>JAJOZX010003395.1:412500-430000 GCA_023014485.1 Bathynomus jamesi | reverse complement strand
CAAAGTAATGAGTTTACGATGACTTGCACTGAAGGCGGAGTCATCTCGGTTTTTAATTCGTGAACAGTAAAATGTTGAGTGAAAATCTTAACTTAATTGTACCAATAGTATTGGAACTTCGAACTACTTTCATAGGACTGTTTTCTTCTTACACTAAAAAGATAGATGCAGACTTGGCGTGTTGAGAAATACTTATAAAAATATGTATTTTTAACGACAACAGCTGGAGGCCCTTTTTCAATATGCGTTGGTGTGATGAACGGGAATTCAATAGGAAGAGGAATGACTCGCTACCAAAGGCTCCCCAAACGCGTATTCCTCGAGATGTATATGAGCATGACGGTGAATGTCGCGAGTCTTCAGTCAAACGCCGTGAAATGTAAGGATGCATCCCTATATAAGTCGCGTATTTCCATCAGTGATGCTCCTGCATCATCAGATGATACCCAAAGAAAGGTGAATCGATAGAGTAATGACAAGTGTGTTACCGATGACTGACACCGACAATTGGAGATCTCGTGCCGATCACTTCCCGACACTCGGTATAAACTGGTACCAAATTGTACTTGCGAACAAGTATCTTTTATCTACTACCGCGAGGAGATTCAACATCGCAAGAAAACTTCTGACAGAGAAAAGTTCTCACTTCAAAAAGCTTTTGGACAACATCGAATTTATATAAAAAAAATAAGGAATTAGCAAATAGCTAAATTTTAGTTGCGTTTAATGAAATATTTTTTTAATAAAACACGAAAGTTGTTGACTTTTTTCCTCTTTCATAAATATAAATTACGAGTGAATCTCTTGAGGCCTTTTCCCCAAGAGTGTAACCCATTTCCATATTAGCCATTTGCGTGTTATTCTACCTGTAACAAAAAAAAAGGGGTCCCAAAATTAGACATAAGTTTGAACATTTGTTTTAGTTCCAACGTATTTCGTAAATTTAATTTAAGATAAATTTTCCTATGAGACCGGACTTATGGGACACCCTGTATATATATATGATAAAGGAATGATAATCTTTATTGGCAGAATATAAATCCCATAACATAGTACAATATTCTTGAAAGTAATAAACGATAAAATAAATCAAACAATAATAAATTTAAAGACAAACAAACTAAAAATTATGACTAAGAAAAAGAGATGAAATAAGACACATAATAAGTAATAATGATGATAAACAAAAAGTACCCACTGCTAAGACTACAAAAATGATGATAATGATAATGACAGTAATGCTGTTTATTGACGGGAGACAGATCTCCCAACCTCAAGAAAAAGGTACAGTATCCATCAAGGTAATCAACAATACAACTAATTAAACATATAACAATGATACACGTAAGGAGACGAGAAATAATAAAAATAGTAATAACAGTTTCATAAAAATAAAACGTACCCGTAATGGGATGGCTAATGTACAGTAAGAGTTAAGTGGAGCTATAGACACACACACACACACACTTTCATACCAAGAGGTCCACAGTCCAGAAGATATAAAGTTGATGACTGGCGAATAGCTCAGACAATTGGATTGTCTGAGTTTTTAATTTTTCGCATTAGACTGTATTGGGCACGTCTTGTTATCTCAAAGAGCTCGGAACGTTGCGGTTAGCGAACATTTGGGAGGCTGGTATCTTGGAGGTAACTTATGTAGCAGTCTATACGATCTGTTATAAAGCAAATTGAGGGTTTTGCAGGAGCTTTTCTTATAATTAAACCAGAGTTGCTGCCCATAAATATTAGTGCAGAAAGTATGAAAAAGAGTGTTTTTAGCTTCGCCTGCACAGAATTTGAAGTTCCTTATAAGCATGTTTACTTTAGCGCAGTAACTTCGATATTGTTTCCTTATTTCTGAGTCGTTACTCAAAGAGCTGGTGATAGTTTGACCCAGATACTTAAATTCTTGTACCTGCTCTATTGGTTCGTCTTTCAATTTGGGAATAATATCAACTCTTTGGTTTGAGCTTTTCGGATAGAATTGCATAACCTTAGTTTTGGTAACATTAAAATGAATGTCATGGTTCTGTGAATATGATTCACAATTTTTATAAGACGATCCAGACCTTCCATCGAAGGGCTTATTAATACCATATCGTCGGCATAGACCACGTGATTTATCCTCACGTCATCTACGTATACAACATCCCATTCTTGCCTCATTAAGAGAAACAATTAATTCATCAATATATATATATATTAACAGCAGAAGAGAGAGTAACGAACCTTATCTAACTCCGCATGAGGAACCAAAACATTCGGACAATACATTGTCCCATTCAACAGTAAAAGTTCGGTGTGTGTACACCAAAATTTCAATAAATTTAAAACATATGGTGGAACATTCCTGCCTTCTAATTTTGAATACTGTGATTCACTCTATCATAATCTTTGCTTATATCCAAAAAACAACTATAAATAGTTGAATTACTGACAGTATATCTAAATACAATCTCTTTCTAAACGTAAATACACAGATCAGTTGAATAGGACCTTTTAAAACAAAACTGGTAGGATACGTCCATAAATAATCATTTAGTCGGCGTAGCAAAAGTTTCTCAAGTAGTTTTGAGAAGCAGGCGGCAACAGACATTGTCCAGTTGTTATCGCTGGATAGAATGTCCCCATATTTATTTTTACGAGGGGTGTGATGTAAACCCTCATAAACTGCAAGAATATAACTCAGCGAGCTTGGCTGAGGACAGTAATGGGATATGAAGACTGATCACATCATTAGCATACTTTAGATGCTCATTCGACAGGTCATCTATCTCTGGTGAGGCGCCTGTCTTTAGCTCTTTAATCAGACTCTTAATTCCAGGCACTGAAGTCCTCGCCTTTTTACTGGCCCCCACCTAATGTCGTTCCGTTACAGTCTGCATTAAGATTAACTCTTCCCTAACTTTTCCCTAACTTTTCCTTAACGCTGTTAAAGATGTCTGAGTACTTCGTTCTCCATAACTTAACTATTTCTACCTCCCAAGACACTCCATCAATTGTTGATGGATGGCATTCTTAGCACCCACTTTTTTCTTGACAAATTTCCAGAATTTGTTATTATTCTTCTTTAAATTAGCCTCACAGGCTTTTGAAGCTGGAATGGAGTTTTGTTCCTATATACATCATCTTATGGCTGGTTCATAGTGAACTTACTTATACTCATATTCTACTTATATTCATGTAAACTGCCCCTATTCACGAACCACCGAGGAGACACCATATATCGTAAGCATTATTTGATTCTCTTTACAGGAGGGGCCATAAAATCATTTCATCCAGGAATAATTTTAGTATGACAATTGTACGATTTAATCCAAGGCCTTCTTGCTTCCCCTGCTATGATTGTTATATCA
This sequence comes from Bathynomus jamesi, assembly GCA_023014485.1. NCBI lineage: Eukaryota > Metazoa > Arthropoda > Malacostraca > Isopoda > Cirolanidae > Bathynomus > Bathynomus jamesi. Next base: position 426,644 of record JAJOZX010003395.1, on the reverse strand, counting down.
TTATAAGTATATACCTATCAACAAGTTTATATATTATATATATATATATATATATATATATATATATAATATATATATATATATTGTAACTGCAAACAACACGCAGTATAATTAATGTAAAGAACGACGCTTGTGTAGAAGAGCGGTCGCACAAGATGGTTAGAGAGAACGAGCATATGAAAAATGAGGGACCTCGTTCTCTCTCCCCATCTTGTGCGGACGCTCTTCTACACAAGCGTCGTTCTTTACATTAATCATACTGCGTGTTGTTTGCAGTTAAAATGTATATATGTACGGCATGAGAAGGTGCCCCCTCAGGGCATTTGATTCCGCTCGTATGTAGGAGAATTACGAGTTGTGACTGATCGGGGACCTTGGTGCAGTGGTTAGCATATCCGACCGGCAATTGGATGATCCCGATTTCGTTTCCTGGGAGGTGTTTCATTTTTCATTTGCTCGTTCTCTCTCTCCCCATCTTGTGCGGATGCTCTTCTACACCAGCGTCGTTCTTTTATATATAGGGTGAACCAAATGTAGGTGGACAGTAAATGATAACGTTTATTTTGAGAATACATATTTAATTTTTTTGTATACTATAATACAAAATAAAATTTAAATAAATTTAGTTATAATATTTAATATAATATAACACAAACACCATAGTTATAATGAACACCATAGTTATAATATAATATAACACAAACCGTATTCAACCTACTGTCCACCTACTTTTGGTTCACCGTGTATATAAAATGTAGAGCTCGTAAAAATAAAAATTTTAAATTTAAGCTCACTTGGAAACAATTTAATTAGTGTAAACTGAATCCTTTAAAACGAATCGAAATTCATTTAAAATACTTTCAGCATCTTTTATTCCCGTTTCAATAGTTTAGTATTGTTTGAATGTAATTTCGTGCATTCAAATGAATTATTTTGATGAAGAGCAAAGCTATACAGTACCAATATATATATATATATATATATATATATATATATATATATATATATATATTACGTTGCGGCCTTTTTGCGAAATCGGCCGTTTTGCAAAAAGATCGGGCTTTTTGCAAAAGAGCCAAAAACCCGGCCTTTTTGCATAATGGCATTAAATACCAGGTCACTTTACAAACAGGCCGGCATATTGGCCATTTTGCGAAATGACTGGTAATGCTGTCGGCCATTTTGCGAAACGGCAGAACTTCACATTGAACTGGACAGTGAATGGCCGGTTAGGTCAACTGAATGCCCTGTTAGGTTAATTGAATGTCCAGTTAGGTCAACTGTCCGCCCTTGACGATTGGTTAGGTTAAGGCGTGATATTTTCGTTGTTTAACGAAAATATCACGCCTTAACCTAACCAATCGTCAAGGGCAGACAGTTGACCTAACCGAGCATTCAATTAACCTAACCGGGCATTCAATAATTTAAATTTCAATAATTTGAGTAATTTCAATCGAACTGACTTGAATCTCTTAATTAGAGTTCTGCCTTTCCGCAAAATGGCAGCCAGCATCACTAGTCATTTTGCAAAATGGCCAATATGCCGGCCTGTTTGCAAAGTGGCCTAGCATTTAATGCCATTATGTAAAGAGGCCGGGTTTGTGGCCCTTTTGCAAAAAGACCGATCTTTTTGCAAAACGGCCGATTTTGCAAAAAGGCCGTAACATATATATATATATATATATATATATATATATATATATATATATATATATGGATGGATGGATATATGAATGTGCAAAAAATACTTAATTGTTTTTTTCAAAAAACATTTTAGAAAATTTGTATAAAAAATTTACTTGTCAGACAAGTATAAATTTTAGAAGTCTATGTAATTATTTCAAGATGATTTGCGCAATAATGAATCATACCTTTTTTAGAAATATTCATAATTTTATTGTACCCCTACACAGGGACGTAGCCAAGAGGGGGGGGGGGGGCGACGGAGGCGTTGCCCCCCTCCGCCCCGCCTTAGATGTGATTTTGTAATGTGATTTTGTGGTGTACCTATATGTAAATTGCGTATTTACTAAAGTATTCGATTTTGATTTAGTAAAGTAATTGCGTATTTGATAAAGTTCATATTTTTTTGTCAAGTAGCCCTTAAATTAATTATTTTTCCATGCGATTATCCTGTTTTAAATTTTATATATGTTAAACAGATGTGCGTTTCTTCTGTCTCAACTGATCTAGCTGTTTTTGCATCCGTTTGACTTGCCTTATGCTTGAGAGTTTCATTTGGATCTCTTCTGATGATTTCGTTATTCATAGATATGTTATACTGTTAAACGTGTATACACTAATAATTGTATGCATGAAATCAATAAATGTGTGAATAAAATAGTTATTTTCTTTGTTAAATATAAAAACTATAGGATCAATACCTGATAATTAAAACCCACTCTAATAGACAGAGTTTATTTCTAGAATAGTTTCGATGCCCACTGGCATCCTCTTCGGGTGGATGCCAGTGGGCATCGAAACTGTTGTGGAAATAAACTCTGTCTATTAGAGTGGGTTTTAATTATCATATTTTGACCTTCGCGTATAAAAAAGTGAAGTTTTTTGCATTGATCAATACCTGATTAAAAATTTCAGAAAATACAAGTAATTACATCGTAATATAGCTTAGATTGCACCAATGTGACTGTCCTATCCAAACTTTTGTTGGAAAGGGTACATATTTCATGTGGATGGCTGTATAGTGGCTGTTCAAAAATGACAGTTGCACTGACATTTTCAGACAGTTTTTACACAAAATAAGCTTAAAATGCGAACTTCCAGCTCTTCCCCAGACCCCTTAACTGTATGGGCTCGTCCGATTCACCACGGAACCTGACGAACGTAGCTCAAGTTCGCCCCCCTTTGGCACATTCCTGGTTACATCCTTGCGTCCTACACCATTTATTTTTCCATCTTTTTCGATCTCATTTTTCGTTCATGAAAGATCGAGGTGTCTACAGAATTGCGCATGCGCAAACACCATTTTATAATTCTTGACATACAGTTTAATCCCGCTGAATAAAAAGAACCAACAAAACTAATTTTAAAGTTAAAAATACAAAGAAACTCTCTAAAGCGAGAAAGCAAAACAAGCAACAAAAGAAAATATAATGAAAAAAATTAAAGAAAACTGTTAAAGAAAGCAAGACAAAGTGTATGAAAGGAAAGATGAAAGAAAATTTGCTTTGAAATAGAACACGAAAGGTCTCTTACGACAGTTTCGTCTTTCGAATTTCATCGAATACTGTGAATAAAGACATCTTTTTGCTACAAGCAATGAGTAACAAAAGAACATCATCAAGTGCAGCCAACAATTAAGGGCTATACTCTGCCCCAAAGTAATTTAGACACCACTAATAGTTTTTGTAGACGTAGTACCGACGGATGCAATCCATGCAAAACTAGAACTATTGTAAGGTTTATAAATACTAAACATACCACAGATAGAGTGGGTACTCTACGATCACCTCTTTTTCCTTGCAGGTACCGTTAATTGAAAATATTGTGAAAGGAAAAGTATATATATATATAAATATATATATATAAAACCTTTGGTCACTTTGGTTACCTTTGGTTAGCTTCCGCCCGAATTGTTCATTCTGACGAAGGTCAAGCTTTTCACTCCACCTTAGACCTACACTTTAACGTGGAATCCGAACCACGCCCCACCAGCAGCCCAGCGTCTAGGCCCCCCAAGGTACCCTTTATCTACCAACCACTTTCTTTATTGTGTGGAAGGATGAACGGCTGGTTTTGCTGCTCGCCAGCTGCAGTCACCGGGTCTCGAACCCGGGGCCGATGGATTCGTAGTCAGCGACGCTAACCACTACACCACCGAGGCGCATATATATATATATATATATATATATATATATATATAATAATTTTTCTATTTAAAATTCATAATTTCTTCTTTCGTGGGGTGGGTTCTTACCTTCTTTATTCAATTCATACATTTTAACTTTTTTTTTTTGTAATACTGCAAACTGTTTAAAAATTTTACTTGTAATTTTTAATTCTTGTAACCAGGTTTTTAATGAGTGTTTTAAAGTTTTAGCTCTGAAGATAAGATTCTCCTGAAGCGTTGGTCATATAAATACTTTTTGAGGCTGCCTTTGTCCTCCCTTTATATATATATATATATATATATGAATAGAAACGACATAAGTGTTAAGGAACGTTTCTGCACACGAGGAGGAGAGATAACGAATAATGAAAAATGAGGCGACCGCCCGGGAATCGAACCCAGGGCCTTCCAATTGCCGGTCGGACGCTCTACCATTATGCTACGGACCTCACTCAATCACAAATCGAAATTCTCCCACATAGGGAGATTTGTGATTGAGTGAGGTCCGTAGCATAATGGTAGAGCGTCCGACCGGCAATTGGAAGGCCCTGGGTTCGATTCCCGGGCGGTTCGCCTCATTTTTCATTATTCGTTATCTCTCCTCCTCGTGTGCAGAAACGTTCCTTAACACTTATGTCGTTTCTATTCATTTATAACTGCGCGGTCATTGCAGTTATATGCATATATATATATATATATATATATATACAGGGTGGGCGGAAAGTAGCTCCCTATTTTGGATTGGTAAAAAAATACGTATATTATCCATTTATTTCAGAAGAAATAATATGAAAAGGTAGGCATACATGGTAGGTTTTCTCTAAAATTCAATGTGGGCTCCAACTCTTTCCACCAGCTTCTGGAGCCGCCCAGGAATGGCGTCCACTGACTTTAGCAGGAACTCCGGCGGGATGGAGGACAGACTTCCCGAATTCGGTCCTCCAGTTCTTCCAATGTCCTCGGTTTGGTGCGGTAGACTTCTTCCTTTACCCACCCCCAAAGAAAAAGTCGCACGGTTACCGCTGAAAAACGGCAGAATCGGTTCAGTGTAACAGTGTGGTGTGGTATGACCTCAGATCAGGTTGTGGGCCCGTTCCTTCTGCGCAACACCATGAATGCTGAGCGGTACCTTGCTATGTTGCGAAACGAGGTCTGGCCGGTTGTCGCACATGGGAGAACATCGACGATCTGATATTTATGCAAGATGGCGCCCCTCCGCACTTCGCTCTTGTTGTCCGTGAGTGGCTGGATGCCCACTTCCCTGGGCGTTGGATGGGTCGTCGTGGTCCACATCAATGGCCAGCCAGGAGCCCCGACTTGACACCGTGCGACTTCTTCTTTGGGGGGGTAAAGGAAGAAGTCTACCGCACCAAACCGAGGACATTGGAAGAACTGGAGGACCGAATTCGGGAAGTCATGTCCTCCATCCCGCCGGAGTTCCTGCTAAAGTCAGTGGACGCCATTCCTGGGCGGCTCCAGAAGCTGGTGGAAAGAGTTGGAGCCCACATTGAATTTCAGAGAAAACCTACCATGTATGCCTACCTTTTCATATTATTTTCTGAAATAAATGGATAATATACATATTTTTTACCAATCCAAAATAGGGAGCTACTTTCCGCCCACCCTGTATATATACCAACGCTTAGGAGAATCTTCTATCTTCAGAGCTAAAACTTTAAAACACTCATTAAAAATCTGGTTACAAGAATTAAAAATTACAAGTAAAATTTTTAAACAGTTTTTGCAGTATTACAAAAAAAAAGTTAAAATGTATGAATTGAATAAAGAAGGTAAGAACCACCCACCCCACGAAAGAAGGAATTATGAATTTAAAATAGAAAAATTATAATTCCGGTTAGTTGGTTGTTTAAGTTTATTGGGTAATCTAAAAATGGGGGGCAGCGAAATCTGTGTTGAAGGAAGGAGTAGTACAGTAAATATACTTAATAAGAACTGATTCTAGAATCTTGAAGGATTTCCTATTTTTCGTTTGGGGCCTAATCCCTCTTTATTTAACCCATGAATTTTTAACTAATATTTTTTCTAACATCGTGTGAACTGTTTAAAAAAATTTATATATAATTTTAATTTTTTTAACCAGCTTTTTAATGTGCGTGTTTTAAATTTTTAGTCCTGAAGATGGGAGATTCTCCCGAAATGTTGGTCAATATAAATGCTTCTCCAGGCAACCTTTCACCTCTTTTTACTTATTCCAAAAATTAAGCTCCTTCGAAGCGAACCTGTGAATATATATATATATATATATATATATATATATATATATATATATATATATATATATATATATATATATATATATATATATATATATATATATATATATATTCGAAGCGAACCTGTGAATATATATATATATATATATTTAGTGGTGCACCGGATATCCGCATCCGCATAATTTTTAACATCCGCATCATTTTTAACGTCCGCATCCGCACTTCTGACTGCGGATGTTATGCGGATATTACCTCAATAAATTATGCAATTTACAATTAAATTAGCTTATAAAGTAGCTTATAAGGCCCAGTCATGCACATTTCATGTAAAGTATTAATTATATTATTAATGAACACAAATATAAAACCTCAAAATATAAATACTTGGTAACACAGAAATTGAATGAAACTTGTTTCATTGAATTTTCTGTGGCTGAAACTCTTGAGGAAAGTTGTTTTTTTATCATAATGAAACATTAATATTAATTTTAATTCTTATGCATTGCCTGCCAAATAGAATATCACGAAATTTGAAAAATTATGTCATATATTCATAATTCTATATTATATTGATAGATTAACTAAATATCCGCATCCGCATCCGCGGATATTGGAATTAAAAATCCGCATCCGCAGATGTTGAAAACTGACATCCGGTCCACGACTAATATGGGATGAATTTAACAATTAACACGTCAAATGAATGAATGCAGCATATATATAATATAATATATAATATATATATATATATATATATATACACAAATTCAGAATGGTTCCCTGAGACAATTATATGTTAAACACAGACCGTGCATTTTCCCAGAAGAGTTCCTTGTTCCATGCACGGTCTGTGTTTAACATATATATATACTATATATATATATATATATATATATATATATATAATATATGTGGCAAATATATGCTACGAAGTTATAATTCCAATTATGCAAAAGCTCACAACAATACGTTTATAATGACTAAGAAGTTCTCAAGTACTCATCTCGGCTCTATCTTACCTGAATGAGGAAGTAGGATGAGATTTTACCTAAGTCACCCTTCACTCTATAAACAAAACTATAGTGTTTTCTGCTCATTTTAGTTAAATACTAAAGTCAGTATTTCGTTTGGTTGAGGAAAATTTTAGTAAATTATGCTAATCAGGGATATTAACTTTACTTAGACTTACTTTATTAGGGATTTTAAGCCATAAATAAATGCTTTAACGAACTTTTACGAAAAATAAACAGTATCTTTGCTTCTGACAGCCAGGTTAAATCAAATGTTATTGACGTAACGTTAAATGATTGGACGTAACTTGGATTAAACTGAAGGAGAATAATCGCCAATGACAGTTCTTAATCATACTTGACGCAGAATTCTCAGTACTTTATTAGCTTGTAGTAATGTATATCAAGACAGTAATGGAAGATACTGTATAACTTTGAAACAATTAAACAAATTTATATAAGTTGGTTATATATTGTATTTGATTATATGCAACTAAACTAAATCGAAATGGAGGTGGTCAGATTTAATTCTTGCCAGTTTGATTGTTCAAACTTCGCTAAGTCAAACATGAATTAGTTGCATCTCTTTATGTATTATGTTCTGTCGTCTGAAGCCATTCCATTGTCATTATATCATACACACCGTTTGATATATATATATATATATATTATATATATATATATATATATATATATAATATATATATATATATATATTGTTATCACAACATATACTGTGTGATATATATATATATATATATATATATATATATATATATATACACATACACACACACAGTATATGTTGTGATAACAAATGTTTATTTATCAGCTTGCATAACGGTACCATAAATATAACACATTCATCAAGAAGACGAACTAACTGACGTTCCTTTATCTTTCGAATCTTCCAGGTTATTCCTCCGCCGTGAAAATCACGTCCATAGAGGTTCCTCCGTATCAAGTGACGGGGCAATCCGTTCACTCAAGTGTCATTACCATATGCAGGAGGACGAAGACCTCTATTCAGTCAAGTGGTACCGAAACCACCAAGAATTCTTCCGATATAGTCCATCTCACAGCTCGAAATGATGGTTTTCGATGTTCCTGGAATTTCAGTTAATGTGAGTATACTGTATATCGTATGTCATAAAATTATATATACTTTGCGCAACTATCTATCAATATGGACAGATAGATATTCCTGACATGTCAAAATATTGTAAACTGTATTCAACTAGAAACTAAATACATAAATTAGCAAAATTATTTGAAGTTAGGGGTCTTTTCCGTTTGGGGGCTAGCAGCGAATTTTAGTGAAAATCGTATACTAATGTAGTTTTGGTCACTGATTTAAAAATAAGTTTCTTTTTTTGGAGAAATGAAAAACAAGTTAGAGCACGTTAAATAATTAATATGTGTTTTAAAAAAAAACTAGCTTAAACTAGTTACAGAGGATTGTGTTAAATTTAGTCAGAGTCCAAACTGCTACTGTTTATGAAAAAGTGCTCTAAGTGTGGGAAAGTGCGTTCCTGTGATAAAAATACCCAGTTCTTTCGTTGCCAAAAGTAGCAGAAAAAATCAAGAATGAATGCCCAGTTAGGTCAAATGAATGCTCGGTTAGGTCAAATGAATTGTCCGGTTAGGTCAATGAATGCCAGGTTAGGTCAATTGAATGCCTGGTTAGGTCAACTGTACGCCCTTGACGATTGGTTAGGTTAAGTCATGATATTTTCGTTAAAAACACATTAATTATTGAAAGTGCTCTAACATGTTTGTTTTTCATTTCTCCAAAAAGAGAAAGTTATTTTTGAAATCAGTGACCAAAACTACATTAGTATACCGATTTTCACTAAAATTCGCTGCTAGCCCCCAAACGGAAAAGAGCTGAAGTTAGTGTGAAAGCGCGGAGAAAAGAAAGAGTTGTTTGAGGGCAGATATTTGCCCTGAGGGTATTGTTTGTAGCTCAAAAAGTTAACTGAATTTAGAGAAATAAAAATAGTAAGTTGTAATTGTAAATCATTATGAAAAAAAAATATTTTGACATTGAACTGTTTTTAAAATAATTTTATATATTATTATTACTGCAAAAGGTTTTATTACTCAAGTAAGATTTGGTATTGTTAACCTTTTCGCGGGTAGCAAGTATACGGTTCCGAAATTAGTAGCGTTACGAAATTCGCCACAGCGAAAGAGTTAATGAGGTTCACGATAAGTATCATAGGTTACCGATGGAAGATCTACCTTAAAAAGGTTGTATACACACACCTCGGAATGGAGTGTAGAACATGGTTAATTAATCATTTTGGGGGAAAAAGTGATGAATGATGAAATTTCCAATTAACCAATGATTAACTGATTAAAAATTATTAAAAATTAAATATTTCTGAAAAGGGTAAGAAAGACCTTTATTATTTTTGTTGCATTCATGAGATAAGACCGAATGAAACAGATTTTGCTCATCCATTTAGTTTGCTTTAGTTCAAGAAACCAGGTATGAGCGGATTAGCCCGTTCATACATGTAAAAAGGTATCAAATTCAAGTGCCATATTACAAAATTTATTTGTAAAATGGCACTGAAATTATGGTGAAAATTAATCATTCTTCATATTTTTTTAAAAATATTTTTGGATTAATTAATGATTAAATTCGAAACAATGACTAACTGATTAACTGATTAATCATAACCATGCCCTACAATGAAGTTTCAGTATTGTCGACAAAAAGTGATGAAACCGTGAATAAACCTGTGGTCCATGATAAAAAATTATAGAAATAATTATGGAGACTTTAGGTTAGAAAAATCTGTTATTAGATGCATATGGTCTGTGGTCTGTGGTAAAAATAAACATAGCCTTTACGTGTGGTTCGAGTAAGAATGAATACGATTTATTTTCAGCTACCCAATTGTGGGACACAGTGAATTAAAGGGTAACTGTGGTAACAATATACTGATTCTTCAATTGAATCTCAAAATCACATTATGGATAACATTAGAAGAGAGATGATAATAAAAAACCACTCTAATAGACAGAGTTTATTTCCACAACAGTGGATACAGAAAAACGAATGTAGCCACCCGAAGAGGATGCCAGTGGGCATCGAAACTGTTGTGGAAATAAACTCTGTCTATTAGAGTGGGTTTTTATTATCATATTTTGACCTTCACGTAGAAAAGTGAAGTTTTTTGCATTTATTACAAGAGATGTTTATATTCGTATTATATTAATAACATAAGGGATTTTAATTCGGGCCTAGGAAAGAAAAGATTTTGGAGGTTAGTGAGAGAGTTTTGTCATAAAATACACTTAAAAATTATATTAATACAACTGCCTTGATGAGTTATGCTGTACTTATATGCGTCCTATTATACTGACACCAAATTGGGGTAATCATTTAATTTCTTTGGATTAAACTGATAATTAATTATAAATTGGCTTTTAACATTCTTTATCATGTTGGGCTGTTTGATCATTTACTATGCCTTTAAATCTTAATATTAAATTCTCGTTGAATGGAAATGATTGTAGGAGGCATTCTGTCGGGAGAATTAACTCTTTTGTATTATATAATAAATTAATTGAATAAAAGGTATAACTCTGGACATAAAATGGGTAGACGTATAAATTACATCTAACAGACTGCTAGATATAGACGTCTAGTTTTGTGACAAACAATTATGGCAAATTCTTATTTGGAATCTCTTTAGAAAGGAATGATATTTGGGAGGTTTTTATCAGAAAATTTGAAGGATTTTACAGTCAAAACTTTTGTAAAAATAGAACAGTTATTCCCAGATGGAATGGTCAGTACGAACAGTTGTGTAAAGAAGCTAAGAATAAAATGAAATGTGCAGAAATAATGTAAGCGAAACTCGGGGGGAAAAATTGGCTCATGATACGAAAAGGCGAAATTAAGTTAACAAACTCTTCAGGGTATACTAACGAAGTGAATTTTTTTGATCAGAAATGATAAAATACTAAAAAAATTAAAGGGATTAGAACGTGAATATATTTTGGGGATCCGTAAATGTGTAAATTGATAAATAAAATTGATGATATCAACCTTTTCGTACCTGATTTTCGTTTACTTTTCATGCCACAAAAAACCACTTGTGTTATATCTCCAGAATGACTAAAATCTCATAAAATTTGATGGTCTCATTTGCGCCCATACGGCATGAAAGGGTTAAAATAAAAGAGGATATAGCTAACGCGTTCTCCATTTAAATTTAAATGGTAATTATTATAGCAGTGTTAATCATAATTCTTTCGATGTCTACTGTAACGTTAGAGTAGAAGTACCATTGAGTAAATTGTCTCTCTATAAGCGATATTATAAATGCAATACATTTACTGAATCCTGTTCTTGGTCCAGACAGTGTTAATTCTAACCAATTTGAGTTTTCTCCTGATGGTGTGTTTGTCTTGTCAAGTAAATTCTTTTCATCGTGTTTTCTTAAGAAAATTGCGGGTAGTTTAATTAATCCCTTAATTAAAAAGGTAAATTAGGAAAGAAAGAGGGAGCTTCTAATTACTGAACATGTAGAGATGTCTTTCACCGTGTTATTAAAAATTATAAAATATGTATTATAATGAAATAGAGTTTTTTATAAATTTAATCACTGGGGCAACATAGATTTAAATCAAATCATTCTAACTAGTATATCAAATCATTCTAACTAGTACTTTGGCATTTATTGTAAAAAGGCAATTTCGTCTTATGTACCTAGTAACACTCCTGTCCGTGTGTGTGTGTGCGCGCGCACTTTTTTAGATCTTAATGGCAAGGCGTTTAACTGCCTACCTTATAAGATTTTAATACATAGTTTGAAAATGATTTTGGAGTTTTTAGGTATTATGGCAATATTATTAGGTATTATGGCAATAGTATTTTTAGAAATGGAGGATAAAGGGAGAATTGACGTAAGGCGAGATACTCTTACTGCTTCTGTTTAACATACATGTATATTCACATAATAAAAAATTGCAAAGGTGAATGTAAGTTTCAGGTTAGGACCCACATATCTTCGAATGTTATAACATATGCTGGTGATATTGTTGTGCTCCCTACTTCTGCTTTGAATTTATAAATTATATTGTTGATGTGATGTCAAAAAAGCATACAAGAATTAAAATTAATGTTTAATATTGATAAAAATGTAGACATGACATTCAGTAATGTGGTGAAAGTGGCTCAGATATCCTTAACGTGAAAGTTAATGGTTTAACTTTGAAAACGGTAAAACGTACTAAATATTAAGGATCGTGTATATATATATATATATATATATATATATATATATATATATATATATATATATATTGTTTACATTTTTATTGTTGCCATTTACATTATATGGCAGTGAATTATGGTTTAATTTTAAAGGTTGTAGCGCAGTGTATTTGACTTTTGAAATAACATATTGTAAAGCCTTAAAGGCAACTGGTAATATCTGAACATAGTCCAGCAATAACAAATCAAGTATACGATAGAACGAAACTCTTCACCTTTCCTCACTTGCTTAATACATATCAAGCTTTTAAAAATATACAAAATTATTAAAAATAACTTCTTCAATTTATTAACCCCCCCCCCTCAAATATGCATTTTATTCTTAAATCAAACCTTCTTTATGCTGTAAATATATCTATAAATTAAAAACTTTGCGCGGTTTTGAGCGGAGTAATAAATATCTCTTTCGTTCAGTCGCCTGTTATGAGTGGCTGACTCGCGTAAAGTGGGTGGAGCTAATGTCTCTCGCTCAGTCGCCCATTAGGGTTGGATCTATCAAGATGAGTGGCGTTAAAGATCACGAAGTGATCACAAGCCCTACCCAGGGAGCCAGGGAGCCGAAGGCGCGGCTTGTTATAACAAAAGAATTAATGATTTTCAGTGTATATCCTTTCTCCTTCATTATGACTTTCTGGATCTCACTTTTTTTTGGGCGAAGTGAAAGCACTTTAAGATAATAATTAAAGATAAAGATTTTATTAATACGATGTACAGTTTTCAGTTTTCCGATGAACGATAATTATGAACTGCAATAATGGGTTCATTTGTTATTTTTTAAAGTTTAACAATTCGTATAGCTCACATCTGCAAGATATTTATATATGTACGTATGTATATTGATAGTGGTTCCAAAACCTTGTAAGCGCCACCTCCTCAAATTTAGATTTATTTTGAATTTTGATGGCACATAAACTTACCAAAAATTAGAATGTCTCTTTTTATCATAACAATTATATTCCAAATGTTTAATACATTAGATATTGATCAGGTTTCCCTTGTCTCGCAAAACTTTGACTTTTGTTACTTACGAAGTTTTGGAATCCACCATTATATATTGGTACGAAGTAGTATAGGTGCATTTAAGTACAGAGGTTAATGGTGGGAGTGGGGGAAGGAAAGTGAGGAGACTGAACATAGAGTTAATGCAACTGAATGCACGAACAATCAAGAACTACCACCAAAAGTTAATGACAACAGGCTGTGTCACAGACAAGAAAAGATCTGGACGACCATCAACCTCGTGGACTCCCGAGAACATCGTCACAGTGAATGAGATGTTCAAAAGAAGTTCCGGAAAACTGATCAGGTTTCCCTTCTCGCAAAACTTTGACTTTTGTTACTTACGAAGTTTTGGAATCTCACCATTAATATATTGGTACGAAGTAGTATATGTGCATTTAAGTACAGAGGTTAATGGTGGAGTGGGGGAAGGAAAGTGAGGAGACAGAGGGGATAAAGAAGTGCTGGAAGGGAGTGCCAGTAGACCAAAATTTTAAACTCTTATAAATCTTAATCGTTAATGGCTTTTGATTAAAATATAAAAATAGAAAAACAAATAATAAAAATAAAAAATAATAAATGTATATATGTAAATTTGACGTCATACTTTGAAGTTTAGCGGCCACCATTTTAACCCTTTAAGGACTGAAGGTACAAATTGCTAACGTTTCAAATACAAGCATTCATAACTTAAACCTACAAAAAATTCAGGGCTTAATTAAAGGGTTAAAACAAAAATATCCTAAAATTTCAAA
>JAJOZX010003395.1:387500-407500 GCA_023014485.1 Bathynomus jamesi | reverse complement strand
ACAGAGAACAAAAATTATTATAATGGTTATTAACACTAATATTTAATTAAAGCAGGCAATTGATTGGCAAGAATTTAATGAAAAACAAGTAGATAACGTAGATAACAAATAGATAACATAATCTGTAGGCTGCTAAATTACTAAATATAAAAAGACTATACAGATGAAATTAGACAAAACACCAGTACAGAAAACAAAAATTATTATAATGGTTATTAACACTAATATTTAATTAAAGCAGGAAATTAAATGGCCAGAAATTAATGAAAACAAAGGGAATGGTGCCATCGTCTTACAGAATATTACAAAATTTTTCTACAAACAGTCTGGAAAAGTTGTTTTCCCAAAAGCAACCCAGTTGAAAAGTCCAATAAACCCCCCAGCAACCAAAGATTATACACGAAAGAAATATTACAATTAAAATAGAGACATAAGAATGTTAACAGTTCTTACAATAAATTTATTTATTTAACCAGGGCAAACCATTAAGGGGGCAAGAATGCAGTCAAGAAAACAGTAGGCCCTTCGCCAGCTTTCTGACAATGCACGAATCTAATTTATACAACCCAGGACTAATATTAAGGACCAAATCCGCATTATTCTTGATCACACTTGATTCCAGTATATTTCTGCTAACAATGGATTTACTAAACCATAATTTGGAAGCATTTTTCCAATCAATGCGATGATTAGTATCTCTTACGTGAATGAAAATGGCGTTAGATTCCTGGCCACTTCTTATACTGTATTGATGCTGTTTAATACGTAACTCAAGGGTCTTACCAGTTTGGCCAATGTAAAATTTATTACATATTGTGCAAGGGATTTTATATACACAACCATGTTCACTTAACGGGGAGTTCTTAATCAATGAATTCTTAATTACATCTAAATTTTTGAACGCAATATTTACGTTAAAAGTCCTCAGCAGATTCGGCAGATCAAGGAAATTTTCTCTGAATGGTAACACTAAAACATTTTTTGTGTTATAAGGAATCTTATCCTTTACTTCGTAGAAGGTTTTCTTTGCCATTTTTAAGGACTTATCTATGCAGTTCTTTGGGTATTTTAAATCAAAAGCAATTTTGTATATTTTACTAATTTCGTCGTCAATGAACTCTGGGCTACAAATTCGTAGACTTCTTAGGAACAAAGTAGAAAGAACGGATCGTTTTACATTAATGTGGTGATTCTGCCAAATTATGTTCCATGGTTTAGATATGTAGATGATGTTCTTTGTCTTTGGCCAGTGACTTTAAATCTCAATGAATTCTTACCCAAACTTAATAATTTAACTCCCTCTATCAATTTTACAGTTGAAATAGAAAGAGATTCTTCGATCCCTTTTTTAGATGTTTTAATATATAGGTCTGGAAAAAAGTTTAAGTACAATATTTACAGAAAACCCACTAATAATTGTTCCTATATACATTATTATTCTGATCACCAAATTAATGTAAAACGATCCGTTCTTTCTACTTTGTTCCTAAGAGGTCTACGAATTTGTAGCCCAGAGTTCATTGACGACGAAATTAGTAAAATATACAAAATTGCTTTTGATTTAAAATACCCAAAGAACTGCATAGATAAGTCCTTAAAAATGGCAAAGAAAACCTTCTACGAAGTAAAGGATAAGATTCCTTATAACACAAAAATGTTTTAGTGTTACCATTCAGAGAAAATTTCCTTGATCTGCCGAATCTGCTGAGGACTTTTAACGTAAATATTGCGTTCAAAAATTTAGATGTAATTAAGAATTCATTGATTAAGAACTCCCCGTTAAGTGAACATGGTTGTGTATATAAAATCTCTTGCACAATATGTAATAAATTTTACATTGGCCAAACTGGTAAGACCCTTGAGTTACGTATTAAACAGCATCAATACAGTATAAGAAGTGGCCAGGAATCTAACGCCATTTTCATTCACGTAAGAGATACTAATCATCCCATTGATTGGAAAAATGCTTCCAAATTAAGGTTTAGTAAATCTATTGTTAGCAGAAATATACTGGAATCAAGTGTGATCAAGAATAATGCGGATTTGGTCCTTAATATTAGTCCTGGGTTGTATAAATTAGATTCGTGCATTGTCAGAAAGCTGGCGAAGGGCCTACTGTTTTCTTGACTGCATTCTTGCCCCTTAATGGTTTGCCCTGGTTAAATAAATAAATATTATTGTAAGAACTGTTAACATTCTTATGTGTCTATTTTAATTGTAATATTTCTTTCGTGTATAATCTTTGGTTGCTGGGGGGTTTATTGGACTTTTCAACTGGGTTGCTTTTGGGAAAACAACTTTTCCAGACTGTTTGTAGAATTTTTTTTTGTAATATTCTGTAAGACGATGGCACCATTCCCTTTGTTTTCATTAATTTCTGGCCATTTAATTTCCTGCTTTAATTAAATATTAGTGTTAATAACCATTATAATAATTTTTGTTTTCTTTACAGGTGTTTTGTCTAATTTCATCTATATACATAGTCTTTTTATATTTAGTAATTTAGCAGCCTACAGATTATGTTATCTATTTGTTATCTACGTTATCTATTTGTTTTTCATTAAATTCTTGCCAATTAATTGCCTGCTTTAATTAAATATTAGTGTTAATAACCATTATAATAATTTTTGTTCTCTGTATTGTTTTTTTTTTTTTTTTTTTTTTTTTGTCTAATTTGATCTATATACATATTTAGTAATTTAGCAGCCTACAGATTATGTTATCAATTGAAAAAATCTTTAGAGGGCTTTAAGGCCTTTAATTTGAGGTGCCGATTGTGAATTTTTTGCTTGTCTATTTAACTCATTTACTTTGTAATCTCTGTCTATTTTCTGTTCCTCCTTGATAATGTGAATATATCACGAAAGCGCTCGGACTTTGTGTTTCCTTTTCTCTGTGGTTGTTTGCTTATTAATAAGATCACGTGTTATTTTGTGATTTTAGTGCATATATATATATATTAGTTATTTATTTATTTATTCTCATCTTTTTTTAATCAGTAGCCATTAACAGATTAAGATTTTATCAGGGATTAAAATGTTGTTCTACTGGCACTCCCCTCTGGCAACTCTTTTTCCCCCTTCCCCTCTCTCCTATATATATATATATATATATATATATATATATATATATAAGTCCACAAATCTACGAAAGATGTCTTAAGAGGAATTCTGAAGACAGGAAATAGGCTTCAAGATAAACCTGGAATACATTTTCTCTTTGTCAATGAAAGGCAAATGAGACTTCAAGCATTGACATACGAATCAACAACATGAACCGATAATTCTGATTGTACACAGCGTAAAAATTATGGCGAATTGATGGAACGCACAAAACGTTTTTTGGGAACAGAGTTTGAAGTGTTAATGATATATATATATATATACATATATATATATATACACACACACTGAGTATATATATATATATATATATATATATATATATATATATATATATATATACACACACAGACCCTGCGTGAAACAAGGAACTCGTCTGGGAAAATTAAATCTACTATAGTCTGAATAAGTAATTGTAAATGACAAACATTATAGTTTTTTCTTTTTTCATGATATTAGTCCGATGTGGGCAACATCCAAAGTTGGATCCTATCTGCTTTGCAGATAGCTGGTGAGGGAAGTTATATTTTTGGGGCCTCTTTGCGAGCGACCCGTTGCCCACGTCGAGCTAACATCATGAAAAAGAAAAAACTATAGTGTTTGTCATTTGCTATTACTTATTCGGACTACAGTGGATTTAATTTTTCCAGAAGAGTTTCTTGTTCCACGCACGATCTGTGTGTGTCATATATATATATATATATATATATATATATATATATATATATATATATATATATATATATATATATATATGCATTTAACTGCAATGACAACGCAGTATATAAATGAATAGAAACGACATAAGTATTAAGGAACGTTTCTGCACACGAGGAAGAGAAATCACGAATAAATGAAAAATGAGGCGAACCGCCCGGGAATCGAACCCAGGGCCTTCCAATTGCCGGTTGGATGCGCTACCATTACACTACGGACCTCGATCATTCACAAATCGAAATTCTCCTACATAGGGCAGAAACCAATGCCCTGAGAGGGCACCCTCGCAAATCGTGAATATGTGCATTTAACTGCAATGACCACGCAGTATATAAATGAATAGAAACGACATAAGTATTAAGGAACGTTTCTGCACACGAGGAAGAGAAATCACGAATAAATGAAAAATGAGGCGAACCGCCCGGGAATCGAACCCAGGACCTTCCAATTACCGGTTGGATGCCCTCTCAGGGCATTGGTTTCTGCCCTATGTAGGAGAATTTCGATTTGTGAATGATCGAGGTCCGTAGTGTAATGGTAGCGCATCCAACCGGCAATTGGAAGGCCCTGGGTTCGATTCCCGGGCGGTTCGTCTCATTTTTCATTTATTCGTGATTTCTCTTCCTCGTGTGCAGAAACGTTCCTTAATACTTATGTCGTTTCTATTCATTTATATACTGCGTGGTCATTGCAGTTAAATGCACATATTCACGATTTGCGAGGGTGCCCTCTCAGGGCATTGGTTTCTGCCCTATGTAGGAGAATTTCGATTTGTGAATGATCGAGGTCCGTAGTGTAATGGTAGCGCATCCAACCGGCAATTGGAAGGCCATAAGTTCGATTCCCGGGCGGTTCGCCTCATTTTTCATTTATTCGTGATTTCTCTTCCTCGTGTGCAGAAACGTTCCTTAATACTTATGTCGTTTCTATTCATATATATATATATATATATATATATATATATATATATGAGATAAAAGCATATATGTAATAAAACTGTGATAATAAAAGTTAACACGGAGAGGTGTCCCTTGAAATTTAATATATATATATATATATAGAAACGACGTAAGTATAGAGGAGTGTTCTGCACACGAGGAAGAGAAATAACGAACAAATGAAAAATGAGGTGACCGCCCGGGAATCGAACCCAGGACCTTCCGATTGCCGGTCAGACATCGGAAGGTCCTGGGTTCGATTCCCGGGCGGTCACCTCATTTTTCATTTGTTCGTTATTTCTCTTCCTCGTGTGCAGAACACTCCTCTCTACTTACGTCGTTTCTATACATTAATATACTGCGTGGTCATTGCAGTTATATATATATATATATATATATATATATATATATACACACACGCACAGTATATATTGTGTGGGCGTAGGTGTGGGTTTTTATTTGGTTTGTTTAGTATTGTCTAACGTCCTTCACAACATCCACTGACGGAGGGGATCCACATCTTCAGTGGATTCCGAACCATAGGTCGCTAGATCATCTGATCACAGAAGAAGGTCAGCCATCCAACTACAACCCAGATCCAACGTTGCTTAATATCGCTGATCTATCGGGAAATGGTGTTTGGAGATGGCTGCGATGTACCCGCTCCATTCATTGTTTTATTATCACTTTTTGACATGAAAGATTTGATAATTTTCCATTATTCATTAATACGATTTGGTCATTTTAGAAGTGTTTAAGGGACCAAGCTCTCGTTAATACCGTTTCATTGCACGAACTGGTATTTTGGTGCTGTTGTAATTTTTATTGCCTGAATAATAAACACTGATATACATACAGGGGGTTGTCAAAAGTAAATAGACCCACCCCCCCAACTAAATAGTAACAGATTTATTGAATCAGTAAATTTAGAATCGTGTTGTTTTTGCTTTATGTAAAACTGACACACGTTCTGGCATTCTGTTGGTGAGCTTTGATATTTGTTCATGAGGTATTACAGCCCATTCTTCTCTTATGGCTTTGATGAGACTTTCCCTGAGGTTTGGTTTTGGTTGCCGCTTCCTTAATGATGTATCTAACGTGTAGCAAGCGTGTTCTATTGGATTCATATCTGAAGATCGACCTGGCAATGGAAGACGTTCGGTTCCATAGCTGTCCTGCTATCTCTATGTAGCGCGAGCGGTATATGCTAGGGTACCATGTTCCATAGATACACTTTGGTATGGAGATACATTTTTACTGGAAATACAGTTTAGTGGATCTCTTCGAAGATCTTCACATATTTGGCTGAATTAACATTTCTTATGAACAAAACCAACTGTGTTCGTCCACTGGTCCAAATTTCAACCACACCATTACAGGAAATACCTTATGTTTCATCGTAGCTTCCAAATGTCTTAAGGAAAATTCTTGAGATGGACGTCTCCATACCCACCCCACCCACTATCTGGAAATGAAGCAAAGCGAGATTTATCCGAGAAGATACGGTGTTCTAAAAGGCAGAATCATGTCTGCATGTCCATCGATGCTGCCCACTGCTTCCGACAGGCAATGTTCCGAAGCTTGAGCATAGGATTCCTGCTAAGTGTTCTGTAATAGTAGCCCATGTAGTGAAGCTATCATCTTATCTTGAACAGATAATTCAGTAGCGGTTGGGAGAAGATTCGTTTCCGCACGTATTCTGACGGCACAAAGTGTTCATTCAGATGGATCTGGACCGCCAAGACGATCAATAACTTGTTTTCTGGCTATTCTTGAACCTCACAACGACTCATTTGTTGATAATGAAATGCAAAGCATTCGCAAAATTCCCCTTTGACTTTGCTCTGCTTCCCAAAGTCCAGTAATTCGACTTTTTTATGAAAGCTGTCAATTTCCGAGAACCTCTGCCTCGTGGCATTGTAAAATACATTCTAATTTATCATTGATATTTATCTTACCTAATTTGGTTTCAGCAGGTTATATTCTTTTTTAACAAGTATAAGGACACTCATCTTGGTGTATTTACTTTAGTGAGTACTCTCTCTCTCTCTCTCTCTCTCTCTCTCTCTCTTAAGAGTATATACTCTCTACATTAATAATAGTAATAATAATAATAATAATAATAATGATAATAATAATGATCGAGATTGTTCCCATTAACTCCTTGCAACTAACCTGAGAAATTCTCTATCGAAAATTTATTGCTTCCATCAATCATATTGTAATTATTCCGTGACTTCTTTTCATTCACAGACGGTTGACAAAAGTAAATAGACACTTTTGGTTTTCCGTAGTATTTTATTTGATATTAAAAGTCAATAAATAATAATAGCTTTATTGAATCAATATATTTAGAATCGTGTTGCTTTTCCTTTTGATTTATGTAGAGGTGACACACACGTTCTGGCATTTCACAGATGAGCTTTGCCATTTGTTCTCGAGGAGGAGCAGCGTGATGTCTATTTATTTTTGTCAATACTTTTAATATACACAATAATAAATATATGTAAAATATTCGAGGGTTGTGTCCCTAAGATTAGAAATGAAGTAGGAACACACTGGAATGAGAGAATGAGAGCTCCGGTGGGAGTGGAGAGGGGTCATGACAATGAGGATAGAAAATACCCTCAGAATACGAGGCACAAAACGTTTTAAGGTGCTGCTAAAGCACACCAATCTGAATAATTTCAAGAACCAGCTGGAGAGGTTCTTGTGCAAAGTCCCCAACCAGCCATACGTGACTGGCTACGAGGGTGGAAGAGCAGAAACCAATTCTCTTCTCCACCAAATCCTGTAATGAGGTGGGATGCTGCAGAAGGGTCAACCGCAGGTGGATCCTGAATCGTCGTTTGAAACAAACATAAAGTATCATAACATATATATATATAATTTATATATAATACACACACACACACACACACACACTCGTATATACTGAAATAGCCCGCAGGAAAAAATGAAACATCCACTCTGAGTACTTTCGAGTTTATTTCAACTCTTCTTCAGTAAAACTGAAAATACAGACGAGTCCACCCACATGCCTTACCAGAAACCTCTCACTAAGGATCTAAGCCCTCAGATTATTGGAGCATGATGGGAAAATGTTTTTAAACTGATTAAAAATAAGGTTGGAAATACAATTGTCAAGTTTATATGTACTATAATTATGATTCCTTACGGAACTGCCAATGTTTTTCAATGTGAAATTTATCGGAAGCCTATCAGTAATAATCATTATGTGTATTTCTTTTTCATCCATCATAAATGATTCCGTTAAACGAGTTATATTCATTTCTGTATTCCAAAGATAATTGAGAATACTGTAGTTAACCCAGAATATTTAGATAGTGAATTTAAGAAGTTGGTTTACATTGAAAACGAATTACGTTATCCTAATTATTTGCTAAATAAAGCTAAGTAATCTTTTTATATTACTAATAGAGCGAAGAAAGGATTTTCAAACATATTGTTTGCTACAATCCTAAAAATTTCACTCGCGTGCTTTAGAAGAGTGGGAATTAATGTTGTGTTTACTCACAATACTACAATAATTCGGTCAAGAGTTTATTAATTCGTGATACCCCTGTGAATGTCCCAGGATGTATTTATTCTGTTAAGTGTAAAGATTGTAATTTAGTATATATTGGTCAAACAGGCAAAACTCTGGGCACTAGAATCAAACAGTATAAATATTGTATTTGTTTAAGTGCGTTAACAATAATCGTTATCAGAAACGATGATAATGTTGGAAGTAATTTAACTGAAGCAGCGTATATTAAACATATTGTATTTCCAACCTTATTTTTAAGCAATATAAAAACATTTTCCCATCATGCTCCAATAATAATCCGAGGGGTTAGATCCTTAGTGAGAAATTTTCAGTAAGGTTGGGTGGACTCGTCTGTATTTTCAGTTTCATTAAAAAGGAGTTGAAATAAACTCGAAATTACTCAAAGTGGATGTTTCATTTCTTCCTGAGGGTTATTTCTAAAGAAATTCAAGCGTTTAATGTGAATCTCAGCTTGACCTTCTCGTGAAAAGAGACCAACGCACGGAACCTATACAAAAGTTACCAGATATATATATATATATATATATATATATATATATATATATATATATATATATATGACATTTAAACGCCGTTGGCAACAGAGAAAGAAATCTCGTTGATTTGGGAACGAAACTTTGTCTCTGATATATAATTTTGTTTTCTGTGTGCGAGCGAGTTACAGTTATAGGAGAGGGGAGTGTCACTTTAAATAGGCAGATGGCACTTAGGCCTAACGTTGATGGGGATCCTCCTACCTTTAATGAAAAGGAAGACTAATGGCCTCAAATAGGAAGCAAAAGTACTAAACTAACACAAGATGCCTTTTACCTTGATGAGTATAGACTACGTAATGACACTGGTGCCATATATATATACACACACACACACACACATACATATATACACAAATATATATATATATATATGTTAAACACAGACCGTGCATGGCACAAGGAACTCTTCTGGGAAAATTAAATCCACTATAGTCCGAATAAGTAATGATAAATGACAAATACCATAGTTTTTTTCCTTTTTCATGATTTTAGCCCGACGTGGGCAACGGGTCTCTCGCAAAGAGATCCCACGTCGGGCTAAAATCATGAAAAAGGAAAAAAACTATGGTATTTGTCATTTATCATTACTTATTCGGACTATAGTGGATTTAATTTTCCCAGAAGAGTTCCTTGTGCCATGCACGGTCTGTGTTTAACATATATTGTTCTCAGGGAACCATTCTGAGTTTGTATATATATATATATATATATATATATATATATATGTATACATATATATAGATAGATAGATAGATAGATAAATTAACTAATTAATTAAGAGTCAATTATTGAATAAAGAAAAGTTTGTAGACACGAAATAATTAGACAGAAACGCGGAAACTACTAATGAAATTAAATCTCGATTTTTTCAAATTATGAAAATAAAAAAAAGGTCCCCTCCGCTCCTGTCCCCCTTGACCCCCTACAAAAAAAAAACCCAAAACCCCCCCACCAGAAAGACAGACATTTTCATTAAAAAGGGAAAAAGACTCCCGTACGATGAATTTAATTCTATTCAGAATAATGTATTTCTCATTAAGTTTTTCGAGAAAAAAGGGGGGGGGGGTTCAAAATTTTATAACATTTTTATACCATGATATTGAAAGTTAATAGCTTTTATACGAGATGAACGACACTCTTTCCAGTATATATAATATATATACACACACACACAGCCATTTCTCGATCGATGTTACTCGCTTCTACATTTTCGTGTTTAATTCAAATAATATCTTCCTAATGTATATATGTTTTATATAAACTATATATATATATATAATATATATATATATATATATATATATATATACAGGCTGTCCCATAAGTCCGGTCTCATATGGAAATTGATTCTAAATTCAATTTACATAAAGTAATGCGTTGGAACTAATAAAAATGTTTAAATTGATGTCTTGTTTTGGGATCTTTTTTTTGTTTTGTTGCAGGTAGAATAATACGCATTGGCTAATATGGAAGTGAGTTACAGTCGTGAGGAAAAGGCCTGAGGAGGCCTCGGTGGTGTAGTGGTTAGCGTCGCTGACTACGAATCCATCGGCCCCGGGATCGAGACCCGGTGGCAGCAGGGGGCGGGCAGCAAAACCCAGCTGTTCATCCTTCCACACAATAAAGAAATTGATTGGTAGATAAATGGGTACCCTGGGTAGCCTAGTGGTTAAGACGGTGGGCTGCTGGTGGGGCTTGGTTTGGATTCCACGTTAAACTGTAGGTCTAAGGTGGAATGACAAGCTTGACCTTCGTCAGAATGAGCAATTCGGGCGGAAGCAAAACCAAGGTTAACCAAGGTTATATATACTCGTGTGTATATACACACACACACACATATATATATATATATATATATATACTGTATATATATATTCCGCTCAGATTTAC
Source organism: Bathynomus jamesi (assembly GCA_023014485.1). Taxonomy (NCBI): domain Eukaryota; kingdom Metazoa; phylum Arthropoda; class Malacostraca; order Isopoda; family Cirolanidae; genus Bathynomus; species Bathynomus jamesi. Next base: position 396,726 of record JAJOZX010003395.1, on the reverse strand, counting down.
ATCTTTGTTCTTTGACCTTTGATGCTCCCTATGTATGAACCATACATCCTTTTCGAGTTCTATTGTGGTTAATGCCAGACGATTTTAGTTCAGCTGTGGGGAAGACTCCCTTTATATATGATTCAAGAAGTTGGTTACAAATGGGAGTTGCAAAAGTTCCTCCAACTTCCATCTGAACGTTTCTAAAAGGTTTCGCGCATGCGTCAAAGGACCTAAACCTATCGGATCGACAAGACCATAATATTAAAACTCTAGGAAACTAACTTAACCTAACCTAACCTAATCTAGCCTACGATATACTTGTCGATAGAATCGATCAGTTGTCGTAATTAAGGTTATCGGACACACGGGGGCGTAAAATTGACACTCGATAAACTAACGTAACATAACATAACTTTAAAACCTAACCTAATCTAAAAACTAACTTAAACTAGCGTAACCTAAAGTAACCTAACATATGCTAACTAAACCTAACTTAATCTAACCCAAAAAACTTGTCAATTTTATGTCACGCCGATGACGTAATACACCACAAAATAATAACTTAATATAAATAAATATAATATAATAAATATAATAAATATTTTAATATTAGTGAGATAATATTAATATTATTTGGAGTCGTTTAACGGCTTTCGTAACGACAAAGTTCGTGTGATGGAGGGAACCTACAGTTTTACGTGGAATCCGAACCATGGGTCGCTACATCATCTCAACGCAGAGATGATAAACTACTGAACAGAACTAAGGTCGTTTCAACTCGCTTTTATAAGAGTAAGCGGTTTTATTACGTGGCCACGAAGTACCCCAATGTGTGTGTGTGTGTGTGTGTGTGTCTGTGTCTGTATGATGTTATAAGTTATTTCAGTGTTAAAAAAGCCCGTATCATGCCAAATTCTCTCTTTCTCTCTCTCTCTCTCTCTGTCTGTCTCTCCCTTTCTCTCTCTCTCTCTCTCTCTCTCTCTCTGTCTGTCTCTCCCTTTCTCTCTCTCTCTCTCTCTCTCTCTCTCTCTCTCGTTCCATCAAGAGCATTAGTTTTCTGTTACTTTTGTATTAATTAAAACTAAAATGAAAAAATACACATTTTCTGACATTTCATTTCGTAATTTGAATTCTGTTATTAAAATCATTTTTAAAAATAAATAACCCGCTTATCATTAAAAATGCAAACACACATATACGAGTGTATATATATATATATATATATATATATATATATTGATCACAGAATCACAGGAAGTGAAGAAAATTTTTTCTAATGAAGTTTTGCTATAAATTTTTTTAATTAAAAAAAAAATGAGGGGTTATTAAAAATATAATAAAAATTGAAAGAAATTTTAATTAAAATTAAATTTTAAAATTTTAAAAAATTTATTGAATAAATGTTAAATGTTAAATTTTAAATTGCTCTTTTAACTTCTGTCATTCAAATGGCCTCAATTTTGAATTCTGATTTTAATTTATATATATATATATATATATATATATATATATATATATATATATATATGTGTGTGTGTGTGTGTGTATACTAGTATACGTTGAAATGCATTATATGTAGGTGAGCCCCTTTTAAATCGAAGAAATTTCTAAAATAGATGTATCGGTGCTGGTTAAGTGTGTGGTCTACCTACGATTCGGCGGTCTACCTTTTAATTATAGCTTCTTATCTTGTTTACTAATTGTTTGTTTACATCCCATTGTCAATCGCCCTTGACGATTGGTTAGGTTTAGTCATGATATTTTCGTTAGTTTTAACGAAAATATCATGATTAAACCTAACCAATCATAGGTAGACCGCACACTTAACCAGCACCGATGTATCTTTTGGCGTTTGTCGCTGTGTCGATTTTGAATTGTTAACAAAGACAGAAATTCGTGCCTGGTTGCAAAATTATACAAAGCTTCAGATGATGCTAAAAGTATGACTCTTCAACTGTTATCTGAAGAGGATAACTGTTATCTACTTTTCAAGTTAGAACAACTTTGCCCCTTCAGGAGGAAAGGCAAGTTGGACCTCGCACTTGAATCGAGTACTACGGAATTTGTGTATGGATTATATCGTTATTGTCATTATTTGTCTGTTTCTACGTCTGTCTGTGTGTCTGTCTATGTTTACAACAAGAAGTGGGGTTTGTTTTTCAACTTATTTTCATTAAATTAGAACTTCAAGGTTAGCGTACAGCGGCAGCCTTATAATTTTTGTTCCAACTAATGTTGAAGTTGATAAGGTCATTTCCGGATTGATAAAGTCACATCCGGAATTAGCTCAGTTAAGTTTCATGCTAATAGTCAAAGTAAACAGTTAACTCACCTGTTAAAAGTGTTATTAACAATAAGCTGAACGAATACAGTAAGACTTTAAGTCGTACTCGAGTTTTGTAACTAATAAATAAGTCAGATGTAAAGATATTACACAGGGTAATTAATTTGCATGCCACAGAGGTATTACTTTTTTAAATAGGGTTGTTTACAAAGATACGGTAAGAAATATTTATGGGACCTTTGTTTTTAGTAACTTATTTTGTTATTAAATGTGGGGAGGCTACAGGGTGTCCATAATGTCCAGCAGCATTAGAGAAATAAAGAAACTGCAGTCAATAAACATTCCCTATGATGTTAGGAAAAATTTGAAAGAAAAATGGACTTAGGATTTACAGGGTGGCCCATAAGTCCCAATCGGTTATAATTAAAGCGAAAATCCATCTAGCGGAGCTCACACTGACGTAATCGATTATTATTGAGGAAAGAATATTTGTCGAGATGGTCATAATATTTTCAACTTTGAATAATGAATAAATATTTCTAAATTTATTATAAACTTTTTACTTTGATTTTTTTTTTTGTATTTTCGCTTTAATTATAACTGATTGGGACTTATGGGCTACCCTGTATATACCCAAATAAAACGAACAATCAGAAATTTAAATGGAAAGCCCAATTTACGAGCAAAGTCTGTGTTTAGGATACAAACAGAACGTGTCGTACGTCGAAAGAGATTTTATTGATGGTGAAAGAGGCCCCTCATAGTCGATGCTGTTAATATACGATGTTACCAATTGTTTCCACCTGACCGGACGTACAATCAATTCTATGGTCATAGTGAGAGGAAGATAGTTCAAAATTTTGGGCTTGTGAATAGCACAGTTCATAATATGATCGCAAATTTCCGTCTGACAAATAAACAAGGTGCCCAGTATCGATCAGGACCACAATCACGGGTTTCAGAGCAAAGGCAAAGAATCATTGTTCGCCAGCTGGAGTACAATCTACGCACGAGGCTTGTAAATATCGCAAATAATGTCAGTTTTTTACAACGAATAGTTTGAGGTTATTTTCATAAACAATGAGGGTATGGCTTGACAGAAAGCCCTAATTACTGCAGCCAGAGCATAAAATAAATATATAAATAAAATAAATGACTAAATAAATAAAATGGATCATGGTGATGATGCATTGACCTACGGCACTTCGGGGATATAATCTGTAATTCTCAGACGCATCTCGCTTTAATCTCTTCACATGAAAATGGAAAAATGGTTAATGAAGCATTTCAGGAGTGATGTATGCATATAGTCTTGTAGCTTAATGGTATAGACAGCGACTTGGGATGCCAGATAGATAGACCTCGTATTTATCGAGAAATGTCTTAGTTTTTGAAAATCACTTCCTCCCATTGTTAGAACAGTGTTTAACCCTTTAACGCCGGAATTGTTTGTAAGGTTAAGTTATGAATGCGTGTATTTGAAAGCTTACCAATATGTAGCGGTCGTCATTTTAGGGATAATGCAGTTGAATATGCACCCATCTCACATTTTCAGAATAACCGTTAATAGTTGGAGTGACAGAGGACTGCAGTTCCCTCTTGGGTTACTGCAAGACCTAGATAGCGTCCGCAGCTCAATGAGTAACGCCATTTCCCTATAAACAAAATGAAGACACTGAGTTCGGGGGCTTGACTCCCGCTGATGCTGGTTAATATAATAATACAAGTTAGAGAAATGGGCTGCATTAGTCTGGTTTGAGCACTGTGCCAGTTTCTGAAACCCCCGAAACTCATTATTATTACTACACGTCCTACCTTCAATCTTATCGAACTCACCTCGATCACCAGTTGTGAAAACAAAGATCTGCTCCCATTTCTGAAAAATATCACTGAAGAAAACTTTACCCGAGTTATGGCAAGATTTTAACTATACCATGATAGAACAGCTCGTGCCCTCTATTCTAAAATGTACCTCATAGCCCTATTTGCACCCTGTGGAAAAAGTACCAACTCCATGTTAACTAACTTTTTTCTTATTTTGTTAACATCTTAAATGTTATACGAGTATGTTGTGTACCATAATAAAATTTAATTTTTGGTTGTAAGTTTTTTTCATTGGCGGGGAGGAGCCCACATTACTCTGACAAAATCCTTGTTATACAACAGACTGCGACATATGCTTCCTATATACACATCAAATATCACAAATGCTCATTTTAGTTCTTCTAATCGAAATGGCGCTCTAAAAATAAGGCAATAAGCTCAATTTTTTTTTATCTATTCATTCATACTATTTTCAATTTCGACCAGTGACTTTTCAACCTCAAAACTGATGTTTGATTGATGTAAAAAAGTATATTCACCCCCCAACGTCGATACTTGAAGGTATTTTATAAAGCTAGTTATCATTATTTTATAAAACCAATGACGTAGTATGGAAATGGGAATTACGTTTTCTTTCATTTTTTAACTATAACTAATTATTTTTATTTTTAATCAGTAAATATTTTCTTTTTTGAAGTTAATTTTGTATTATTAGTTTTGAAATAATAATATGCCTTATGATACCTTATGATGGCTTCGAACGACGGTTTCGATCGACCTATGGTTCACCCCTCTGCAGCATCTCGCCTCATTTACTGGATTTAGTGGAGGAGAGAATTGGTTTCCGCTCTCCTCCTACCCTCATAGCTAGCCACGCGTGGCTGGTCAGGGACTTTGCACAACAACCTGTCCAGCTGTCTCTTGAAATTATTCAGGTTGGTGTGCTAGAGGTTCCTCAGTTCTTTTGGTAGCACATTAAAAAGTTTTGGGCTTCGTATTCTGAAGACATTTTCCATCCTCGTTTTCAAAGCTACCTCTCCCACCAAAGCTGGGACAGTACAGGATCTGCCTCTTCTCTCATTCCAGTGTGTTTCTATTTTATTTTTAAAATTAGGGATATAACCTTCGAGTATTTTCCGCATGTATATTACTGGGTACCACTCGCGTCTTCTTTCCAGGGAGTAGAGTTTTAGGGATTATAGTCGAGACCAGCAGTGTTCATCTTTTATTTCCTCTATCTTAGACGTAAAAGTCCTTTGTATGGCTTCTATGTTTTCAATGTCTCGTTTTCTGCATGGGCTTGTGAGTACTGAGTAATACCCAATTATTGGCAGGACTGGCCTCTTCCATAATTTTAGTACGATGTTTTCTTTTCTGCTGTGAAAGTTCTTCCAAATAATTCCCATTATTTCCGTAGCTGTTGTGATTTTAATGTTATAGTCCTCTGAATTCTGTATCCGATGACATTATTACTCCAAGATTCTTGACTTGTGGGTTTGGTGATATCTGTTTAGCTTGCAGTATTTTGTATCCTTTATTCTGTAGCACTTTGTTGTTATCATATCTTACAAGTTGGCATTTCTTTCTTGCTCTTCATATTGTTGTCTTTCGCCCTCTGAACTATGCTTCAATGTCGTTTTGTCGTTTTGTAATCTTTCTATGTTACCTCCATTTGATATTTCCTTGCATACCTTTGTGTCACCAGCGACACACGATACGATACTGTCATTAATATCTACATCATTGTTTGCAATCACTATTTAAACAACAAGGGAACTAATACTGTACCTTCTGTGAAAAAGCTCACGATGTGAGACTTCAGATTTGACTCCGTTTGCTACCACCTTTTGTGTTCTTTTGGTTAGAAAATTAAATATCCATCGTCTCAGCTTTCCAATAATTCCTGTATTCTTAAGTTTGTGCGCTGTAATTCCATGATCACTTTTATCGAAGGTCTTAGCAAAATCAGTATATATTACATCTATGTTTTGACCTGGAAACAGTGTTTCCAGTACGTTTCCTTGATGGTCTAATAACCGTGATAGGCATGATCTTCCAGCCCTGAACCCATGTTAGGTCGAAGTGAATAAATTCTTTTCTTGTAGGTAGTAAACAATTTTGCCTCTAATTACACGTTAGAAGCATTTTATAAGGAAGAGATAAGAGCTACTGGCCGATAGTTCTTAGGCATTGCTCTGTTACCTCCTTCGAATAAGGGGGCAATGTTCGCATTCTTTAATAGAAGTGAAATTTGTCCTGTGTCGAGTGATTTTCTTCATAGTAAGTGTAGAGGCTTGGCAATACTCCCTTTACATTTCTTCAGAAACGGGAACTCCATGTATCTGGCCCTGGTGCTGAATTTTCTCGTATTTGTGATAGAGCATTAATTACGTCTTTGAATCCATCAAAAGATTCGTATCCATATTTGTTTTTGGTTCATTTCTATCTATGCCAAAGAATTCATTTGGATTTTCTACTTTCTTCTCGGACTTAGGGCTGTTCCTTAAGCAGTTCGCCATTTTTTATGGTTCATTTGTTGATTCGTTTGCCCCATCTTTTAACAGACCAATAATCTCTTTACATTGCATTTTTCTCTTCGCAAACGTGTAGAAGTATTTTCCTCCTCGTTTGTCTTGAGAATGAATGTTTGTTTTGGTCCATTTCTATTTTACATAGTGTTTTCTTTCGTTTAGTTTTGCATCAGGGGATATTTTGTACGGTTTGTGTGTGTGTGTATATATTATATATATATATATATATATATATATATATATATATATATATATATATATATATATATATTGTTTGGAGCAATTTACTGTTAATATAATTTTACATACAACTTTCCTGTTCATAGACTATTTGGGGAATTTTTTACATATTTGTGGTTAATTAAAAGCAATCATCGTTTATTATTATAATGTTAATATTCTCTGCTGCAGCAAAGACTGTTGCTGTTCATTTTATTATTTTATTATTATTTGTTACAGTTGATAATAATATGATCTTAATTTAATTTTCTCAGGTTTCATAATACGACTTGATACTACTACTACTACTACTAATAATAATAATAATAACAATAATATGCATAACGTTTTCCTCTCCCACTATTATTATTATTTGTATTATTATTATTATTATTATTACCTCTTAAAGACACATATGATCCTGGCAGTAAAGCACAATGTAAGTTTCAATATTCACGTACATAATAGATAATTGATAGAAAAACGAGACAAAAATATTGGATGTGTTTTTTCAGATTAAGAAAAGAAATAACTTTTCGAAGAGACTATCAAACATTTATTATCCTTTCGTGCCTAGAGGCACCTCCTTTAGTGATTTTGTTCTGCATAAGGCCAGATGATTTTATTAAGTCTCAGAAAAGACCTCCGAAAAGCAAAGAGTTAAATAAGCTGTCAGAATTTACTTATGTAGGCTTAATGCATAAACTGAATGCCCTCATTCTAAGCTATATATATATATATATATATATATATATATATATATATATATATATATATATATATATATATATATATATATGACTGGGGTGGTTTGGTTTTCCTTTCTCCTTATTTCATTTGACCCATACAGAGGTCAAACTGGGGCTCGAGTGTAATCTCTGAGAGAGAGCGAGAGGACGAGGGAGGACATAAACTTTTTAGACTTGTCCTCAGCACAAAGTTAAGATGACCTCCTGGGAGAAGAAGAAGACGAAGAAGAAGAAGGAATATACGTTTCGTTAGTTATCTTATTCTCTTGTTTGAAGAGAACAGTCTAATGCAACGTTCACTGGACGGCAAACATTGCAAGATTATTATGTGTGTGTGTGTGTGTGTGTATGTGTGTGTGTGTGTGTGTGTGTGTAAAATGATATTTTAAGTCTGATGTTCTGCATTAACTGGAATTACGTTAATTAAGTTAATTTCAATTAGCAGTTGAAAATGGTAGATTGGATTTGCATCTATATTAAGCTAATCACAGCTTCATAACTTGATCTGTTTTATTGCAAGACGTTGAATGTTGCTTGCGTCACTTACACACGCGACCTTGCCGTCATGTATAAACCTTCACTCTTATCACTTACCCGCAAACAAGTCTTTCCAGCCAATCGTTATATTTTCGAGCAAAGCTGGAATCTCCTTTCCCCTCCACCTTAATTGTGTTTGAACCCGCTGATTGTACCACATATTATCTTATAATAACGAACTATTTAAAAATGGAACATATATATATATATATATATAGTGGTTATCATATCTGACCGGCAATCGGAAGATCCCGGGTTCGATTCCCGGGTGGTTACCTCATTTTTTTCATTTGTTCGTTCTCCCTCCTCATCTTGCGCGGAATATTCTTCTATACAAGCGTCGCTCTTTACGTTAATTATACTGCGTGTTCTTTGCAGTTGAAATATATATATATATATATATATATATATATATAATATATATATATATTATATATATATATATATACAGTACACTAAATTTTCTTCAGTAGATCATATAATTATGGTACTTTTAAACTCACTAAATATAGTTGCAGCTTAACATTAAACGTTAACAAATAAAACGAAGCAATTAAGCTTTATTATCATTCTTACATATTTAACAAAAAAAATAAATATTTTTTTGCTATAAAAATAATTATTGTTCCATTAAATACACATAAAAATACATCGCAAATTACCCAAATCGTACCATAAAGTATATATATATATATATATATATATATATATATATATATAATATATATATATATATATATATATATATATATATATATATATAATTATATATATATATATATATATATATATATATATATATATATATATATATATATATATATATATATATAATTATATATATATATATATATATATATATATATATATATATAGAGAGAGAGAGAGAGAGAGAGAGAGAGAGAGAATACCATAATAATTAGAGCAAAATTTCGTAATTACGGAACCAAGTTACAATAAAATAGTCACTCAGCAAATACGAAACCTTCCCAGAGTAAATGCAACACCTGATTTTAATGGAAGGTAAAATTATGCAAAATAAGTGTATTAATGAGATTTGTTCAAAGAACAAACATAGTCTGGAAAGTAATTTCAGAGAA
>JAJOZX010003395.1:332500-382500 GCA_023014485.1 Bathynomus jamesi | reverse complement strand
TGTTAGCCCTGAATTTTTGGAGTCTGAGTTCTGTAATATTGTGAACGTTGGTGTTAAACTGCGTTATCCGGTTTCATTTCTGGAGAAACTGTTTAACCTCTTAAGCGTTGTCGGCGAGTTATATTATCTATCGTACGTATAATATTGAAAAAAAGTAACATTTGTAGGTTAAGCAAGGCTCAAAACAGTTTCGATGATAATGTAATTTACAAGGAATTGGACCATAAAATTATTCTTAGCATGTAAACTCGAGACATTTTCTGGTTTTGGTTAAAATAACTGGGATTAAAGTAGTTTTTAATTATAAAAATGCCAATGAATCTCATTTAACCTTAGAAAGCCAGCGTGGCCTATTACAAGGCCAACGTGGCCTATTACAATGAAAGTACATTTGTTTTACTGGAAATAATATCTTTCACTGTATGAGAGTTAATTTTCATTATTATTTAGTAACAATAAATGGTTTCATTCAACTTGTAAATGTAATTTTCATTATGGGGTTAATTAGTACCAACACTAGTCGCAACATGTGTGGTCCAACAATGGCATTCTAGAGTTAAAATCAGTCCAAATAATGCAGCTGGGTATGTCTACTCGATTGGATGTAAATGCTGTGACTCAGTATATATATATATATATATATATATATATATATATATATATACATACGAGTGTGTGTATAATGTATAGGTCAAACTTGTAAAACTTTAAATGTCAGAGTAAAACAGCATAAATATGTGTGTAGAACGGCACATAATTAAATTTCATTGTTTAGACATTAGTACAGAAATAATCATTGTACTCGTATCAAGTGGGAAGATTATAAACTGGGAAGTACAGTAAATATGAAGAAGGATTATAATATAGGCAAAAATTTGTTTAGGTTAAGTTAATCAGGTTATGAGGTAGCCAAACATTTTGTGTGTGTGTGTGTGTGTGTGTGTGTGTGTGTGTGTGTGTGTACCCATAAACAATTATTCTTAGACCCTAAATCACATACTCATTATAGGGTTTATTGGAACAAGAAAAGGATCACTTGAAGATCGGGGCCCCCAGCCTCAATTACCAAATGATATCTTCGTTAAAACTAACGAAAATTTCACGACTTAACCAATCGTCAAGGGCATACAGTTGACCTAACCGGGCATTCAACTTAATTCATTATTATATTTGGTACTGTAAAGCAAAAAAAAAAAGAATACATGGGGGCCCTGATCTTCAGGTGACCCCAAGAAAACAAAAAGGATTATTATTATTATTTATTAACTTCAAATAAAATAATTTTTAAAATTCAAATTAACATTTTTGTTAAAAAAAAATGAGGCAAAATTAAATAATTGAATATATAAAAAAACTTTAATTGAAGAAAATTAAAATTAATTAACAGTATTTTAGCTAACGAACAAATATATATATATATATATATATATATAATATAGTTGTAATATCGTAATTTATACCTTATGAACCTTATGTTGTTTCGTGCGTTGGTCTCTCTTCACACGGAGGTGAAGCTGGTGGCCGCGCCTCTATTTTATTCACTATAAAATAGTATTCGGTGTATATATATATATATGTATATAAGTATATATTGAAAATGTCATACGAAAAATTGAGAAAAAAATAATAAATTAATAAATAAAAACTACGGTCGATTATTCAACCACACACACACACATATATATATATATATATATATATATATATAATTATTAAGTTAAAAGAATAAAAACTTAAAAACTGTAAAATCCACGGCAAACGCCCCCCACCCCCCCCCCCCCCCCCAAAAACCACGTGTTTAGTAAGTAATTAAAAAAAAAAATCTGAATATTTTTGGAAATTAAAAAGGAGAATTTTCCATTATTGGAGGAGGGGTTAAAACAAGAAAAACTGTACCGTCCAGCAGACAACACCAAAAACCGGAACAACAGAGAGTAGATCAGCACAGCCAAACAATCAAGAACATAATAAATGAAACATAAAAAAACCATTAAAAAATACATCACGAATAACCTACCACTTTTCCCTCTCCCATTAGTAGTAGGCAGTGGTGAGTGTCAAGTCGATCACATCGACAAACTTGGGACTGAAGACTTGGACTGAAGACAAACTTCAGATTTGAGACTAAAATGTCTGGTTAAAAGGTCTTATGAGTAGGCACCCGCGATGCGTTAATTTATAATATAAAATACATAAAATGGGCATTCAGCTGAAAATTTCACGAAGAAGTAAGCACCATTATGAAAATATTGAAAGCTCACAGCGCCTACAAGACTATTCAGGACATTCAAGGCATTTATAAAGTAGCTCCAAGCAGACTGAGCCAACGACTGGAAAACAGCTATTTGGAATTGAGGCTAGGGATGTTATCAAGAATTTTATCCGTGTTGAATTTAACAAGAATCCATATATATATATTTATTCTGACATATGTTGATAAACTTTGAGAGATCATATTTGGTATACTAATTATATAAAATCTTAAAAAAAAATTAATATTATGGATCACCTAAAGATCAGGGCCCCCAGCCTCAATTACCAAATGATATCTTCGTTAAAACTAACGAAAATTTCACGACTTAACCTAACCAATCGTCAAGGGCGTACAGTTGACTTAACCGGGCATTCAACTTAATTCATTATTATATTTGATACTGTAAAGCAAAAAACAAGAATACATGGGCTCCCTGATCTTCAGGAGATCCAATATTATTAATAAAGTCCTTTTTCAAACAACTTATAATTGCATATCGGATTAATTACGAATAAAACACATTTTTCCCAAGATTATTAGTTACATTTGATGAAGGGGAAGAGAAATCAAAGATGTTAAACTTATAATCCCTTCTTTTATCATAGAGATTAATATACAATTTATTATCTTTATAAAAAAAAAAATGAGAGATCAGAATAATTAATTGGTTCAGCCGTGGTGATTTCTATAGCCAAGGAGTCAGGGTAGAGCTCCCTGATATCAGTTAATGTAATTAAAAGTGATTAAGTAATCTGTATACGTATAAGTATATATAAATGTATCAAGGATATCAACGAGTTTAACGAAAGTATTTTCATATTCATATACATATAAATTAGTTAAATATGGAGAATAATTTCCACCTTGGGGTATACCTTTTACTCGTTTATAAATTTTACCTAAATAAATGACATAAGCATTATTTAAACAAAATCTGAATCATCTGAAGATCAGGGCCCCCAGCCTTGTTTAGTTAGCCTTATAAGACTAACTAACGAAAATATTACGACCTAACCTAACCACTCGTTAGGTCAACTGTACGCCCTTGACGATTGGTTAAGTTAGGTGGTTATATTTTCGTTAGTTAGCCTTATAAAGCTAACTAAAGAAGGCTGGGGGCCCTGATCTTCAGGTGATCCATCACTTTTAAATTGAATTTAATTTAGTTTACGTCTGAAATCTTTATCTGAAAGCCTATTTTATATTATTACAAACTAGCGCATCGCGGATGCATGCTCCGTCAGTTTTGTAACCAGACACTTCACTCCTAAGTAGGGCTGGGCATCCTGGATCCCGGAAGTAAAGTAGACAGCCAGCTCTTTTCCCGAAAAAAACTGTCATCGATCCCGGGATTTCCCCGTCTCTATTTTCAAGGGAGACTTTTAAACACAGTTTTATTATGAGGTATATTTATTTCATGCAAAGGCTTTCCACAATTAAGTTTTCGTTCACCTTTTTTTAAAACTTTGAAAACCGTTTTCGCTCGAGTATAGGGTGAAATCACATCCCAGGATCCCGGATGCCCAGCCCTACAATCCTAAGTCTGAAGGGATTTGTGGTGTGTGGTTTGTCAATGCTTTATCGACGTGACACTCACCAGTGCCTACTAACGGGAGGGCAAGGCGGTACAGTGGTATTCGTGTTTTTTTTTATGTTTTTTGATGTTTTTTTTCAGCGTTTTCATGGCTGTGATAATCTTCTCTGTGTTGTTCCGAGGATTTTTTGTGTTGGCTGCCAGACTGGTGAAAATTTTCTTTGTTTAACCCTTACTTTTACGTTTTTCTCCCCCAATAATGAAAGTGTTCGTTTTCATTTTCCAAAGGAATTTTTTTAAGATTTTCTAACTACATACTAGACGCCCATTTTTCTAGCTGACGTTTGTCGCGAAATTTACAGTGTTTTTTTTATAGTTTTTATTCTTTTAACGTTATATATATATATATATATATATAATATATGAAAAATTATTTCACGAAAGTAACACGTGAAAAATATTTATGATGAATAAAACCACGAAGGAAAGGAAACACAAAATGGTGCTCAAGCGCTTTCGTCTAATGACATCCTCAGGAACACTGAAGTACATAAAAGGGTTACAGCCTATATATAGGTTACAAAAAAAAAAAAAAAAAAATATATATATATATATATATATGCAATAAACGAAGTAAAAATAAAAATTAAAAATTAAAGGATTATCAGAGAGGCATACAGATTTGTAAGGAAAAAATATCGATTTTTAGCACAAGATCAAATGAATTATAAAATACAAATTTATACTGGAAATCTGCCCGGGTTTTAACACTCTGCCTTTTATGGTTAAGTTTCGATATTTTTTCCTTACAAATCTGTATGCCTCTCTGATAATCCCTTAATTTTTAATTTTTTTTTTACTTCTCCGTTTATTGCATATATATATATATTATTATATATATATATATATATATATATATATGTTTAACATATAAGTTTCTCAGGGGACCATTCTGAGTTTGTGTATATATATATATACTGTATATATATACAGTATGGTGGTGTAGTGGTTAGCGTGGTGTAGTGGTTTAGTGGTTAGCGTCGCTGACTACGAAACCATCGGCCCCGGGTTCGAGACCCGACGGCAGCCGGCGCGCAGCGAAACCCAGCTGTTCATCCTTCCACACAATAAAGAAAGTGGTTGGTAGATAAATGGGTACCCTAAGTGGCCTAATGGTTAAGACGCTGGGCTGCTGATGGGGCGTGGTTCGGATTCCACGTTAAACTGTAGGTCTAAGGTGGAGTGAAAAGCTTGACCTTCGTCAGAATGAACAATTCGGGCGGAAGCTAACCAAAGGTTTATAAATTGACGATTGGTTAGGTTGAGTCGTATTATATTATTTTATTTTATTTTTTCTGTAACCTATATATAGGCTGTAACCCTTTTATGTACTTCAGTGTTCCTGAAGATGTCATTAGACGAAAGCGCTTGAGCACCATTTTGTGTTTCCTTTCCTTCGTGGTTTTATTCACATATATATATATATATATATATATATATATATACATACAGGGTGTCCGAGAATTATCTGTACAATTTTTGGCTGTTATTAAAAGTCAACCATGAAGTGTAGAAATTCCAGTGTTGTCCCATTTTACAGAGAATCTCATTAAGTTTTTTCTGATACCAAGTTTTGACAAGTGTTTTAGAAATTCCAGTGTGTCCGAAAATTATCTGTACAATTTCATCTTTTAATAAAATTCTTGATAATACACGTAAAATTCTTAAACAAGATTATTTAGAATCTGTATTTTCAAAAATTTCTTTTATTAAAGTAACGTTGTTACAAACATTCGATATGTGCACCATCAGTGATTCGCAAAACATCCAATCGATACTCCAAATGTTGCCATGTACGCTGCAGCATATCCACATCAATTCGCTCAATAGCAGCTGTGATTCTTGCTTTTAAATCATCAATGTCTGTCACCCGCGTATTGTACACAAGATCTTTGACGAATCCCCAAAGAAAGAAATCACAGGGTGTGATGTCGAGAGATCTAGCCGGCCAATGAATTGCATCTCCACGGCCAATCCACCTATTTGGGAATGTCTCATTTAGGGACTTACGGACGATCAAGGCCCAATGTGGCGGTGCGCCATCTTGCTGAAAAATGATGCGTGGATGCAGTGCTTCCAATTGCGGATAGACAAAGTGTTGCAACATGTCCAGGTAGGTATTGGAGGTCACTGTTGATTCACCGGAGAAAAATGGTCCAATCACGCGATCATGTAACAGGCCACACCACACATTAACTTTAGGACTGTCTCTGATGTGCTCTTCTATGCAATGTGGATTTTGTGACCCCCATATGCGCACATTTTGTTTGTTTACCTTGCCTGAAACATGAAAAGTTGCCTCGTCCGAAAACATGATTCTTGCCAAGAACGCATTGTCCTGGTCGACTCTGTCAAGCAGAGTCATTGCAAATTCCTTACGGGAGACCTTATCTTCTTGCGTAATCTGTTGCAAGATTTGCAACTTGTAAGGATTCAACTTCAAACGTTTACGCAAGACATCATGCACTGTCGAACGAGGTATCTGTAACTCTCGTGATGCAATTCTTGTCGACTTGCGTGGACTGCGAACAAAAGCCTCTCGAATGCGCTCGACATTTTCAAAAGAAGTTCGAGGCCGCCCTGCTCCTTTCTTATGCTCTACACTTCCAGTTTCCTTAAACCTTTTATACCAAGCTCGTATGGTTACTCTTGATGGAGGGTTTCTGTTGTAATTAGTTCTAAACCTTCGTTGAACTTGTGTATCTGATTTTGTTTCGATAAACCATTCAACACACTGTGCTTTCTCCTGTGGATTCATTAAGGATGAGGGGTGTGTATGAATATCTGAAAAAGAAAAACTTGTCAAAACTTGTTATCAGAAAAAACTTAATGAGTTTCTCTGTAAAATGGGACAACACTGGAATTTCTACACTTCATAGTTGACTTTTAATAACAGCCAAAATTTGTACAGATAATTCTTGGACACCCTGTATATATATAATATATATATATATATATATATGATGAATAAAACCACGAAGAGAAAAGAAACACAGAGTGGTGCTTCTTTTCCCTTCGTGGTTTTATTCATCATAAATATTTTTCACGTGTTACTTTCGTGAAATAATTTTCATATATATATATATATATATATATATATATATATATATATATATATATATATTGGAAGTCCAATCCAATCCATCCAATATATATATATCAGTGGCGTGCATTCAGGGTAAGCTAGATAAGCGCCGCCTACCCTAATAAAAATCTTATTAAAGATATTAAAGACAGTACCTTAATTTTCAGAATAGTCTACAGTACGGGGCTCCAATAAACCTTAGCCCCCCCCCCTTGGCCTAAACCATTAGAGGTACAGTAAAACTAAACATACCTTACAAAAGAGAATTTAATCCTGCATTTAATGAGAAACAATTAAAACTTGGTGTTCCTGCCATTGGCTTCCAAGACAGCCTGAATTCGCTTTGGGTAGCTTGCCAAAAGTGACGTGAATAGATCTTGATCGTTACGCAATTTACTAAAACAGTTTCAATGGGTTGCGTCATTGTATCCTTCGAAATATATATATATATATATATATATATATATATATATTATATATATATTGGAAGTCCAATCCAATCCATCCAATATATATATATCAGTGGCGTGCATTCAGGGTAAGCTAGATAAGCGCCGCCTACCCTAATAAAAATCTTATTAAAGATATTAAAGACAGTACCTTATTTTTCAGAATAGTCTACAGTACGGGGCTGCAATAAACCTTAGCCCCCCATCCCCACCCATGGCCTAAACCATTAGAGGTACAGTAAAACTAAACATACCTTACAAAAGAGAATTTAATCCTGCATTTAATGAGAAACAATTAAAACTTGGTGTTCCTGCCATTGGCTTCCAAGACAGCCTGAATTCGCTTTGGGTAGCTTGCCAAAAGTGACGTGAATAGATCTTGATCGTTACGCAAATTTGCTAAAACAGTTTCAATGTGTTGCGTCATTGTATCCTTCGAAAATCGATTTGCTGCATGTTCTTGAAACAAGAGACATTCAACCTTGTCCTTTATAACTGATCCAATGTGTTCACAGACGTTCAGGTCAGGAGAATTTCCTGGCCATTCTTCATTTCCAAAGAAATCGATCTCATGGTTCCGCAACAACTGTTGAGTGGCTAATACCTTAAAGCAGGGGGCCTTATCGTGCAGAAGTGTGACCTGATCGACATCCATAACATTGTTTGGGTTTCTTAGAAAAGGAATGACATGCTGGGATAGAATAATATCACGAAAATACTGTCCATCCCAACTCTGACCATTTGGCTTCAGCACCCACATGAGCTTCTTTGCAGTGAACAAAACAAACACACCAACACAATCTGGACTTTTAATAATTCGCGATTATGTTCATTGTCATCGATTTCATCTGGTGTTGTGGCCCACACTCGATCATTTTGGTAGTTAGGCCGACGTGTTACGTAACAAAAAATTCATCGGAGATAGCTAAATGCATGAAATCATCCACATCCCAATCTTCAAGATAATGGGCAAACCACATTCTGTCATCGATGTTAAGTTGAGTTTTTCTTGGCTTTAGAAGTTCATGCCAAGGCTTTAAACCTTGCCTTTGACGGTACAGTCGAATGATCTCACCACTAACGATCTTTCCTCTCAACACTTCGATCTCTCTAGAAAGTTTAGCACAGCTGTTTTTCCGCTTACGCGTACCGCTTTCAATGATGTCCTTTGTTTCCTGAGAGAGTGGCAAATTTGGGCGCCCAGATTTGGTTGTATTCATTTCACATTCATCCAAAGTTTTATTCCAATTTCTTTTGACGAAGTCCTCACTTCTTCGCAACTTTTTGGCGACCCATGAACGTGTTATAAAGGTGGCTCCAGCATCACGAGCTTCCCGAAATGTTATTGCTCGTATGCGATCTATCACACGTTGCCTCTCCGAATCACCAATTAATTGAGAAACCATTATATTATCACTTTATCAGCTAGAGTAATTTTAATACCTGCAATAAATAAAGAATTTTATATATTTTTATAATCACTAAAAACTATTTCGATATAAGTAAACATGTAAGCTGCAAATGGGGGGGGGGGCTAAGGTTTTTTGGAACCCCTTACATACCCATTAGCCAGTTATGAAGTTTATCATTAGCTACTATAATTACTATAATTATATAATATGTATATATAATGCGTGTGCTCGCATGCAATACCGCTTGCCCTGTAGACGTACCAACCGCACGCCACTGATATATATATATATATATATATATATATACACACACACACACACACACACACGAGGTCATCACCCCATTTTAGATCAAGCACAAAAGGGAAACTCAAGTTTAAATAAAACGTGCCTCCTTCAATTTGCTGAAACAGTGAGACAAACGTTTAACAGTGATCCAGATTTGCTTCGAAAGATCAAATTTTCAGATGAATGTGTCTTCGGTTTGAGTAAAGGAAACAAACACAAGCTCACTTCTGGGCGAAAAAATCTCCAAATACGATGGGGTAAACCCGTTAAAAAGGCTACATTAACAGTTTGGGCGTGCATTGGTTATTCAGGACTCGTTTCCTTTGACATATCAAGAGATACGATGGATGTAAAATGTTATTGTCAGGTACTAAGAGACAGAGTTTTGCCACAGTTCACTAATGACGTTGGCAGGAATTGGCTTTATCAACATGATGCAACACTGCCACATTACTCTGCAGGTGCCCGTGAGATTCTGGATACGAACCCTGAAGGAAGATGGCTTGGGCGGCGAGGTCCCATCGAGTGGCCAGCCAGATCACCTGATTTGACCCCGTGTGATTTCTGGCTTTGGGCTTATTTGCGTGACAAACTCTACACTCCTGGTTTCATGTATACAAATGTGAACGCCCTTGGCCGCAAAGTAGATGAACAACTGAAAACGATCCCACTTCGTGTGTTCAGAAGAACAATGAAGAGTTTCACAGAGAGAATGCACAAATGTATCATAGAGGATGGAGAACTCTTTGAAGATTAAATTACAATTCAACAAAACATTTGTATGAATAAAATTCTTATACACTTTTTATTCAATTTGTTTCATCATTTGAACACTTACCTGTATAATGTTGTTAACTAAATAGTTGTATGTATAAAATGATATACTGTACATATATATATATATATGTATACTATACATATAAATTGTAAAGAAAATACAAAGCTTCCGAAATTATTATTTTAGTTTATGTTCAAAAGCCTCTAAAAAACTTTTATTTCAAAAAAAATAATATATTTAAAAGTCAAATAACCTCATTTAATATACCTCATTTAATATACCTCATTTAATATGCCTCAACCTCATTTAATATTTGATGAAAGTATCATATATTGTATATATATTTTATACTCGTATAATATTAATTGTTGTGGTCTAGGATTGTTTAATCACTCCCCCTCCTTCGTTACGGCAAAGGTCATATGACGGAGCGGGTCTACTGCTTTACGTGGTTCCAAACTATGTATGGGTCGCTATATCATCTAAAGGCAGAGGATAATTTCCCAGCTAACTACTAATCAGACCTAACATCACTTAACCTTCCAGATGAAATAACGGAAAGAGGTGTATATAATATTAGTTATATATATATATATATACACACATGGTAAATATTAAGTTTTGTGGTAACCAGTGTTTTTGACAAAGTCGAAATTTGTTACAAAGATCGTGAGTGTCCAAAATTGGTCACATGGGAAACAACTAACCAATCTAAAACGATCACCTAACCTAGTATAATCTGGCCTCCATGAAACTTAATATTAGCTATATATATATATATATATATATATATATATATATTATACGGGATGAATTTCACAATTAAATACGTGAAATACTGTTTCCATCTTTCAGACGGCGTTGAGTGACGAAAATACGGTAGTTCTTCGTCCTGTCACTCTGCAATCCTCCGGTCAATATCGATGCGAAGTGTCAGCTGATATGCCCTCATTCCATACTGAAGCAAGATGGTCAGAAATGCTTGTAGTCCGTAAGTATGCACAAATACGTTTTTGTTAAATGATCCTAGATTAAGCTAAGTTAGGTCAGGTCAGGTTAGTTTAAGTTAGGTCAGATTAAGTTAGTTAGGTTAGGTTAAATTAATCCATGGGTACAAAACTGCGAAAAGATTCAAATTAGCTAATCACTTGAACGCAATGTTATTACCTCTGGCATCCTCACTCGCATTTGAAAGGTACTTTTGAACATAATTTATCCTACTCCAAACAACTCTGATATATGATAATAAAAACCCACTCTAATAGACAGAGTTTATTTCCACAACAGTTTCGATGCCTACTGGCATCCTCTTTCTGTATCCACCCGAAGAGGATGCCAGTGGGCACCGAAACTGTTGTGGAAATAAACTCTGTCTATTAGAGTGGGTTTTTATTATCATATTTTGACCTTCACGTAGAAAAGTGAAGTTTTTGAACTTTCATATACATAATTTAAGACAAAAGAAAATTGATCAATTATTTTAAGAGCTCCTAAACTAAAATTACTTTACGCGGATATTCTTATTTTTAATTTGAATAAATCAATGCTTAATCAAATCTAAACAAGCTCTTGCGCACAACTTGACAGTAAACTAACTTACCTTTTCATATAATAAGGCCCAGGAAAGTGAATAATTACGGACTTAATAAATTACAAATTAAAATAATTAGAATTAGACGCCAATTTCTGCGGTTTTGGAGTATTATAAATTAAATTTAGTTCTCCAAAATTATTATCTTGTAATAACATTATGGAATTTCGGATCTGACATTTACAATATACCACTTTATCAGTTTCTGAATTAATACGGAAGGATATGCTATTTTCAAATATTAACGAATGCATAGTGTATACAAAGCTTACATTAAGGCGTACGGCGATTCGAAATTCATACAGAGTATATATATATATACACAAGGAAAAAATTAAAAGCGATTCTAAGGGCTTTCGTGTATTTAACAGTACACCTCCTTAGGGCGTGAAGGGGAAAGGCAAGAAGCCCAAACAAAATGGTTAACAGGAATTAGCAAAAAAATTAACAAGTACTACAATAAATAAGGGGAAAAGATATTTTAACAAGATGTTGTCTATTTTATACGTTCCTCAACTGTTAATGAAATTATTTATAAAATAGGTAAATGCACATTCTAGAATGTTTCTTTCAGTTACGTCTTTATTTTTAACAAAATTTTTAGAACTTTCGCATTGAATATGATGATTATAGCTATACATATGGTTAAACAAACAGTTATCTGACGTCCCGCACGTTTATTTATGCTGTTTTACTCTGATCTCTATATAAACTGAGTCGCATTGTTTACATCCAATCGAGTAGGCAGTGCCAGTTGCATTATATGGGCTGTTCTTTATTAGGTGAAACTGAACGGTATTTTTATACTTAAAGACTACTGTACGTTAATTGCAATTGTCTTAAGTAAGGTCGGAAGATGTTTGAAATTTACATAATAAAGAAGGTTAAGGATATTTTTAGGATCAAATTCCTTTTGTCCTTTTTTAATTTTTGCTTAAATAATTTTCTATAAACTGAATAGGATAACATACTTTAATATTACTGTTCATAATATTGTAAAACTCAGTATCTAAATCTTTTCTTCAATTTTTCTGAGAGTATCAAGAGTTGTTAGTCGTGAATAGAATAAACCTTATCTTGATAATAAAAACCCACTCTAATAGACAGAGTATATTTCCACAACAGTTTCAATGCCCACTGGCATCCTCTTCGGGTGGATACAGAAAAACGAATGAACCAAAAACAAGAGGGAAAACAGTCCAGAGACCATTGAGAAATTCACACACAGGATAGATCCCGTTCTCCCGACACCGGAAAGTGTCTCGTTTATTTCGTGAATGTTTGGTTCATTCGTTTTTCTGTATCCACCCGAAGAGGATGCTAGTGGACATCGAAACTGTTGTGGAAATAAACTCTGTCTATTAGAGTGGGTTTTCATTATCATATTTTGACCTCCACGTAGAAAAGTGAATTTTTTTGCAAACTTTATCTTGTTAAAGTGTTTTTCCTTTAATTAGTATTCGTTCATATTTGCTGATCTCTCCTAACTATTTTGTTTCGGCTTCTCGCATTTTATCCTCATTCCCCGACGAGGTGTACTGTTAAATACACGAAAGATCTTGGAATCACTTTTCATTTTTCCTTATGCATCATTTATTTATTTCACGTGTTTAATTGTGAAATTCCTGCCGTATGTATTATACAGTTGTGTGCAAAAGTTCTGAGACATCTACGTTTCCTTTGAAATTTATTGGTTTTCGAAATTTAGAGATAAGAAAGAGCTTCGAGAGCGAAGAAGTATATATTACTCATACAATATATATATATATATATATATTATATATATATATTATATATATATCCCCGCAAGGGGGTTCTAAGCTCGTGCTCTTGAGTGCTCTTTGTGCTCGTTTGTACGTGCTTGTTCCTGGAGGTTTCACGTGCGCCCTCCCGGCCCTAGCACCCAAGGATGATGGGCTCGACCCTGCAGTCCTTGTCATCCTTGGTCTTTTTCCACTTCGACTGTCCCCTCCACCCTTTCTTTTTCCTCTGTCTTTCCTCTCACTTTTTCTTTGTTTTTCCGCTGAGATATGCCCTTTTAAATAGAGGCGAATCGTTTCTTCCCGAACTTAAAAAAAAAAAAAAATAAATATATATATATAATATATATATACAGTATATTCGTATTATAAGTAATATTTCGGGTGAACCTTTCATTCATAAACCGCTGGAATTTATTGTAGATATCTTTCCTTTAAACTTGCGTAGAGTAGATAGTATCCCAAATATCAAAATGTACATTCCAAAGTTCGTTTGTAGATGCACAGTACGTTGTATGTTGTCATTTTCTCTGTTCAAATTGCATAATTAATGATTTGATAAGGCGACCGAGGTCGGGAATCTGCATAATTTTACTGAAAGAAATTGTTTATAAACACATTTTCAAATCCTTTCCCGTTTATACAGGGTGAGCGAAAAGTCCCTTTGCACCTGTTCACTTCTAACACAGCGCAGGTACAAGTTCACTACACTTCTTGCAGGTGCACGGGGACTTTTCGCTCACCCTGTACTTAACGAATTACCAAATGAAAAATGTTCTACAGATCTACAGAAACTAATGCTAACAAAGACCCTAAGATCCACTCTAAGGTTAGCCCGAGAGAAAGGAGAGAGGGGGGGTTAAAAGAAGAGAATAAGGGGTTAAGTAAGTAGCAAAACCTATCATTCGTGGGTTAAAATTCATTCAGAAAAAGAGAAAGAAAGACTCATCATCATCATCCGCCGGCCACTGCCGACAAGTCGGAAAAATAGTCGAAGAGAATAGGAAAGGGGTGAAAGATGAAAAGAAGTAAAATAAGAACGCTTACAAACCATGCAAACACAGTCTTAACTCAAACACTGTCATACCATGCAAACTACAGACATGCAAGTAAAGAGAGTTACAGACATGCAAGCAAGGAGAGGCTAAGGAAAAAAAAGTATAAAGAGTATAACAAAAAGTGGGTTAGTTTACGCTACGAGCTACATCTACGTTCGATAGATAGAGCGACATTATAAATTTGATGTAAAAAATTTGAATTTTTTTTAATATATATAAAAATTGACTTTCTGTTAATGTTGATCGACATTATAATTTGATGTAAGAAAATGATTTTTTTCTATATAAAAAGTTAAAACTGTAAATATTGTATAAACTTTAAAAGACTAATAATGTAATATTTATTTTTATCAATAAAAAAATTTCAATTATTTATTCATATTTTATAAATATTTGATGAACGCGAATACCAAGAAATTGAGCATATTTTTAATATTATAAAGAAAAAATGTTGCATTGTTAAATTTAAGTAGTCTTTTGGGCCATTTGTATCTCGGCGGATTTGAAGTTTTAAAATGTATCGCTACCCTATCCCGCAAAAAAAAAAAAAAAAAAAAAAATCAGTATAGTCATTGAATAAAACCTCCATTTCGGTAATGTAATTGGGTGGAATTGATTGTTTTACCGTGACCCAAGAAACTTACGTGTAGACGCCTTTTATGAGGAGGAGATTGTATACGTTAATTGAACAGGGAAGTATTCCGGAGGAAGGCACGTTAGGCAGGAGACAGGGAGTGCTAGAACTCCCGTTTCTCGTGTCATTGTCCTCCTTAGCTGTTCTTTTTTACGTGTCTCATCTACTTTGTGAGCAGTCCAGCATGCTCTCAAGCACACACTTCTCTCGCTATTCCTTACTACGCATACATGCATCTTACATACTACACAATCTTTTCAAAATAAAAATAAAAATAATGGCATCAAATGTCAAACTTTTTTCTCTGTTCGGCTCCTCCGACCACAATCTTATATTTGTTTCCTGTCCTATCGCTTCAATTCGACCTTTGGATCCTTCCAAGAGGGAGGCAGTTTGGTGCCGCTGATTGGGAAGCCCTTAAGCAGTACTGCTCTGATTTACTATGGAATAAGTTCTGCTTCCGTGCAATGAGCGCATCACGGAGGTAATTCTCTCGGGCATGGAGGCGTACATTCTATATTTCATTCCTACTACTAATGAAAAAACCTTGATTTAACTTTACTTGTTCTAATGCTATCAGCAACAGAGAAGAGGCTTTTAGAAGGTACCGTTTCCATCCAACTCCTGATTCTCACTTAGCTTATAATTATTTCTGCCCGGAATCGTGCAAAATCTGTTCTTCGACTCACCAAAAATTCCTTCATCCGAAAAAAATGTGAAAATCTATCCAATTCTAATTCTTCTCGCTCTTTCTGGCATCTAGCTAAGAACCTCTTCAACAACTTTACTTCCTCTTCTTTCCTTCCTCTTTTCCATTCCGACGGCACAGTTGCTGTCTCTTCTCCCGATAAAGCTGAATTTTTCGCTCAGACTTTCTTCTCCAACTCAACCCTGAACGATTCCGGTGCTGTTTCTCCATCTCCTCCTCTCTCTCTGACTTAATTATGTCTGAAATTAGAATTTCATCCAAAGATGTTCTTTCTTCCCGATCTGGGCCCAACTCTAGGAAGACGTACGGTCCTGATGGCGTTCCTCCTGTTGTTCTCAAGAACTGTGTTTCTGTGCTGACACCCTGCCTGGACAAACTCTTTCGTCTCTCTTTCATCTGGTACTTTTCCTTCCTGCTGGAAGTTCCCTTTCATTCAGTCTGTCTCAAAGAATGGTAACCGCTCTCAACCCTCCAACTATCATCCAGTTGCTTTGATTTCTTGCCTTTCTAAAGTTTTTAATCTATCCTTAATAGGAAGATTTATAAACACCTCTCTTACAATCTTCTTTCAGATCGTCAGTATTCTGCAAGGGACGCTCGACTGACGATCTTGTTGCATATCTCTCTGACTCACAGTCATCCTCCTTTCGGAATTTCGGTGAAGCCTTTGCTATTGCACTTGACATATCAAGAGTTTTTGATAGAGTCCGGCAAAAATCTTTAATTTCGAAACTGCCCTCCTTCGGTTTCTATCTTTCTATCTGTTCCCTTCATCTCTAATTTCCTTTCTGTCCGATCTATAGCTGCAGTTGTAGATGTCCACTGTTCTTCTCACGCTATTAATAGTGGTGTTCCTCAGGGTTCTGTCCTGTCACTCACCCACTCTTTTCATTTTATTTATCAATGATCTATTAAGTCGCACTTCCTGTTCTATTTACTCCAATGCCGATGGTTCCACTCTTCACTTTTCCACCGGCTTCACAATGCGTCCCTCTCAACAGACACTCAATGTTTCGCGTGGCACGGCTATGACCTTGACCTCCGATCTCTCTACTATCTCTGATTGGGGCAGAGAAAACCTTGTGGCTTTCAATGCTTCAAAAACTTAGTTCCTTCATCTGTCTACTCGTCACAATCTTCTATACGACTATACCCTTATCTTCAACAATACTCAACTCAATCCTTCCTCTTCTCTTAACATTCTTGGTGTTTCCTTTTCTCGTGATCTTTCCTGGAAAGATCACACGTACTTTCTTTCTGAAACCACTTCTAAGGAAATAGGTGTTCTGTACCACCTCCGCAGTTTCTTTACCCTCGCTCACTTGCTCTCCCTCTAACCCCCGCCCCTGTATGGAGTAGGTTTCTCATGTGTGGGGTGGCTCTACTTGACCGGATGGAATCAAAGGCTTTTTGTTCACTGTCTTCAATACCTCTCTTTTCGCTGCAATGTTGCCTCACTCTCTCTTTACTATCGCTATTATGATGGGTATTACTCTTCTGAACTCTCTAACTGCATGCCTCCTCCTTTAAGGAGAGCACGCAGTACCAGACTTTCGACACATTCTCATTCCTTTTTTGTCAAACTTTCTAATGCAAGGGTTAATTGGTATTCTCAATTTTTCATCTACCCAACCGGTCAACTCTAGAACAACCTTCCTCAATCCATCGTTCCCCCTCTCTATGACTTCCAATCATTCAAACGTAGAGTGTCCAGGCATCTCGAAAACTTTGGACCTTGATTTTAGCTCTCTTCTTCCTGTATGAGTGAGGCGTTTTTGCGGGCATTCGCCTTGGCCCCTCTTTCCTGCATAAAAACAAATTGATGAATATTTGGAAAATGAAAAACCATAAAAAGTAAATAGCCTACACGTAAATTAAGAGACAGCGATGAGATCTATTTGTTTTGTGAAGGAGGTACCACAGATATGGAGAAATAGACATTGTGAGCACTCTCTACATCATCGAACAATACATAAACTTCAGTTATAGTCATTGTTAACGATCATTAGGCCTAATTTTGTGAAGGAGGTACCACAGATATGGAGAAATAGACATTGTGAGCACTCTCTACATCATCGAACAATACATAAACTTCAGTTATAGTCATTGTTAACGATCATTAGGCCTAATTAGGAATGCTTTAGTGCAATAAGAGCAATAAATGCGGCTCTTATAGATAAAATAATGAAAGGCCAATTATTTTGGGAAATGGCTCCAGTGGGACTCGAACTTAAGTCGCGAGCTATCAGAAGCCATACACTGTCTTAAATCACGGAACCATCCTAGAACTGATTAATTCCAGGGAAGTCGCGGGACTTCTGGGGGAAAGAATAAGAAAATTTCTGTAGGGTGAAATAAAAATTTAGGGGTTGCAAATAGATATGACAAGTTCGAAGAGGGTCGCAGTTTGAAAGTGTTTGAGAACAAGTTCAGTTTTCTTTTCGCCTTTCATAAGCAAATTAACGCTTAAGTTCGGTAACCATATTTTTCTAGAGAGAGCAAGAAAGGTTTTATAAATGGTGGGTCGGTTAAAGATTGGTAGGCTAAATATTTAAAGTTAGAAGTGTAAGGAAGTGTGATGTTAATAAGTGAAATGAGTAATCCCTGAAGGGAAGCTTAAAATAGGTAACATCCAGAAACACTATTTCTTATTTCCACGGATGTGAGGGAGGGGGTAAATCTCAAGCGCTCATTCAGCCCGGACAGTCATAGACTAGTTTGGTTGACTGGTTGTTCCATTTTGCGTCCTTTGTCAAAATGAGGGCATTGTGATGGGCAGTAACCCCATCAACCGGGAAAAATAAATCCTCTTTAAAAGGAGAAATGGGTCGAGCCAAATAAACTGCACTCGCCCTCCCCACTTCTAAAACATGCTTGAGACAGTCTATGGCTAGGTTTCATAAAATGGATTCTGATATTACAGTCCAAGGCAGTATTAATAAGTAATTGTAAAATTTAAAAAAACTACACTAAAGATGAAAGTGTGCAAGATTTTTATTTTTCTCAAAATTCTAAAAAAAAAAAAAAATTAAGTACAAAATTTATTTTTTTAATAATAATAATAATAATCTGGTGGTATAACAGGTCTGTCAACAGTTCACGCATATCCTACAAGTGATAAACTTGTGACCGAGTGCATCGTATAAATCTGGCCCAAATTGCAGGGTTTTGGTTAGTAATTAAAACTGTCAGCGCTCTATGTACAGCATGTTGATAAATTTGACACTGCTGTATATTTTAAATAAACAGAATTGTGCATTGTTCTGATAAATATTAAGTGATGTGTTCAGTTTAATTAATTCCAGGATTTGAACTAAATATTAAGTTACGTATATTCAACCTATCTGTAAAGTCAAAACTGACTCAAACAAAGGCTACATGGTCAAGGGCCAGTGACAATCTGATCTACCAATAAATTGGTGAATAACTTAGGAAAAGTGGTGTGGAACACTTTGTATTTATGGTCTTGCTGGTATAAAGAAGCTGGCATGCAATGAGACAGATTTCTGTTCCTGCATCATTTGTTTTACAATATATTTTTCTCCCTTCCCCTATGCAGTCCGTTCTGTAGTATCTCTCTCTCTCTCTCCTATATTGCCACATAAATTTATTTCTTCCCTATGAAGCAATCTCTTTGACGCATTTTGCACGTATTACCAAAGGCTTTGCGAAGTGCCTCCACAAGATGATCAAACACTCGAAAATGACACTTTATTGATACTTTTACTGAACGTAAATATTTATATATACATAAAATGAAGCATTTTATATGCACAATAAGTAGTTTTAACGCTTTAGAGAAGGCCACTAATGCGCAGAAAGTGTGATTAGGTAGCCACTTAATAAAGATGTTGAATCAAGTTTTCTATAGGATGAGATTAAATATATAAAATATATATATATTTTCACTTGATTATAAATAATATTGAAAATGAATTTAATGATTTATAGACCGCGAAGGAGGAAAAAATTACAAATTACATAAAAAAAAAACCCACCCCTTTGAAATTATGAGAAATGTAAATGTTTCCTTTGCAGTGGTATGATCTCGAATTTAATCGCGCTCCAAATGGCGTATAAATTTTGCTTTACAAATTAATAGCAAAATTATGGGCAAGAGGAGGCCATATTTTGCGTATATAATTTTGGGGTTTTTCCATAGTTACCTTTGGGGAATAGAGTTTTATATTAGTAAGAAAAATAAGTTCACATAATGGAGAATTGCGTAAAATTTGATTGGAAATGTGGAGTGCAGATACAGGCAATGCCATTTTCAATTGTACGAAAAAAACTTTTCATGGAATAAAGGACGGTAAATCGCTATTCTCCCGACCTACCGATCTGATGGGTTATGAAAGAGAAGATTTTATTAAAACGGTTATTATATCATGAATATAAATGGAGGATTTTGAAGCGATGAAGAATGAGGAATAAGGAAACAAATAGAGATCTCCACGCAATCAAAGATCAATCAAATTTCATTACACAAAAGAATAGTAACTTATTTTATGGAAATTTTGCCGTATTTACGTATAATGTGGATACTTACTCTATCTTTTTCGAATATATACAGTAGATATATAATATATATTATATATATATATATATAATATATATATATTATATACACACACACACACACACCTTTGGTAACCTTTTGTTTGCTTCCGCCCGAATTGTTCATTCTGAAGGAGGTCAAGCTTTTCACTCCACCTTAGACCTACAGTTTAAAGGTGAAATCTGAACCATGCTCCACCAGCAGCACAGCGTCTTAACCATTTGACCACCCAGGGTACCCATTTATCTACGAACCACTTTCTTTTATTGTGTGGAAGGATGAACAGCTTGGTTTTGCTGTGCGCCGGCTGCCGTCACCGGGTCTCGATCCCGGGGCCGATGGATTCGTAGTCAGGGACGCTAACCACTATATTACTTTTATATATATATGTATATATATATATATATATATATATATATATATATATATATATATATATATATAATAATAAACATCGAGAAGGGCCACAGACAGGCACAGCGATCAGGCCAACTAATGCGATCATCCACTGCGTTAACTCCTGGATTATTAGTAACTAGCACCATCCGGAATCGAACCCTACCGGCTTCATTGCCTTCACTTCGTCAGAGAAACAATGTTACGTACTGGAGTAACAGTTGCTGGCTTTATGAATATATACTAAACTTTTTCTTACAATCACGTGACACTTTCTTTTTATTTTTAAAGTGTTGCGTCTTATTTTTGGACATCTGTGCTTTGGACTCTCTAGACCAGTTTTTCTCAAAAGGTGGATCGCGACCCCCCGGGGTCGTAGTTTGTTTACCCCTGTAGAAGTGATTTGTGCGCAGAAAAAAAAAAAAAAAAAAACCCGCTTCGTGAATTTGTTTACCCCTGTAAGATAATAAGGGTCGCGCCTACCTAAGATCCTGACACGGGGGTCGTGGGGAAAATTCGGCTGAGAAACACTGCTCTAGACTTTATGAGTCCCGACTGGCTTCGGGCAAAAGTGTACTTTCTTTACACTTTTTATTGTATAAATGTTTTTTATATAATAATACAGTTAATGTAATTTAGGTATGTACGTGTCGATAGATAGATAAAAGAGAGTTACAAGGAGTTACAAGGAAAAGAAGTACCTTAAAATGCCTTGCGGCTCATATCGAGGAGGTGCCAATGGCAACGGGTGCCAGGGAAAAATTCATACACCCTCATATAGTGTACAAGATTCAGTCTAACCTTTTCTTGAACTGATCCACAGAGGAACTGTTCACAACTTCTGAAGGTAGCCTGTTCCACGTGTCACAGATCTTATACGTAAAGTAATTCCCACACACACTAGTCCTAAACCGTTTCAAATCCAACTTCCAACCGTTGTTGCGAGTTGAGTTATCATTTAAACTAAACATGCTTCTAAAATCGACATCGTTGAACCCGTGTAAGAGCTTGAAAACCTCGATGAGTTGACCGCGCAGCCTCCGAGTTTCCAGCGAAAAAAAATTCAGGGCGCGTAAGCGTCGATTGTAGCCCATATGCCTAACGGAAGGGATTAACTTTGTGGCCTTCGCCTGGACTCGCTCCAGCCTGTCAATATCTTTCCTGAGGTTGGGCGACCAGAACTGCACAGCATACTGCAGGTGCGGCCGAACCAGGGAATTGTACAGAGAGAGCACAATCTCCTTGTTCCGAAATCGAAATTGCCTCCTGATATAACCCAACAGCTTCTGAGCTTTATTTTCCACCTCTACGCACTGTTTGCTAAACTTAAGGTCGCTGCTAATTAGCTCACCGAAGTCCTTTTCCAAATAGTGGCCTCGATATTACTCCCCAACATGGAGTAGTCTGACTTGGGATTGGCGTAGCCACTGTGCATGACCTTGCATTTACCCAAGTTAAACGGCATTTGCCATTTTTCGGACCACTCTCCTATCCTACGTAGGTCCACACGCAGTTGCTCGATCGCTTCGGGCATCCCAACATTGGCACGAAGCTTGGTGTCATCAGCGAATTTGGCGGTCCTACTGACATTGCCAGCGTCGATATCATTTATGTAAATAGTAAACAACAAAACGGAACCCTGAGGAACCCCGCTAGTGACCGAGGCCCAACCCGAACTAACCCCTTCAATTACAACCCTCTGCCGCCTATTCTTCAGCCAGTTTCCAATCTAAGAGAGAGAGAGAGAGAGAGAGAGAGAGAGAGAGAGAGAGAGAGAGAGAGAGAGAGAGAGAGAGAGAGAGAGAGTACATTTTGAAATAAAAAATAAAACTTTAATCAAATATTTGTTTCTCTCATTTGTCTTTATTCTTTTTTTGTGTTCCATTTCATTCAATAGATCTTCCGGAGCAGAAACCCCAAATAACGGGGGGTCACGAGCGTTACCACGTGGGTGACGAAGTCCACGTGAACTGCACGTCAGCTAGATCACGACCCGCGGCTTCACTCATGTGGTACATTAACAAACAACAGGTAATGGGATTCGAAATCACTTACGTGACACACACACACACACACACACACACACACACACCCACCCACACACACCCACACAGGAAAATGAAAAGTACACTTGCAATAATGACGTTAAAATTTCTATATAAAATCATATTTGCCTCGAACATTCATTTCCTTTATACATCATTATAAAATAATGAAAATAATGATCTTACTTCTCATTATATTTCTATTTATAACTGTTAAAAATAATTATTTTGCTTTGCGAATAAAATTTCATAATTTTTTTTTATTACAAAATTAAAAAAATTGAAATTC
Source organism: Bathynomus jamesi (assembly GCA_023014485.1). Classification (NCBI taxonomy): domain Eukaryota; kingdom Metazoa; phylum Arthropoda; class Malacostraca; order Isopoda; family Cirolanidae; genus Bathynomus; species Bathynomus jamesi. The sequence continues at coordinate 359,600 of JAJOZX010003395.1, read as the reverse complement.
ATATTTTTTTTCACATTTTTGTTTTTATGATTATTGTAGAGTTTAGAGTCATTATATTGCATATTTTATTAGTATATATCGTGTTTTTGTTTTACCAAATATTTATTACTTGTTTTAGTTGTAAATTGGGTGTACATTAATTAAATACATTAAATTTTAAACTAATTAATTACTTTGGATCACCTGAAGATCAGGCCCCAAGCCTCAATTACCAAATGATATCTTCGTTAAAACAAACGAAAATATCACGACTTAACCTAACCAATCGTCAAGGGTGTACAGTTGACCTAACCGGGCATTCAATTTAATTTATTATTATATTTGGTACTGTAAAGGAAAAAACAAGAATACATGGGGGGGGGCCTGATCTTCAGGTGATCCAATATTACACTGGGTAACAAAATTTGACAAATTTTCTGTTTATTGTGATTTTTCTGTCGTTTCTTAATGATTTCGGGGCGCTGATTCCAAAAATGATATTGGTTTTGCTCTATCATCAACCGTTTCAAAAATATAGGTTATCACGCTTTTCATATGGCAAAGTATATAAAGAAGGCTAACATAAATATTTTCTGAAAATAAAAACACTATTGGAAATTAATGTTTATTGAGCCAAAATTGTTTGACAAACCCAAAATGGTGCAAAGGATATAATATATATCATGAGGAGAACCGATAAGAGAATAACAAGCCTCGTCATGCAGTGTGCATTCCTTAAAAATGCACTGAAGAACGCGACTTCCGCGTATGAACATTCTTATCCTTTCTGATCAGCGACCATACGTAGTCTCCCATCATGGAAGCATCCCAATGGCCCTGGTACCTTTTCTCCATCGTTTGAATATCTTGATGGAATCTTTCGCCATGTTCTTCACTCACATCGCCCAGGTTATCATGAAAAAAGTCTAGATGTGAATGCAGATAGTGTAATTTTAAAGACATACGGCACCCCATTTTGCCATAGCACTTAATCAAGTTTGACACTAACTCCTTATAGTTTGGTGCTTTATGGTTGCCTAAAAACCCACGAACCACATCACGGAAAGCACACGAAGCCTCTTTTTCGATCGGAGTCATCTTGGCTTCAAGGTTCTTTGAATTCAACAGCGCCCCTGACTTGTGGTCCTACGAAGATGCCAGCCTTGACTTTGGCCTCAGTGAGTTTAGGGAACATGACCCGAATCTGTTGGAAAACATCCCCTCCAAAATCTAACGCAGTTACAAACTGCTTAATTAGACCAACTTAATATGGAGAGGTGGTAGCAGAACTATGTCAGGCTTCACAAGAGGTTCCCTGAGTATATTGTACTTTCCTGGTTGCAGTCCTTCATGTGGAGGCCACTGAACTGTTTTATAGGGCTCAGTTGAAGCCCTGCTATCCCACAGGCAAAGAAAACATGAATATTTTGTAAACCCTCCTTGTAAACCTAACAGAAAACCAATCATTTTGAAATCAACCACACACGTCCCAGTTATATTGTTCATACCTGATTTGAGTGAGCAGTTGTTTGACATTTTCATAGTCCTCTTTCATTTGAACAGAATGTGCAAATGGTATAGATGAATATTTGTTCCCATTGTGGAGTAGAACAGCTTTTAAACTCCGAGTTGAACTGTCAATAAACAGGCGCCACTCTGAGGGTATATGTGTTAACCCAATAGCTGTGAATAGACCATTAACCTCGCTGCAATAACAGAGAGAGCCATTGACATCGTAGAACCTTGCAAACTCTTCATGCCGCTTTCGGTATACAGTGCTCTTGCAGTCTTCTCCAAGCAAATTCCACTCCTTGAGTCTGGAGGTCAGAAGCTCAGACCCTGATTTCGTTAGACCCAAATCTCTAATTAAGTCGTCCAATTCCCTCTGATTTGGAAAGTGAGGGTTTGTACTGAAAGTTACTGTATATTCTTCATCATGACTGTCCTCACCAGCCGACATCTCAGATGAGCTAGCTGCATCCTCATTTTCAACCTGCAAAACAAAGAAACAAAATATAGGCATAGCTATATATGTAGAAGAGCATCAGCACTAAGAAAAATCGACACATAATGACCCACAGTCTGTAAATTCAGAAGGTGGACGTGGTATTGGAAGACCTTCGCCATGTGGTACAGGAGCTATGGACGACGCTATGCTTGGATACTGAAGAGTCTGCCTTCCTTTAACTTTCCTGTACTTAGAAACATCTACCATGCAGTAGTAGCAATCGTCGTGGTGGCTCTTTGGTTCTCTCCATATTTTGGGTACCGCAAAGGGCATTGCCTTGCGTACTCCCCGCAGCCACCCTTCACGTGTGGAGCGGCAGCTTCCACAGATAACATGGGGTGCCCAGAGCTTATCTTGGTCACCCATAGGCATACCAAAATAGAGCCGATACGCGATCCAGAACTTGGTGCCTTTCACAGTCTTGTGCGATACTTGCTTGGGGCCTATGTAATACCCACAAACGTAGCAGAATATATCCGGCGAGTGTTTACAAGCTCTAGTTGCCATTCTCTTTACCAAACTGTACTACATTAATCATAACCTGCAGATATAGAGAGAAGAGTTATTAAATCTGCAACAGATTACAGATTCCAGAAAAAAGATGTATTCACAACAGTGAAATAATGTTCGCAATAAAAAAAGGATCGATAACACTCAAATCGTCAGCACAGAGAAGCACAGAAACACAGTACCTCAGTGCTGGTAACCATCAGACAAACAACCTGCTTTCTTTGTGTGCTCACACTTACTGACTTCTCAGACTCTGCGCTCTTCTTATATTGCACAGTGGAAGTTTCGGGCAAATTTCTAGAGCAAGAAACTGTCAACGAACATCCGGATTGTTCTCAACAATTCCTGATTATTCTGATATTGCTGCGCCCATAATAACATTATACTGGTAAAACATGAAAAATGGATTATCTCTGAAACCACTGATGATACACACAAACCAAGGCCAGATTTGGACTCAGCGCCCACAAATGCATATAAAAACATAAAAAATTCTATATAAACAGAATCAGTGTTACACAGTGTTATTAATAATTAATTAATTAATTTATTTATTTTGTTAGGCTAAAAAGGAGTATCTCATTGAACACGCCCCTCAGCAAGATGTTGATAGCCTCGAAACATCTCGACTAGGACTAAGGTTCATCGCTGGTCCTAGGCATTTTCCCAATGGAATTTTAAAGCTAAGGTAAAGTGATTTCTTTGTCTATTTTCTATGTCTAGTTAACTGCTTAGCAATAGTGATTTGATGTTAGCATCTAATCTAAATAAAGTTTGTATGATATATACATATACATGCACTGTACATCCAGGGAAATCAAGTTCATTTAATTGTGCATGTAATTATAAGTAGTCATTTATTTTAGTCAACAAACTCCTTGTAAATTTTTTCATGAGATAGACACTGGTCCTATTACATTACATTACATTACATTTGGAAAATATGAAACGACTTCAGGCTATCGAGGTTATCAAGGTCATAAGTGTTAAATTCTTTGCAGTTCCGTGATATACTCACGAAACTTGGATTATGAATATCACAGAAACTAAGTCTTTATCGCTGACCACAGATACTCACTAGAGATACTCACTTATGCACTTCATTATGAGTAGTTAAGTTGAAGACAGAACGAAATATACAAACTTTGATTTTGAAAGCAATGTCAGTGTTAAGTGGAACTACAGACAACGTTTTTATACCATAAAGACAATAGTTTAGATGACATATGGCAGGATTTGGATAATTGGGTTGACTGAGATGTCAATTCTTTGCATTAGACTGTATTGAGCAAGTCTTGTTACCTCCGGGAGGATCAATATATTATGGTTAGCAAACATTTACGAATCTGTGCACCTTGGAGGTAATTTACGCAGCAATCTAAAAGATGCCATAAAGCAAATTTAGGGGTCTGTCAGAACCTCTTTTTTTTGTAATTAGGCCAAAGATGCTGCTCGTATTTATTAATGCGGAAAGTACGAAAGAGTGTGTCTTTATCTCCGCTTGAACAGAATCCGAAGTTCCCGATAATCATGTCTGGTTTAGTACAGATACTTCAACATTACAGTATTTCCTTATATCTAAGTCATCATTCAAGGAGCTAAAGTTACGAAAGCCCAATTGAGGTTCTTCGACTCAAAGTATTACGAACTATATTGTTTGCTGAGTATTTACAGATAATGCTTTAGGTTGTTCACGTGAAGACCTCCTCCTCTTAAGGCCACACTGCGAACCAGCGTAATAATCGCGTAACAATTGTGACCAAAGAATTTTAAATTGGTAGAATTATGATAATACTGCGCAAATATCGAATTTGTTATGCTGGAACAAGTATGCGATACTGGTACATTATATTTCAACTAAGACCACATATGTGGACTATTATTTTTATGCAGGAAGGAAGGGCCAAGGGCAAATGCCTGCTAAAGCGTCCCTCATAGAAGAAGAAGAGAGCCAAAATCAAGGTCCGGGATTTTTGAGATGCCTAGACACTCTGCGTTTGAAAGGTGGGAGGTCACAGACAGGAGGAAAGATGGATTGAGGAAGATCGTTCCAGAGTTGACTGGTTGAGTAGATGAAAGACTGAAAATACCGATTAACCCTTGCATTAGATAGAGGGACAGAAAAGGAATGAGAAAGTGTAAAAAATCTGGTACTGCGTGCTCTCCTTAAAAGAGGAGGCACGCAGTTAGAGAGTTCAGAAGAGCAATGTCCGTTATGATAGCGATAGTAAAGAAAGAGTTTCACCAAACGTTTCACCAAAAAACTTTGGAAAGGCAAGAAATCAAAGCAACTGGACGATAGTTGGAGGGTTGAGAGCGGTCACCATTCTTTGGGACAGGCTAAATGAAAGCAAACTTTCAGCAGGAAGGAAAAGTACCAGATGAGAGACAAAGACGAAAGAGTTTGCCTAGGCAGGGGTGTCAGCACAGAAGCACAGTTCTTGAGAACAACAAGAGGAATACCATCAGGACCATACGCCTTCCTAGAGTTGAGCCCAGATAGGGCAGAAAAGACATCTTTAGAAGAGATTCTAATTTCAGACATAATAAAGTCAGAGGGGGAGGAGATGGAGGAACAGCACCGGAATCATCCAGGGTTGAATTGTAAGCGAAAGTTGAGCGAAGAGTTCAGCTTTGTCAGGAGAAGAGACGGCAACTATGCCGTCGGAATGGAAAGAGGACGGAAAGAAGAGGAAGTAAAGTTGTTGAAGAGGTTCTTAGCTAGATGCCAGAAAGAGCGAGAAGAATTAGAAGAAGAGACGGCAACTATGCCGTCGAAATGGAAAAGAGGAGGGAAAGAAGAGGAAGTAAAGTTGTTGAAGAGGTTCTTAGCTAGATGCCAGAAAGAGCGAGAAGAATTAGAAGAAGAGACGGCAAACTATGCCGTCGAAATGGAAAAGAGGAGGGAAAGAAGAGGAAGTAAAGTTGTTGAAGAGGTTCTTAGCTAGATGCCAGAAAGAGCGAGAAGAATTAGAAGAAGAGACGGCAACTATGCCGTCGAAATGGAAAAGAGGAGGGAAAGAAGAGGAAGTAAAGTTGTTGAAGAGGTTCTTAGCTAGATGCCAGAAAGAGCGAGAAGAATTAGAAGAAGAGACGGCAACTATGCCGTCGAAATGGAAAAGAGGAGGGAAAGAAGAGGAAGTAAAGTTGTTGAAGAGGTTCTTAGCTAGATGCCAGAAAGAGCGAGAAGAATTAGAAGAAGAGACGGCAACTATGCCGTCGAAATGGAAAAGAGGAGGGAAAGAAGAGGAAGTAAAGTTGTTGAAGAGGTTCTTAGCTAGACGCCAGAAAGAGCGAGAAGAATTAGAATTGAATAGATTTTCACATTTTTGTCGGATGAAGGAATTTTTGCATTTACACTATGTCGTTTACACTATGCCTTTTTGTCTCGCAAACGAAACTGTAAATGTTTTTGTTTGAATTTATATATAACTTAACAAATTCCTCCTCTCTCTCTCTCTCTCTCTCTCTCTCTCTCTCTTTCTCTCTCTCTCCAGTTATTTACGAAAAAGTGTGAATATATTTTTGCAAAAGGGAAGTTGAAAATGCATTGTAGTTTGGAGGGGACTCACTGTTATACATTTCATTATGAATTTGCACAGCTGTAGTTAAGCAATAAAACGCATTCTACACTATTGATAAAGAGAACTAATCTCTGTTTTTTACTACTCCGCAGATATTATATATATATATATATGAGACCAATTAATGGTATAAGATAAATACAGGGTGGTTATAAAGAAAGTCTTTGTGCAACTTTAAATAACTTTTGATGCGCACATGATAGAAACAAACTGTAAATGACCTATGGAAGCATGATTATTAATGTTTATAACACCACATTCTAAATTTCTAGGCTTCAACATAACCGCCATCTTTCACGATACATTGTTCAATCCGATTTTGCTATTGTTTGAAAACATCCTCCATTTGCTACGGAATGATTTCGTGAATTGCATTTATGATCCTGGCCCTAAGTTCATCCAAAGAACGTGGTTTTCATGGATAAAGAACACTTTTAGCGTGGCCCATTGAAAGTAGCCCAGTGGGGAAAGGGTGAATGAGGTGGCCACGCAACTGGTCCACCTCTACCGATCCATTTTGTTGAGAAAACCTTTTACAAGAACTATCGCACATTCAAAACATAATGGCAGGGAAAGTTTTCAGATAGCACTTCCTTTCGGCAACACGGTGCTCTCTACCACTATGCAGCTATGAATGTGCGACAGTTCTTGAATGACGTCTTTAATACTTGTAATTACGCTTTGATATGCCGTTTATACTTTGTTGCTATCACGCGTATATGAAAAGTTATTAAGGTTTAACCCTTTGAGGACCAAGGGACATATTTGTCCCAACGGAAATAATAATATAAATTGTACAATGATGCAACGTTTCTACAAATACATCTACATGTTTATACAGGTATCGTTTAGTTGTCCGAAAATTAACCCAAAAATGGGTCATTTAAGTGACTATAGTTACTAATATCTAATTGTAAAACACAATAAAACTTAAACTTTTAAGTTCAAAGAAACGTACACTGGTCGTCAAAAGGTTAAAGTTGCATATGGACTGGACTTTGAAACCACGAAGTAACCACCACCACCGTAATATATATATATATATATATATATATATATATATATATATATATATATATATATATATATATATATATATATATATTTTTATACACACTACCTAATTCATTCACGCTGTCATACTAACTGTTGAATTACTGAACGACTGTAGCAAAAATCACCTGTACTTGTATCATTACAGTTCATGCTCAAATGAATCTGAATAACCATCAAGAAGGATGTAGCTTTGGATATATTTCGACGGGAAGTAATGAATTAAAGAAATACAATATATATATACACACACACACACACACACACACACACACCACACATACACGAGAGAATTTAAATTAATTTTTTATTTATAATATTTTGATACTGAGAACCTGGAGCGTATTTAACATTGTTAGTGGTTCTTAACGTCTTCGATATTTAGCGCCTTGGCACTTAACGTCTTTGGCGTTTAGCACCTTGGCACTTAACGTCTTCGGTATTTAATGTATTTGGTATTTAATGTATTCGGTATTTGTAGCCTCTTCGGTACTTATTTTTGACGTTTTGAAACGTTAATCTCAAAGAGAGGCTTTGATCTATTTCAGATGCACAGCGACAATTGCTGCTGTTTACTGGCAGAGTTCCGAATCCTTGGTAGAGGGTAGTCCCCCTCAAAAGGGTCCAGCTATGGAAAGTAAAGGAATCTATACAGCAGGTAAGAAAAAAAAAATGTTATATTCTTTTTGTGTCTAATAGAAAACCACAACAATCGTACATTCACGGTTGATACGAGACCTGAAGTAAAGCGCGAAACACCAACTTTACTTCAGTCTTGGCATTAAAATCAATCTACAGTCACTGTATTTTTCTATTATACAGTTCACTGAAAGGTTAACTGAGTGTATTTCTAAAAACAAAACAAAAAGCTTTTCTTCAAGCTTCGTATTAATAAAGGTTTTTTTTACTTAATTAATCTTCGGACGAAAGATTATGACTGAGAGTCATTCCATTGAAAGAGGGTACAGCCAAAATCTTTATGCACATTTTGCGGAACCAAACATATCTATCTATCTCTCTATCTATCTATCTATATATTATATGTATATTGTAAATCATTAATTATTTTTACAGGTAAAAGGTATTTAATTATTACAGAAGAATTTAAAATGTGAAATAAACTCTTTTTACCATGACTGAAGTCCTTTGATTAATATAAATATTATATATATATATATATATATATATATATATATATATATATAAAAAATCATAACTAGTTTTCCATTGATATTTATAATAAATAGCAAAAATGCCTCCAGGATTTAATATTGCGTATATATGAACCTGTCTTGAAAATACCATTCACCTTTTCAAATATTCCCTGCGATGATTCCTCATTTCACGAAGGTCAAGCTTGTTGCCCCCTCCTCTCGAGTTGGTCTGTTGAAGTAGAGAGTTGGTTTCTTGTGTTCTTCACTTCACATAGCCAGGTACGCCAGGCTCATCTGGAGTTGTTTTGAGCCAGGCGTCTAGTCTTTTTTTGAAGATATCTACTGCAGCACCACTGGTGTTCCTTTTATATATATAATATATATATATATATATATATATATATATATATATATATATATATCAGTGTATTTCCTTTTGAAATAATAACGCTGAACGTACTGGCTGTGGCTGAACGACAATGATTCTGTATTGTAGAAAGACCCAACAACACTCCTTGAAGCACCCCATTCGTAAACTACAAAGCTTCTAAACTGCTTCTTTTTTACTTGGTTTTAATTCCCATTCTTTTATTATTAGGATTTGCCATCATGAGATGTAAAGTTTTAGTTTTCCTTCATTGTCTTCTAAGTCCTTAAACTTCGAAGTGACAGGGTGAAAATGAGCAGATCGCTTCTCATCCTATATCACCCCCATTCCATTCTTCTTCCAAGAATTAGAAATCTTAAAGTGAAAATTTCAAAAAGGAGGAAATTCTCAAACCGATCCATTCTTATTCCTACTACAGGATTTTACACTTTTAGAGTAATTTTCGTAGAAAATACCCTTTGGGTATGCAATTATCTTACTCTATTTTCATTAGTGAAAATTAAGAGTGATAAATTGTGATGAATGCAGTGTGACTATAATTTTTCAGCAGTTAGTCCTTTTTTTTCAAGAAATAATGGAGGGGATAGACTGGAGACAGTTTTTAGAGAGGGTTTTCCTTGTCTGTATAAGGAAAAACAGATAGAGGAAAGCAGAGTTTTAAATTTAGGAAAGGTATGGGTGCATGGATAGAAAAACATTCTGTGGAAGTGTGGAAGAGAGTGCCATAAAGTAACTATTCGAGGTATGAATGAATTCTGAAAAGAAGCGATACGGTAATGGGGTAGCTATACAGTTAAGCCATGCGCACTTTCAGACACCCTGGGATATACTGTAGGTACGGAGGGGGGTTGGGTACGATTCGATGTGGCCGACTCGATGCGACCCAACTCGATGTGGCCGACTCGATGTCAGGACAACTCGATGTGATATCCCTAAGAGATATTTTCGTTAGTTTTAACGAAAATATCACAACTTAACCTAACCAATCGTCAAGGGCGTACAGTTGACCTAACCGGGCATTCAGTTAACCTACATTAAATATATAAAGAAAATGAAATCGACTTGGCCTGGCATCGACTTGGCTTGACATCGAGTTGTCTTGACATCGAGTCGGCCACATCGAGTTGGGTCGCATCGAGTCGGCCACGTCGAATTGTTCCTGCCCCACGGAGGGACGGTATAGTATGGAGCTCTTCTAAACATTTACCACAAAAACATTTGTAAAAAAGTGAATGATAAAATGTTTTCACGTAATTGTGAAGAAGAAAATTTATTAGTAATTGCACTCATTTTAATTATTTTATGGCTCAATTTTTTAAAATTTAATTAACTTTTTAAAATTTAATTAATTTTTAAAAATTTAATTAAATTTAGTTCATTTTAATTAAATTAATAAAAATTTGTATTTTATAATCTTCGGTGATTCAATACTTCGAACCTGAATGAGTTCAGTACATGTATGCGTGTACTAAACTCATTCGTAACATGGGTTACTATGGCTATGCAATCGGATGTACGGAGTAAATGCAAAAAACTTCATTTTTTTTTTTTTTTCTACGTGAAGGTCAAAATATGAAAATAAAAACCCACTCTAATAGACAGAGTTTATTTCCACAACAGTTTCGACGCCCATTGGCATCCTCCTCGGGTGGATACAGAGAAATCTTTGCTCTCGCATGCATTTTGTTGTATCATATATACATCGTATATACGATATAAGCATCATTAGAAGTTTTAGAAACCTCTTGAAAGATGGGAAATATAGAATTACATTTTCAAGTCCTCATAACTTTTAATAAACTGTTCTCACTCCCATTTCTCTCTCTCTCTCTCTCTCTCTCTCTCTCTCTCTCTCTCTCTCTCTCTCTTTATATATGTATATATATATATATATATATAGTTGTTAAAGCTCTGAGTTGAGGACAAGCTAATTATACAGTATTTCGAATGATAACTACAATAAGAGAATGATTTGTTATTCTACATTAAGTGCGGCTACACGCAGTGGATATGTAGCTCTGCATAAAACCCTGCCTACAGCCGCCAATGTAAAACGAAGCTTAATACGGGCCGAAGATAATAGACAGACTTATGATATTTTGAATGTCTATTCAGTTTTCAGACGCGTCTCAGTTCAATTACTTTTCGTCGACTGTACTCACGCGGGTATGAACAGTGAAAAATTAAACATCCAGAGATATGGGTATTTTTGAGCTATACACACGTCACTGAGGTCAGTGTAGACCTACTTAAAGGCTTGTGGAGTGGCATGGTTGTATAACATATCTGTAGATAAAGGTTTTCAATTATTGTACTTGGCATTGTTTAAAACCCTTTTGTAACGGCAAAAGTCACGTGACGGAAAGGACGTACAGCTTTACGTGGGATACGAGGCACGGGTAGCTACATCATCTGAACCCGGAGGACGATCACCCATCCGACTACTGATCAGCTTAACCTCGCTGATCTAACGGGAAGCAGTGCTGTAACATGACACCGCAACCATTTAATTGCTAATCCGCAAGAGGGGAAACTTCAGTATAAAGAGGGGAATTTAAGCTTATTCCGCCGTTTTCACAACCTAGCTAAATTTAGAATTCGGATGTTATTGGACATTTTTTGTCCCTCAGATACGACTAAGAGGTTCCTATAATAGATAATTTCGCAGCCTCTTGGTTTGGAAAGACATGTACGTATCACAGAAAACGAAAAGTTCTAAAAAGCTTTTTGTAACGAAAACTTTTTTTTGGACACTCATTTCATTTTTTAACACTTTTTATGAAGATGGAAACTTTTAGGAAGGAGAAATACTCTTATGAAAGCACTCAAAATGTACTAAAATTCTCAAGACGAAGACCAGCAATCTACTCGTTTGGAGAACTTTACTTAACAAATGGTACTCAACACCCATGGGTGTAGTAGTGAAAATCGAAAATAAATGAAACGTCACAAGAAAGTGTATTAAGATTATTTATTTATAAACAAATTAGGTAAAGTCACGTATTTTTTTGTCAGTTAAAACTTCTATGTTAACCATTGTAAACGTAGAATCGAGACGCAGAGATTCTCAATACAATAATATAAATGAAAAGGTGTTAGCCGGTAACCAGTAGCGAAAAAAATATATACGCACGTACGTATAGTGCGTATGCCTAGTTACGTCACTGCCCCCACCCACCCCCGTATAGGTATTCAAGATGGCGACCTTATCTTTTGTGCGATTAATACGTATGTAAGGTTTTCATGTTAAAGGACCTCTTCTTCCATTATGTTAAGAAAAGAGCGTCACTCATTTTTATTTCAACTTCTGACGGCACCTTATGAATTTTAAAATATGTTTAGGGAACTTTCCTTTTCATGCCTTTGCATTTTCTGAACTGGATGTCCTTGTTCTAAACCTAGAGGAGTAGGGTGAGGGGGGGGGGTTCTTTGCGTTGTATGTTTGTTTGTTTTGAGGAACGAGGGTGTTTGTTGGATGGCACCTGAGTTCTAAAATCAACTTATATATACAATATACGAGGGGAGAGAGAGAGAGAGAGAGAGAGAGAGAGAGAGAGAGAGAAATTCTCTTTATGTAACTGCCTCTTCTATGCTTGGGTTACAAAATGCGAATAAAATTCCCCATTTTAATATCGTCTTAGAAGGTAATTAGCGTTTAGTTCTGCATAAATAAACTTTGCTTCGTAGCATATACATAAAAATGCGTAAGGAGAGAAAATTATGTATACAAGCGATATAAATTAGTTACCATGGTAACGAAGAAGAACCAGAGATAAACAGTCTTTAGAAGTTTACAATTAGCATGAAATAAATTATGCGCTTCAAATGCAAACAACAAAATGTGACGTAAAATTGAAAACAAATGTTTGCTCATTAAGGAGTTCAACAGGAAATTTCTGAATGTGGAGAAACTGATTGCTTGCCACTCAATGTCATTATCATTCGCATTCCTAACTGTGGTCCGCCATTGCGAATGCTCGAAAAAGAAATTCCTCTGGGTAGAGGTAAAAAAAAAAAAAAAAGAATCCGTGACACAAATGCTGGTTCGAGGGGTATTTTCTATGAAAAAAAGGAGTATCATCCCAGTGAATTTTATGTTTTCCCAATTTGGTTCAGGGTAGGTTAGATAGGTTAGATTAGGTTAGATTTGTTTAGGTTAAGTTAGGTTACGATAGGTTAGATTAGGTTAGATTTGTTTAGGTTAGGATACGATAGGTTAGATTTGTTTAGGTCAGGATACGATAGGTTAGATTAGGTTAGATTTGTTTAGGTTAGGTTAAATTAGGTTAGGTTAGATTTGTTTAGGTTAGGTTAAATTAGGTTAGGTTAGGTTAGGAAACATTAGCCATTCCCACTTGGCGGCTTTACCGCGAATGGAAATGGAATGACATTGTTTGTCAAATCAAGAAACTCTTTTCTCATATTTGGATTTCTCGCTTTGTACATTTTTTACTTGAATGGGAAATAACCAAAAATCACACTTAAAAGTGAAAAATCCTATTCGGGAATGAGAATGGATCTATTTGAGAATTGCCTCCTTTGAGACTCCCATTTTCGGATTTCTCATTGTTGGACGAAGAATTAAAATATCAATAACATTGAATGTGAAGGGACCGGAGAAACTATCCATTGGGGTATATATAAAACATATACGCAAAAGAAAAAAACATGGTCAAAACCACCAAATTATTTGTCACTATCAATTTAAATGATTTGTCCACCAACCATTTAATAAGTATGTTACCATTAAAAGAAAATAGTGAACCGAGGTACTGCAAGGTTGAATTATTACCTCTCTGAATTGGCTGTCAATACAGTTACAGTGTTTGGGGGTTGTTTCGACAGAAGACTTTCTTTACTCGGAGTGAAATAATTTTATTTTATTTTTCAATTTCATTTTTGGAATTTAACAATTTTAGCATTTTTTTGTTTTTTTTGTTTTTTCTCTTTTCAAACAGGAATGGGTATTATGAACTTCGGTTTTAACTTATAATAATAATAATAATAATAATACTCAGTTCCACGGCCACCTTTTTTTCGGGGAGGAGGGGGGAGCGGCCCTTCATTCGCCGAGATATCACAGGCTAAATTTAAAATTTTTACTCCTACATTGACTTTAAAATTATTAATCTCATTTTCTTCCCACTTCTTCATCTCATTAACTCCTCGCCTCTACCCCTCCCCCCCCCTCGATCCACCCCACTTCGTTTTCTGTCGTCTTCTGAACGAGGATGGGTTAGAAAATAATGGTCTAAAACATATACAAAAATAAATAAAACTTATAAAAAAAAAATTCTCTCTCTCTCTCTCTCTCTCTCTCTCTCTCTATATATATATATATATATATATATATATTGTATGGGAAGCAATTAAAGGACGAAATGCCTCTGTTTGCCAAGAATAATAAAGAGAGATAAAATTTGACGTCAAACATTTGAAAGAAAAATCTTTGTGAAACGTTAATTAGGAGCAAAGGGACCGAAACCATATTCTTTTATTCTCCAAGAATAAAATACTTTAGCCAAAATTCAAAAAACTACGTCCCTCCAATTAGTTCTCTATTAAAATTAATCTCAGCTGGAGAACGAATTTACGATAGTCAGAATAGTTACAATAGTCACGTAATTTTATATATATATATATGATACGTCGTGGCTAATGTCGTAACACCGCTTCTCATCAGTCAGCAAAGTTGAGCAATATTTAACACGTAGTAGTTGGATGGGAGACCATCCCCCGCGTCCACGTTATGTAGCGACTCGTGGTTTGGAATTTACGTAAAGTTGTAGGTCCCCTCTGTGATATGATCGTAGATGTTGCGAAGGAGGTTAAATAACCACAACATTACATTATATATATATATATATATATATATATATAGAGCAGGGTTGGCAAAAACCCAGCAAAAACAAAAAAAAACAGCAAAAACCCAACTACCCAGCAAAAAAACCAGTTGGGTTTTTGCTGGGTTTTTGCCAACCCTGTTATATAGTGGACTTGACGGGGTGATTAAATACATTTGACTAGCCATATCAACGTAAATGGCTAATTCAACCTTGTATGCGATGATGGTTGCCCTGTAACCATATTTACTTTTTGGTAATAAATTCCAGTGGATGGACTGATCATTTGCATGGATTGATTGATCAAATAGTTTTTTTTTTTTTTTTCGGGGGTAGCTGGTAAGGGGAAAGAGTTGCAAAGTAGTCTAGATTTTCTGCATAAATCTTTTTTTTTTTTCTGCTTTATATACAGGGTGTGTCTAAATTATGTTAACACTTCTATGGGAGAATACTTTCCATAGAAGTGTTAACATAATATTATATAACACCTCTATAAAAAGTATTCTTCCATAGAAGTGTTAACATAATTTAGACACACCCTGTATATAAAAATAAGCGAATACTATCTTTCTACACCCTTCTTACAGTAAATTTGTAAAAACTGTAACGTAGAGAGTTTCAAATTACTTACTGTGTTTAGATTTACAGTTGTAATACACAAAACTGTCGACATTATGATAGAGAAAATATAAATAATATATATATATAAGTGCAATAAAAATGGTATGAATTGGATTCTGTATCACCCGGCAATTGCGTAGTTTTGACGCGCTACCTTATTCATGGGATTGGTCTTCACATATGAATTTCGTTTCGTAAATATTATAATGGTTAAAAATTTATTGAAGTTTAGGTCGTCAAGTGCAGCTGAGGAATTGTTGTAATACTCAAATATTGTCGAACGAGAGATATTTTTTAATATTGCATTTTTCATTTTAAATGTCACGCTTGTAAAATAACTTTAGTATATATATATATATATATATAATATTAATGTAAAGAACGACGCTTGTATAGAAGAACGTTCCGCACAAGATGAGGAGGGAGAACGTTCTTCTATACAAGCGTCGTTCTTTACATTAATTATACTGTGTGTTGTTTGCAGTTAAAATGTGTGTGTGTATATATATATATATATATATATATATATATATATAGGTATCATAATTCTTCACCTTTCTTTTTTCTTCCTTTACCAGTAAGTTGCAGTGCCACCAGTACCACGAACATATCTGCCGTGATGGCCCTGTGCCTAGTGTGGTTCTTCCGCTACAGGAGATTGTGAGACTCTTTGTGTGAGGCCAAATGCATCATTGTGGAGTGAGACAATAAGGGTGCATTTTCAATGCGTAATGCTCTGGGAGCTCAGTTTATATTATATATATATATATATATATATATATATATATATATATATATATATAATATATATAGTGTTTTGTACGCTTTAGCTATTATTATTATCATCATTATTATATCAATTATGCTACTTTGCTATATCACTGTCTAAACAGTAAGGGATATAATTATATTATTCAGGTGACGTCATAGATTTTATATATATATATATATATATATATATATATATATATATATATTATATATATATATATATATATATATATATATATAATTAACTGTTTTGTAATGGTATTTGCCAAGCGAGTTATTTTTACAGGTAAGGATATAACTAATATATAGTTTTTAATATACTTGAAGTAAATATTGTATAACATATATTTAAGGTTATGAAGTGTGTCTCCAAAGAGGAGTTAGGTTATTGCTAAAAAGTACATTACTTAATTATTATTATTAATTTGAAAATGAACACACACACACACACCACACACACACACAATATATGTATATATATATATATATATATATAATATATTATATATAATCAATTTTTGAGACAAATAAACAGACTAAATTCAAGTTTGCGAGGAGAGGTTCAACTGTTTTACACAAAGCACCGCTCTGCCTATACACCCATTCAGGGGTACGAGCTGCTCGTTGTATCATTGCTAAGTATATAAAGAGGCAACTTGATTCATCACTACAAAGCAATGATGTGTATATATATATGTACTATACAAACTTTATTTTGATTTTCCGAAATTTTCTGAAAGTTTTTGTCTTTTTTATGATTTCTTATTAATTTTTGGTAAGTCTTTGTAATTCTTGGTAAGTCTTGGTAAGTCTTGGTAATTCTTGGTAATTTTTTATAATTCTTTTGGGAACTCTTCATGATTTTAAATTTTTTTTCGGAAATTTTCAAATATTTATAATTCCTTGTAGGGAAGAGTGGCGTAAAACAGGGTACTTTATGCTAAATTACTTGTAACTCCTCCGTTCCTCCCTCAAACAATCTGATTTTTCTGCTCACATAAGTTTTAGCGTTTTCCCTTTAAATTATTACGGTTAAATTTTTGTTGTTAACTGTTAATATGCGAATCTGTTCCTCCTAAAGGAGGGAGACATACCCACTTTACACCAGTGGTAGAGTAAAACGAGGTACATGTGTGAAATTGTAGTTAAAACAGGCGTTTATGGATAAAAAGAAATGTTTTGTATATTTTATTTCAAACTAAATAACAGGGTAGTCATAAAAAAAATGTTAATAAGTCTACATAAAAGTAATAGGTCCAACAGTTAATCGGTCCAATAAGCTACTCACGAATTTCACAAAGAACTATATCATATCACTTCTCCAAAAAAATTATATAGTTTCTACTGCGCTTACGAAAGCGTTGAGCAATTAGTAACTGCCTTCACGACTAGATAGACAGCACCACCTGAGGCAGAAAAGGCGGGTACCCTGTTATCTTACCACCCCGTTTTACCCCCACTCTCCCTATTAATTTTTGCAAAAATTTTGAATTTCACCGAAAGTTTTTATGATTTATGTTAATTTATATGAAAATTTTATATTTTTCTTGTTTTCATGAAATTTTGTGGTATTTTCAAAATTTTTCAAAAATTTATAAAATTTTCAGAATTTTACCGAGATTTTGGCAATTCTGGAAAAATTTCGGAAATTTCTATGAATACGTTGTTGTAATTTTAACGAAATAGAACGATTTACTAAAAATTTATGTAAAATTACATTTTTATATATACTGTATATATATATATATATATTTTACACCTTATTTTCAATGTAAAAGTTTTTTTTAAGTACATTAAAATTTGATGTAATTTTAATTATAATATTTAGAGATACAAACCTTAAGAATTTCCTTAATGAGCAGTTTTTCTTTCTTCAAATAATAAACAAACAAAATAATTAAAAAGAACAAAAAAACAAACAAACGCGCAATGGAATAAAGCTTTCCATTGAGAAGAAAAACTGATGTTTGATGATTAAAATTGCTTCCATGCTTTCAACATTTCAACATCCACTTTGAAGACATAGTGATGTTATAATGTTCAGGTGTGGACATTTAACTTATAAAACAACTTAAGAATAATAATAATTATTATTAATTATTATTATTATTATTAATATTATTATTAAATTACAAGAGGACTATTGTAAGTTTAATAAGATATTAATTTTAATTATATATAACTGCAGTCGGCCATTGTAAAAAGTTTGATGTAAACAACTTAGAAAAAAATAGGTAGGTAAGTTATTTTCACTTGAGAACCAATTCCCTATTTCAAGTGCAAGGACTTTTTTAAGAAACTGGATAATGGAAAGAAACGTAAGGTACAATAAAATAATGTTCTAAATAATTTTGCTTACGAATATAATAATTGCTATTTAATTATTATTTATTAGTAGTCAATTAGTAATTAAAATTACTAAGAGATGAGCGACTGTGATTAAGGGCTTAAATGTCGTCCTCATATACTTTCTCTCTCTCTCTCTCTCTCTCTCTCTCTCTATCTGATTTTATATGATTAATTGCAAATGCAATGTAATATAAAACCAATAGAATGAATATTTTTCCATATCATAATGTACAATATCATTACTTTCATATTAATTCAGTTTTCAAAATAGAAATTAATAAAATATAAAAGAAAAATAAATATATAGTGTGTGTGTGTGTGTGTGTGTGTGTGTGTGTGTGTGTGTGTGTGTGTGTAAAGCAGGTATACAGTTGATGATTTATTTAATGAAATTTTACACATAACGTGTGTTAATCACTCAGGTGTTCATTATTATCTACCCTGAAAGCAGAATGAATTTTAAAAAATCAACATAATATGTAACTGTATACCTACTTTTGGGCCACTCTGTATATATATATATATATATAATGAATATAATGAATATAATAGTAATAATAATAATAATGAAGTTACTCCTGATTGTAATATAAGTTTTCGTTTTGGTAATATCAAAGTTCAAAACTTTTCATATCGTGTATATATATTATATTATAATATAATATATATATATTATATATATATATATAATAAATCATATATATTAAAACTCTATAAACCGCACAAATTGGTGTGCAAGGGCGTGCGTCTAAGTGAGAGAGTGCGGCTAAGTGAGAGACTTTTTCTCAGGACTTATATTCAAGTTGTAACCAAGAAATAACAACAAACTAATGAACTGCATTGAAATAAACATGTCCACACGACAAAATAGAACAGATTGCATTGTATGGTGTAGTCGGGTAGCAAAAACACACGAATTAAAGTACAGCGACAATGAAATGTACGCATCACTACATTATAAAAACGTGTAATAGAGTCTTGTATTTATATTGCGTACTAAAGAGTATTGAAGTGTGCAGGATGTATGAGAGCAGGTTGACAATACAGCACAAGTGCTGTTACTGTAGAAGTTAGATTAACATGCGTGCTGTCCTGTCCACCACATTAGAACTACACGTAGTTAAATTTATGGTTTAGCGAGGGAGGGGAGGGGGAGTTTCATGAAAAGTGCGGTTTATGGAGCGTTTACTGTACATATAAAACATCTTTTGTAACGGAAAGCGAAAGATCATAGTCCCCCTTTGTCTACTTTCAAAATGAGAGTATAACTGAGTTTAAATGTACTTTGAATACAGAGTACAGTAATTAAAGAGTACACTTAGCACAATGAAGAAATATCGAAAGTAATTTGAAAAGTTTTAAATGCAAAAAACTTCACTTTTTTCTACGTGAAGGTCAAAATATGATAATAAAAACCCACTCTAATAGACAGAGTTTATTTCCACAACAGTTTCGAGCGGGTTTTTATTATCATACATTGAAAGGTTTTTTCATCATTAAAAGTGTACTTTCTGGTTTTTTTTTTATTATTATTATTATTTTTCGGAGAACGTTTCATATGAAGAAGGGAAATGCTTGATCTGCTTTTGATCTACTGATCAACTGAGAGTGTTTGTTCTTCACAAAAAAAAAAAAAACGCTATTTTTTGCTCATTTAAACTCTCAGTTTTAAAATAGATACAGCAGACGTGATTTAGACTGTACAGGCTTACATAGAATCTGAACCAAGCGTTGCTACATCATCTGAACGCAGAGAACACACACACACACACACACACACATATATATATATATATATATATATATATATATATACTACAAAATAATACAAGACTATTAATATCATTGTTTGTTGTATAAAGTAAAACAGAATTAGACTCTTGCTTTTTATTTTTCTATTAATTAAAAATATTAAAAATATTATTAGTCTTGGTTATAGGAGAAGAATATTTTCATATTTGTAATATATATATATATATACATACATATATACACACACACAGTATATATATATATATTATATATTATATATATAATATGTGTGTGTGTGTGTGTGTGTGTGTGTGTCTGTGTGTGGTGTGCACGTGCTGGTTTTATTTGTAAATAAATCACTCAAAATGTTGCCGTTTTTCTAAATTTGATAAATTACCGAATGAAAAATTATCGAATAAGGGGGGTGGGGGACTCCTGGGTCCTCACCCCACTCTGCCCAATCTTCCCAGCAAAAAATTTAATGTTCAGTAAACGTCAAAAAAAAAAAATTATGAAGTTTACTGAATGTCCCATTTGGGTAGACTGGGTATAAATCGAACCTCATTTACATTAGGTGAGGTTAGATTAAATTATAATCCGTTTCTGCAGGTTGATCATTTTCTTTTTTCGACTTGATGAGGAGTTACAGTGGAACATAATTGGCGTTAATTAAATGCTTATTAATTGAAGATAATTATTAATTAGAAAAAATATATTTCTTTTCTACAAAATATTTTATAATGTTTTTTAAAAATTTTTTGCAGTCTCTCCACTTACTTTAAGTATGAGCAAAGAAGAATGGGTCAGGGGTCATATGGGTCACTGAGTCAATGGATCACATGGGTCACGGGTAACATGAATCATTGTTTCATAGGTCACGGGTCATGTGTGTGTCATTGAGTCGTGCGTCAGGGGTCACGGGTCATATGGGTCATGGGTCATGAGCTATATGGATCATGGGACATGGATGAATGGCTTATAGGTCACGGGTGATATTGGACTTGGGTCATACGGGTCATTGAGTCATGTATCACCTCGTCATACGAGTCACGGGTCATATGGCTCAGGGATCGTAGGGTCAGAAGTTATGGTTATGAGTTATGGGGTCATGGACCATATGAATAATGTGCCCATAGAGAGATGGGTTCATACAGGGCCGGATTTAGGAGTGGGCAAAGTGGGAAGCTGCCCATGGGCCTCCACATCTTGGGGGCCTCCACATATTGACAAGCCATTATCAAAATAGAAAAAACCCGAAACTAGAAAAACCCGATAGATGATCAACAAAAAAACAGGCGCATCCAATACCACTGTAGTACATAAACTTTTACCAATTACTATTTGTTGTGTACTGATAATTATTTTGTTTTTATTACTCTTCTAGGCCTACTCTCACTATAATGGAATACCCGAGTAACCCGAGGCTTTCATTTTTTGCAGAAATGAGTGGAATGGACAGACACAAGAGTGCACGATGTTTTGAAAGTGTATGTATGTTAATTATATTATGAATCTTATGGATGACTTCAATTATGTCTTCCCCTAAGGTAGGGGGGCCTCCACATGGAGGCTGCCCAGGGCCTCCACACGTCTAAATCCGGCTCTGGGTTCATAGGGTCACGGGGTCATAGAGAGATGGGGTCATAGGGTAACGGGGTAATACATTGGCCATTGGACGTGGCGTCTTATGCTTTTTATATTTCCTATTGTTAACTTTTCCCATAAAAGAAATAGGAAAGAATTCACTCGATTACTTCCGATATTATAAATTTCTAGTCGTTGCCCGAGTTTGAAACAAAGTCGAAAGTACTCGGGAAGAACTTTGCTATTATGTTAGTTTTCTTTGTGGGTAATGATGACACTAATATCGACTAGTTTCAAGTGTTTCAATTGTGAAAATGTCAATTCATAAATTTTTCATATGGTTTTTCCTCTCTCTCTCTCTCCTTCTATCTATCTATCTATCTATCTATCTATCTATCTGTACAATAAATGTTGATCTTGGTTTTTCTTTATGCTCTGTAACGGAATTATGCACTATGTATTTGGTACTTCTGCACATTGAAGGAAACCTAAACACTTCGTTAAACAATAGTTTGTCCCAATCTTCTGGAATACAGAAGAAAGATGAGACAAATCTAAATATCTGAAACGTTTAGCCGACTGTAAAAGCAGATACTTAGCGAAACGTCTAGTCCAGTCCACTGTTCAGCAAAAATAATTGTTGAAAGATCTAGAACTTAATTATTTGAAATGAATAGAAAGGCGAGATAAATTCAGGTTTAAAGAAATGTTTAGAGTTCCTTTATAGTGTGTATTCCTATATAGGATTTCCCGCTATTCAGTAATGTTTAAGCTTTTCTAATCCTATTCCTGATACGATGGTGATAAATACTGTATGTTTATATATTAATGAAATGTATAAGATAAAAATCAAAGTTCTTTAATGTTATTTCAATAAAGGTTTTTATACAAAGAGATTTTATATAACCTTTTATGGTAACGATCTATGTTTATGTGTAATGTATGTTAGTATAAAGCACCTCTACGCGTCAAATTTTTTATAAAAAATGGGTCATGTAACGGGACCTTTCGGATCGACAGTATATATATAATTTATATATATATATATAATTATATATATATATATATATTATATATATATTATAATATATATTAAAAACGTCGGGATAGTCACAAATGTTTTTTTTCCAAACATGTCTTTGTTATAGTGACCTTTTCTAAATTACTTTTTAAATCACACGCACACACACACACACACACACACACATTTTACTTGCGATTTGACTTCTAATGTTACATGCTAGTAAGATGAGAATCTGAGTTTTGTAACACCAAAGGCAAAGGAGAATTCGTCTGATGTCAGGTCCTATTCATTATGCACGTAATTAATTACATGTAAACAAAAAGAAGTACATTATCAAGAAAAGATTTAGTTTTGTTAGATGACTCGGAAAATGAGATTAATTATTAATCTTAATAATTCTCTCTCTCTCTCTCTCTCTCGTCTTCACTTATTCTTCCTTGTGAACACACGCGTTTATCGATAAGTTGTTTTTCAGTGAAATTAACTCATCAGTAAAGTGATATATTTACAGTAGTGTTCAGTTCCTTCATATCTAACTTAACATATCTAATTTAACTTGCTTTAGTATTTAATTATAGCTGAATTCACTTTATTTTTTAAACGAAATTATAGTTTAGGTAACTAACCTGGTGACATAAAACTCTTTTCGCTGTGTCTTGAGAAATATTTCGCAGAAGGCGTTAATCCCTTCAAGACGGGTCGAAGAAAACGTTAAAGCAGTTAAAGTAAAATATGGTTCTATAAGGATATTTTTTCCTTTGCCTTGAAGATTGTATTCGAGGTGTTATCCCTTCCAAGGCACGTAGGCCAGACAGCGTGGGAAGAGGTCACCCTCTCAAAATTAGATAAGTTCTCCCTTACTTTTACCTTTCCTTTTACATGAGTATTGTTAACTGCAATAAGAATAGACAAAATATGATAGGGCCAGGTAAGCTGAAAGACGAATGTTTTAAATGTAAAGTTCAACATTGGTGTGTTGACTTTCCTAAACGAAATTTTAGCGATATTGCAAATTTGAGTGTACGTTTGTTTTGTAGACTTAGAGAAAACCATGAAAAGAAAGTTAGAGAGCTAAAGAAAATCCACTAAAACAAAGTTAAAGAGCTAAAGGAAATTCTAAAAAATCTTGAATCTCGGATTGTAGCACTAAAAATCCAAACCAGTAAAAACAACCAGATTGAAAACCTGACATCGGATGTAAACTCTAAGGCTGAACGTTTAGAACAAAGCATGGCCCGTTTGGAAACCACAGTGAGTAATCCAAAAAGTAGGACTAAGGAGAAGAATTGAAGGTAGTTAAAAATAAAGGACCCTCAAACCCGAAATACAAGGATTCTGAACCCATCACCATAAAAAATAAATTTGAATTACTTACTGACAAAGAGTTCTTTTTAATTGGGGATTCTCTAATCAGAAATTAAGTGGACTTTTTCGGAGCAAAACACGAAACCAAGAGAAAACTTAGATGTTTTCCAAGTGCCACAAGTTAGACAATAAATAGGGAATTAAATAATTTTTAAATAATCGTAATTATTTTTTTTTTTACTAACCTTTTTTTTTAACGTTTTGTAGAGATTCCGTCATTTCCTTGTTTTCTTCCGCACATCAGAAATGAAAGTCTGTTGTACGCAGCTTGTATTTAGACGCTGTAGATTTCTGGCATGCAAATAAAATAAGAAGCTTAGAGAAACTGTTTCAACTTTAATTTTAAGCAATATTAAAACATTTTGAACGGAAGGGCGCTTCAACTGGTGGCCCACGTGCCACATCCAACACATCCAGGGAACAACCAAGCGGACCGCCAAATGAACGCTCACAAATCGGGAAACTGAACACAAAATATATGGAAAATATAAAAATAATACAAATTAAAAAAAAAAAAGGTAAAAAAATTGTAAAATGTTTGTAAAGATATTTTCTTAAATGTTTACCCTATTCCATTGATAAATCACTGTTCGTGTGTCATAATTATATTAGATCTTACTCTTATACTAAAATTACTAAAGTTTATTATTATTCCAATTCGGACCCTTTAAAAAAATTAGTTAAGGAGACGTATTTGTTGTACGGTCGTTATTATTATTATTATTATTATTATTATTATTATTATTATCATCGTAAAGATGCTTTCTGTATGAAAACAAACACTTTAAAAATTAATAATAAAAATCAATTAAAACTATATTTACAAAAACATTTAAAACAATTCGGAGCAATATGCTTTAACTTTATATTTTAATTTTTATGAAAAAATTTTATTTAGTTACCCCTTCGGTAAAAAAAAAAAAAACTCGACACAAACTACGCAATACACAAACATTTCGTTTCAAGACTTTGAAATTTCTCAACATTAGCTTCGTTTTATAAAATTGATAAATAAATTTAATTCGAAGTTTCCTTAAATTAAAAGTCAGAAAACCTTGAAAGAATTTTAGTTAACTTTCAGTTTTAGTAATTTTGTAAAGAGCGATTTAATTAACTTCTCTCTTTATTTAACACAAATGTGGTTATATTTTATTTCATTTATATAGTATATGATTATATATGATATATATATATATATATAGTAGCGTAGTGGTTACCGTCGCTGACTACAAATCCCTCGGCACCGGGATCGAGACTCGGTGATAGCAGCCGGCGCGCAGTAAAACCCAGTACCAGTTGTTCATCCTTCCACACAATAAAAGAAAGTGGTTGGTAGATAAATGGGTACCCTGGGTGGCCTAGTGGTTAAGACGCTGGGCTGCTGGTGGGGCATGGCTCGGATTCCACGTTAAACTGTAGGTCTATTTTTTATGCAGGAAGGAGGTGCCAAGGGCGAGTGCCCGCAAAGGACCCTCTATATATATATAATATATATATATATATATATATATATATATACTGTATATATACACACACACACCAGCTTTCAAGTGTCGTATATAGCGTACACTCAATAAACGTATGAGACTCTGTCGTGTGAAGTGAGTGAAATGAAGTGAGTCCGTGTGAAGTAAAGTGAAATGTAAAACCATAAATAAAAACACTTCGTTAAAAAGCGCTTCACGTTTCGTCTCAGAAAAAAAAAAACGTCTCTGTCAACACTCTTTTATCAACTGTTGTCATCCTTTGTTCTTTTGGATGACCTTTGTTCTCTCTCTCTCTCTCTCTCTCTCTCTATCTCTCTCTCTCTCTCTCTATATATATATATATATATATATATATATATATATAGAGAGAGAGAGAGAGAGAGAGAAAAATACTAACGTTGTAGAGACCAATTGAAATGTTTGGAAGGAGAATATTATGACCTGTCGTACACCGGCTACTGTATGTTCCTTCGCTATTCATGTACTCTACCTCCGAATACAATCACGTCGCCGTCGATGCAGTGTTGAGTGGGGGGGGGGGGGGCTCCATTCCGTGAATGTAAAATCACAAACGACTCGAGTCGTCACTCGTGAGTCGCAAGACGATCCTGTGTGTGGCAGGTCTAAATATAAGGTAAGCAAAATACACGAATGGTACAGTTGAAAATGGACCTCCGTTAACCGCTATACTTTTAATAACTTTTGCATCGAGCTGAAAATAAACTTTTAACATTTGAGAGACGTCATATCTTTATGATAAGAGGGATTGATTCGGAAATCACAACGAAATAATATGGAACGTTTACATTTACTTAATTGAAAACCATCACAAAGGAGAGAACATTGATCTTATTCGTCCTTAATATAATAATAATAATAATAATAATAATAATAATAATATTTGTCTATGATGGTATTTTAAAATTTCGCGAGACGCGCGGGAAAATGAAACCCACATTTTAGATGGTAAAGTTGAATAATGTCTAATGTAATGAACGGTTTTTGAAGAATGTTTGAAAGCATTGTTACGATTGTAAAGCAACAGAAATGGATTCTAATCTTTTGTAAAATAGTGTACTAACAAGAATTAAAAAAAACAGAAAGTTAAAAAAAAACACCCTACATTTGAAGGATATTACTATCTAATATGCTTTAGCCTCATTTAATTTATCATGTATTAAAAAATTAAAAAATGCCTCGTGGTTTTTAACTGGTTTTTTTTTATGCTAAATAAATAAGGAACATAATTTTACTTACTAAAAATTTTTGTGCTTTTCTGGGAAATCCCTGAAATGAACTAGTCAGAGGTTAGATTAAAATCAAATAAAGAATTCTAAAATACTTTGCCTTTCGTAACCTTTGGTTAGCTTCCGCCCGAATTGTTCTTTCTGACGAAGGTCGAGCTTTTCACTCCACCTTAGACCTACAGTTTAACGTGGAATCCGAACCACACTCCACCAGCAGCCCAGCGTCTAGGCCACCCAGGGTACCCATTTATCTACTAAACACTTTCTTTATTGTGTGGAAGGATGAACATCTGGATTTTGCTGCGCGCCGGCTGCCGTCACTGGGTCTCGATCCCGGGGCCGATGGATTGGTAGTCAGCGACGCTAACCACTACCACCACT
>JAJOZX010003395.1:102500-330000 GCA_023014485.1 Bathynomus jamesi | reverse complement strand
AAATTTAGGAAATTAAATCTCATTTAGGAGGATTTTATACCCCAAAAACAGTTTAGAAGAATTTCTAAGAGAACCTAAATTATTTAAGAGAATAGTTGGGCGAAATTATTCCCAAAATTTCATCAATTTTATCATGAGTTTCACGTATAGACCATGTTTGAATTATGTTCTAAAAACTAAATAATGTCGTTTAAATCTTTAGAAGGAAGTTGGAGTTCCCATTTGAAGTAAATATTTTGTTTAGTGCGTATGTATAAATGTAAGTTTAAACACCTTTTTATTAGAAAAAACAAACGTTTCGGGAATAATGGTTCCCATATTCAGTGGCTAAAACATAAAGTCGAAAAGGTTACCTATTACATGCAAAATAAAACTGTTATCAGTATAGAAAGAAATCAAATGAAAGAACTAACGCAGTGGTTGGTAAAATGTTTTTGCCCGTGCCCCCCCCCCTGCGAGTTGATTTCTGGCTCATTGCCCCCCCTGACTAATATTACTAATATTTGACTAATTGACTAATATTACAGTTCATTAAATTTATTTGATATAAAAACAAAGAAGAAACACACAGACATCTTCCATTTACAATATTATTTCATATCATACATTATACCTCATAGATAGCTGTTGTTCATCACAATTCTAATAACATTTACAGAGGTGACACAATCAAGTACTCATGATTAATGGCATGGATGGTACTGGCTCTTTTCACTTACAATACCAGCGATTGTTCACTCCCCACCCGCCCCCCATCTGAAATATTCTTGCGCCCCCCAGTTTAAGAACCACTGAACTAAAGTATTGCAGAAACTGCAAATAATTGTTACAGGGACTTACTAATGAAAATTGAAGGCACATAAGAAAATTCGTTGGTTTTTACGTAGAAAATGAACGTCTGAATTAGTACAGGTTGAATACGGAAAGATATATTAAATGGTACTACTATAGCGTGCAGTCTACAAAGATATCTTTAGTCTACAAAAGAATTTGCGCTGAAGTGACCTGACCTAACTTGAATTTGTGCTGACCTGACCTGACCTGAAATAACTTCACTTTATCTTTGGGGACGAATGTGAGGTCAAGGCGGGCTATAAAAGGGGGAACCATGAAGACAAATATTAGTTCAATTACATTAAAACATTTATTTGTTCTTTAAATTTTTTGTTTTAATGTAATTGAATTTGTAAATATGTTGTAGACCGCACGCTATAGTGTAAATATCTTTGCAGGCCGCACGCTATAGTAGCACCTATTAGACAATGCACCATTCGTAAGAGGTACTATAACCATTCAGTGGTGGTTTGTAGCAGTGGAGCTGAAGTTGCAGTGTTTCACTTAATTCTGTGGGGCAAACAGAAAGGTTGTCTTCTGGAGAAGCCTCCAACCAAACCTCGTTACAGCAATGTTTAAGCATAGATTCCAAAATGCGTTATATAGGTCTGTTAGTTAATGGTTGTTGGATCTATACTGACTGTTTTTAAACTGTTTGCTTTTGAGTGAATGGTTATTACTCTCGTTTATTATTCTTGTCAGTCCAAAATGCAGTCATCTGAAAATTAGAAAAAATAAGCAAAAATCGTACAAAATGTAGTTTAGAAACACCAGTCCTTCATTCATAACGAAATTGGTCGTCAAGATCAATGTCTGAGTCCACCTTGAATGGTGAATCCAGTCTGCTCTGAAATTTCTCCTTTCTTTCGTTTTTACAAACTAAAATCTTTGCAATTTGCAAGCACTTTTGAGCCACTACACACTTCGTTGACGGAAAATTACTTACCTTACCTAACCTAACCTAATTTAATCTAGCCCAAGCAAATATAAAAATTTGTGGATTGAATTTCCCGTGTAAACAAAATGCCATACGGCCCAATATATATATATATATATATATATATATATATATATATATATATATATAGTGACTATTGAAGTGGCAGAGACGTTTTCAAATACCTTAGCAATGTTCCATCAACACAATTAGCGATATTCCATCAACACAAACACGACCAAGATGACGTCACACAAGCACGACTAAGATGACGTCACAGCGCGGAAATATTTTCAAGACATCACTCCTCAACTTCGTTACAAGGACTTCTGGACGCGCCTTGAGAGCTCTCCCTCCGAAGATTCAGTGACAACCAAGCTACCACCATGTAAACATCTTTTGTGCAGGCCCCACTTGGGCCTGGTGCCATTTACCTAATTTTACATAAAGACTAATCATTACCTCGCGCGTTATTAATATCAAACCATTATTATAATGGAAGCATTATTTCAAATGTAGACATTATTTCGACTGTAAACAATCAACATATTCTGTCTCATTCATAAATCATTTATTTTGTTTAATAAATAAAGAAAACTCATTCTATCAATCAACCTAATTAATAACTTAATTAATAACATTATTTGATCTGCAAAGATCTGGTAACCTCGACCTAAGCAATCAATTATTAACAATCAATTAATCGTAATTATCATCATTCGTATTATAGTACCGATTTACGCATCACAGTAGTAATTATAAAGTGGTAACTCTATATATATATATATATATATATATATATATATATATATATATATGTGTGTGTGTGTGTGTGTGCAAATATTTCCACCGGTATGTTTACAAAAACATTACCTTTCACCTTTGATATAAAACTGAGAGAAAACTTAAGATTTCGTGATTATATATATATATATATATAATTTAACCAGAAGACTAACGAACAGAGCTGAGCAGTACATTGGAGAGGATCAGTTTGGATTTAGGTCAAAATGCGGAACAAGAGAAGCTATTGGTATTATGAGAATGATGGGAGAGAGAGTGCTGGAACATGATCAGAAAATGTTTGTTTGTTTTATTGACTTTGAAAAAGCTTTTGACAGAGTCCAATGGAGGAAACTAATGGAAATATTGAAGAATATTAATGTTGACTGGAGGGACCGTAAGCTGATAAAAAAACTATATTTTAGGCAGACTGTGAATGTTAGAGTTGCAGGAGGAGAAGCGGAGCCTGGATTGGTTGGGAGAGGGGTCAGGTAAAGATGCTCGCTCCCTGTCCCCCGTGTTATTTAACATCCATGCGGAACCAATGATAACACAGCTCAACAAAAAAAAAATTTTGTTTCGTTGCCAAGGAAATTCGTACGAATTTAGGGTATTTTGGGGTTGCTGAATTCCAAAATGAAAGTAGTTTTTTCCGATTTGGCTCTAGTTCTTGAGATAATGAATACCCTCAATTAATAGGAAACGTAACCATAACGCGTGCATATGGGAAACTACCGGAACATTCTAGATGGTGAGACACGCGAATATTCTTAGTGTTTACTCCGCGATCATTCTAGAATATTCCCCCTCCGTATATAAGTCATCGGCCACCCAACCAGTAAGTAGGCTCCGCCTGAACATTAAATTTTTTGCATTTTTACGTGTTTCAATGGGGTTACCAATTATCTCATAAATTAGAGCCAATCTAGCAAAACCGATGTCATATTCGGAATCAGCACCACAAAGTTACCCCAAAATCACTCTAATATGATTGGCAATAAAATGAGTGTTGACCAGTGTAATAGAAGCACTCTCAGATCTGGAAGAGGGAATCAGAGTGGGAGGTAAATTGGTCAAGTCTGTAAGGTTTGCAGATGACAAGGCATTTGTTTGTAAGACTGAGGAAGGACTGCAAAGAATGGTCAATAGCTTGAAAACAACGGCGGAAGAATTCGGAATGAGAATTAATGAGATCAAGACAAAGGTAATGAAAATTGCAAGAAGGAAAGGAGCACAAATGACCCTAACGACAGGAAATCGGAGCTTAGAAGCTGAGCAGTTTAAATATCTGGGAAGTTTATTAACCAACAATGGAGATTGCAATGAGGAAGTAAGATCTAGAATTGGTATGGGTAAGGTAGCTTTTGAGAGACAGAAAAGACTACTTACAGGTAAGGTAAACTCAACTTGAAACTGAAGAAAAGGTTAGTAAAACATGGACACTGAAAACAACTGAAAAGGAACTCCTGGAAAGTTTTGAAATGTGGATTTGGAGAAGAATGCTAAAGATAAGCTGGAGGGAACATCAAAGTAATGAGGAAGTACTGCAACAGGTGAGGGAGGAAAGAAGACTCATTAAGGTGATAATAGAAAGACAGAAGAAGTGGATCGGACATGTGTTGAGAGGAGAAGGATTGTTGAAGGAGGTGACAGAGGGTAGATATGAAGGTAGAAGGCTGAGGGGAAGAAAAAGGAAAGAAATGCTGGGTGATTTGAAGGCAGGCAGGAGCTACCATGAGATGAAAAGGATAGCTCAGTATAGAACACTTTGGCGGGGCACATGAGTTGGACCTGCCTGATAGGCAGAACACGATGGATATATATATATATATATATATATATATATATATATATATCAAATATAATAATAATAACAATAATAACAATAATAATAATAATAATAATAATAATAATAATAATAATAGCTAATTACATTTATTATGTAATTAAATTAATTACAGATTGTTTATGGGTCACCAATTTGATCTTTCGATCAGAATATATCATTAGATGATTAATAAGCTTAGTTGGTTTTCCTTTAATTATATTATTAACAAACAAGTAAATGATAAAATTATAATCATTGACAGTGTAATACTTGAGTTGAAATGGGAAATTACAATTGCTGATTGAATTATCGAGAATAAATGTTAATTGTATTGAAGGACAAAAGCACAGTATATAAATGGCGGTTGAATAATGATATGAATATATGATAATGCAAGAGCAAACTTACAGTCATTAAGACTGAAAAGGAATGGCACAAAAGCGTGGAGAGCCCTGTTGAATTAGGTTTGGCATTATTTATAGGGGCCGGCTTGATTGACGGTCTAAACCTGAGAGAGATTTCGACTCAAGATGCGTTGACGTCATCTTGGTGTCGGCTGTGCGGTAAATAAAGAAGGCCTTATGTGAAGTGGGGAAGGCGGTATCGATGGAACAATGGACTTTTTGTGAAGATAGAAGCAGTCGCTGCAGGAAATGCTGACGAAGGTGAAGAAAATGCTGCTGCAGCTATATATATATATATATATATACAGTCCAGAGCTGGGCACTTGCGGTTTTTTTTGCGTTTTTTTGCGGTACTGCGGTACTGCGGTACTACTACCGCACTACCAAACCGGTACCGCATAACGCAGTACCGCAAAGGATCGCTGAAAGTACAGCAGTACCGCTACCGCATTCAAATTTCCCGCGGTACTTTCCGCGGTACCGACCAACACGGTAGTACCGCAGTACCGCAGTACCGCAAAAAAAACCGCAAGTGCCCAGCTCTGAATTATTTTTTATACACACACACACACACACACAGAGGGAAATTCAATAAGTATCCGCACTTTTTATTTTCACAATTTTATTTTCACATCTGATAGATTATAAACACATCACTTCTCAACATAGTCTCCCTGTTTCTCAATATGCTTAGTCTAGCGATCTACAAGCTTCCTAATGCCATCACAAAAGAATGTTTTTGGCTGTGCGCGCAGCCAGTTATGCACCGCCTCCTTCAGGTCATCATCTCATCATCGCCTTGGAATCGCTGACCTCTCAGCGCGTCTTTTAGTGGTCCAAACAGGTAAAAATCCGAAGGTGCCAGGTCTGGACTGTAGGCTGGATGGTTGAGAACTTCAAATTTAAGTTCTTGAAGGCATTTTCTAGTCTGTGCAGCGGTATGAGGGCGCGTATTGTCGTGTAACAGAATAACACCTTCCGACAATCTCCCCCTCCGTTTTGTGCAAACTGCTTGCTTTAACTCATTCCGAAGCATGTCAGAATACGATGCACTTGTTACTGTAGTTCCACGCTCTAGATAATGTTCAAGGATAGGGCCTCGTGTATCCCAAAACAGTGTTAGTATAACTTTACCTGCTGAGGCTGAGCTTTGAACTTCCTTGCAACGGGAGATGTTGGATGCTTCCATTGCATGCTCTGTCGTTTGCTTTCTGGCAAAATAGATATGGACGTCTGCTCTCGTCTTTTGGCGCGGTATCATAATGAAGGTGAAAACTTTTTGGAGCGCATTATCACTCGAGATAAAACCTGGATCCATCACTATGAACCAGAAAGCAAACGACAGAGCATGCAATGGAAGCATCCAACATCTCCCATTGCAAGGAAGTTCAAAGCGCAGCCGTCAGCAGGTAAAGTTATGCTAACACTGTTTTGGGATACACGAGGCCCTATCCTTGAACATTATCTAGAGCGTGGAACTACAGTAACAAGTGCATCGTATTCTGACATGCTTCGGAATGAGTTAAAGCAAGCAGTTTGCACAAAACGGAGGGGGAGATTGTCGGAAGGTGTTATTCTGTTACACGGCAATGCGTGCCCTCGTACCGCTGCATAGACTAGTAAATGCCTTCAAGAACTTAAATTTGAAGTTCTCGACCATCCAGCCTACAGTCCAGACCTGGCACCTTCGGATTTTTACCTGTTTGGACCACTGAAAGACACTTTGAGATGTCAGCGATTCCAAGGCGATGATGACCTGAAGGAGGCGGTACATAACTGGCTACGCACACAGCCAAAAACATTCTTTTGTGATGGCATTAGGAAGCTTGTAGATCGTTGGACTAAGTGTATTGAGAAACAGGGAGACTATGTTGAGAAGTGATGTGTTTATAATCTATCAGATGTGAAAATAAAATTGTGAAAATAAAAAGTGCGGATACTTATTGAATTACCCTCGTGTATATATATATATATATATATTTCTTTTTCCAAACAATATTAAACGTAATAATAATAAATATACATTATATTACTCCTGTCAAGTGTTAAATCACTGTGTAATTTGAAACTGAGTGAAATTCTAGAATAATTGATACATATTCTATGCATATCCAGCTTAATTAAATAAAAATTGTATGCAGAAATAATGAAAAATAATGCTAGAACTGGCATACAAGATCGACCAATCACAGCGCAGCTCGATCATGACGTCATTGGAGTGTGGTGAAAGAAGAACTTTGGAGGAAATAGTCTGTTTACAGAGAATATTAACTTTAATTTAGCATACAGTTTCGTATATATATATATATATATATATATATATATTACACACACACACACACACACACACACACTTTCAGTGAATTAGAATTTATGGTAAATTCATGAACATACGAGATTCTATAGCCTATACAATTGATTATTATTATATTTTTCTGGGCTGAATCTCATTCATTTTTCAGTGTGGAAATCAGGTTTTTATTATTCATTATTTATTATAAAGTTTAATTAAAATTATATACAATGTGTTGTTTTGTTTAATAATAGAACTATAATAATGATGAACACTTTTACTAGTGTTAGCATTAATATTGTATATAGTCTAAAGAAATAGTATGAAATGTAAGGCGTAAAAATATTTTCCGTCCTCTGATTGGTCAGTTTTTGGAAGAAATAAAACATGGTTCTTGAATGGACAATTCAGAATTCCTAATCTAGTGCTCTGAATGCACATTGGGTGAGAAATAAACAGGCCCCGCCTCCACAGGTGGAGACTTCTGTCTAGGGATAAACATTTTGAGACGCCATTTGTAATAACTGGGTATTTACTGTAATGATTTTTATTTGTATAATATGATTTCTATTTACTTATAATGATATTTATTATACTTGTATACACTGTATATATATATATATATTATACTGTATTGCAAGCTTTAACGGTTCTCCTATATTGAATTTTGTTTAACCACACTGACTCAGGCAGCGTGCTGTAATTCTAAACTTAAATTTTCTCTCGGTATACCAACAGAGATTTTAAAAATAATCTCTCTCTCTCTCTCTCCTCTCTCCTCTCTCTCTCTCATCATCTCTCCGCTCTCTCTCTCTCTCTCTCTTCTCTTTCTTTCTCTCAGCAGTTAATATAAAACAAATTTCATTAATCTCCCTATTCCGTTTACTACACATTCCATAACTATTTTGTTGAAATATATATATATATATATATGAGTATAATGGCGCTAATGTTAATAGCGTTAATATTGATAAATAATTATAAGAAATATACATTAATTCGTTTGAGTTTGTAAAAATTACTTGGAACTATAAGATATTCGCTTAACCCTAATGGTAATAAATTGCTTGTTCATATACCACGGGACTACGTCGTCGCCACGCCGGAAGATCGCTTTCCTTTAGATCAGCGACGTTAGACGATGTTGGATGGGTGACCTTCCTCTCTGTAGCGACCATTAGATGGTTTGGATCACGTAAAGCTATAGGTTTTCTTCTTTACATGACATTTGCCGTTACGAAGGAGGTTAAACAACTTCAAACATT
The DNA here is from genome assembly GCA_023014485.1 of Bathynomus jamesi. Classification (NCBI taxonomy): domain Eukaryota; kingdom Metazoa; phylum Arthropoda; class Malacostraca; order Isopoda; family Cirolanidae; genus Bathynomus; species Bathynomus jamesi. Next base: position 321,656 of record JAJOZX010003395.1, on the reverse strand, counting down.
ATTATTCATATGCTACTGGACCATAATAACCAACCCCAAAATTACTGAAGGCAAAGACAATATCTTTCAAGAATCGCTACCAACTGGGAAAAATGACCTCAATATTTTGGAAATCAGGTTCGTTGAGCAAAGGAATTAGCACTGTTTTTTTCCTTCTTTGGACAATCAGTGAGTGATTTATACTGGGTTGGAGACTAATTTTTCTACATATGTAATCACAATAGTATAATGCGGCAGGGACAGTCCTTCAACAGTACTCCAGACCCTGATCTTTGATTACAAGTTTATTTCACTGACATCTTGTTCTAGAAGTTAACAACAATCTTATAAATAAATCAGAAAGAAAAATAATTACGAAATTATAGGAGAGTGAAATGGAGGGAAAACTTATTAAAAAAGATTGGGTAGGGTAACATTGTAACCTACACATGATTTGTAATTACAGTGAAAAACAGCTAATAAATACTTTCAGTACTAGTTGAAAATCATTCCACTGCGAACTTGAGTAATAGTTTAGAACTAAAAACGTTACAGATCAATACTTTTTTCCAGCACTGGAAGGTCCCACAAACGAATCGGACACTGAAGTTTTCATAGATTTGATGAAGTTGAAAAGACTTTGAAGATTTTAGAAACTTGAACATCTTAAGAATCCGTCGTTAAAAATTTAATGATTCTCGAACTAAATACAACATGAAGTGAACTCTTGAACCAAGAATAGCGACAGTTGAAAACTGGAATAACTGTTCATCCAGAAAATGTTGAACCTAGACAAAACTAAAAATCTTTGAACAAATTCTAGATAAGCTTCCTCAGAAGATAAATATTCCATAATGAAACAAGGTTTACTTAAATTTAATTACAACGCTTGGAGCAGTAGGATTTGTGATTTACTTTTTTTAAGAATAAACATAAAAAACGAACGCAAGTCCAATCTGTAAGACCAATTTTGACGATGGATTTCTTGATGATGTAACTCGCATTTGCTATATATACACACATCCAGAGAAGATTTGCCCTTTGACAAATGATTAAGGAAATTATTTAATACATTCTTCACAATAGTATAATAATAATGTTTAGGGTTGTTTAATCTCCTTCATAACAGCAAAAATGCTGCGACAGAGAAGACCTATAGCTTCACGTGGGATGTTCGAACCATCTAAAGGTCGCTACATCATTTGAACGCGGAGAACAATGTTTACCCATCCAACTACGAGTACTTAACAGACTCATCGTCGCTTAACTTTGCTGATCAAACCGGAAGCGATGTTGCGTCCTGTCATAATGTATACTTCATTATAGGATATCGTAGCATCCAAAATAAGGGGAACGATGAGGTTCGTTAACCCTCAGGGACTTTCAAAAATTGGTATAACTGGGTGTTCATCCATGATTGTCAAATGACAGTTCCTAGATACTAACTATTAACTTTATCTCAAATAACAATAATAAATTTTTAGGATATCTGTATCACGTGCATGAGACTGCTTGCAACTGTAAACCATAATATTCACTCTTGTAATAATGTTCATATAACTATTTACATTCATTTAGTACAAACAACTGATTGTAAATATTTTGATGAGACATAAAGACAGCGGAGTGCTATCTGGACAACATTCAGAAATTAATGTACGCTGATTATCATTTGGTAAAGTTATAAGTGAAAGTGTTGATATATTGCCCAAAGTTGTTTTCCTTTTTTTCGTGTCATGCTATGTGCGCTCTGGTTAGTATGTTTCATAAACATGGTCTTGTTCTTTTTACGGTTGCCCTGATAGTGACTATATAGCGATATAAATAATTTTTCGAATGTAAAGCGATCTTTGATGAGGAATCGCTGGAATAGATTGTGAACCTGAAATTTGTTGTAATCGAGCTTAAGAAAATTATCCTACATTGTCCACGTAACAGCTGTTACAGGCAGTACATTTGATCATAAGTGTGAAATGTTATTTTATGCAAACGATGTGTAAACTATAAAGTATTTTTTCGATCTTTATGAAATGATACAAAATATTTAATGTATAGAATTTGTCAGTGAAACGATTTCTTGTCCGTTCTTTCAACTTTTCTTTAAATTTATAAAAAAATAAGTTTTCCTATTGAAAACGTATTTCAAAGGGGGTGAGGCGAGTGTCGTGTATTGGTTTTTAAATCGGAAATTTATTAATACTTTTTGGAGTGTAGTAAACTGATTTAATTGTATATGCAAAATGTAATTGTTTGAAATATAAAATACTAGTTGGCATCATGGAGAGAAATTTGAAAATGCATTGAGGCTGGAGGCATAAGTAGTCTTGTGACGGAGTATTTAGAAGAAGAAAAATGTTGTTGTGGTGTTAAAAAATGTGAGCTGTGCTTTAAAGTTAACTAGAAGCTGTCTCCACGATTCACTGTTAAAATTATGAATTTACACTCGCTTTTCCCCGTCATGGTTATTATCTTATTTAAAATAAATCGGTAAATAGTGAAAATTGTAGTCATTCGAAGTCCTCCCTTTTTGTTCAAAGATGTAACTACCCTGTAACTCGTGTTTTGATATGGCGGCCATGCTACCTCGTATAAAGTTTAGAAAATTACTGTAAAATAAGTATTAAGAGTGTAAATAACACAGATAAGGTAAAAATTAAAGAAAAGTAATTAGAAATCAAAGACGTTTCAAGACAGTATTTAAAAAATAGCAACAAAATTAAATCTTATGTAAGATTATTTTATTCCCGTCGTAATGCGCCTCGGTGGTGTAGTGGTTAGCGTCGCTGACTACGAATCCATCGGCCTCGGGATCGAGACCAAAGGTAATGCCTAAAAACCTTTGCTAATCTGACTTTAATAACGTGTTACTGATATGGACTCAAAATGTCGATATCAGCTTTTAAAATGTGGCAATGAAATTTTATCAAGAAAGAGGAACCGACAGGGAGCGTAAGAAGAAATCGACAGTGCCTCGTTGCGGTGGTTTACGATTGCTCGTCTCAACAATCTTCCGCTGTCAATACCATTTCTTAAAGAAAAAGTAAAAACTTCAGCTACTGCTCTTGGCGAAATCGCGTTTTCAGCGAGTGATGGCTGGTTCAGTAGGTGGAAAAACAAACAAACCAGCATCACTTACAAGAAGAAACAAGGGGAAAGTAAGTGAGCAGACCAGGATTTTTCTGAAAAATGGATTAATGAAACGTCCGAACTCCTACGAATTTATTCTCCAAAGAACGTATCAACAAAACCGGGTTCTTTTTTCTGGAAAAGAAAGACAACTATGACGAAGTTCAAGAGGAAAAGCCACGTTGAGAAGTGAAAAAAAAATTAGATATCCTCAGACATTTTGCAAAATGCAATACTGAAGCAGATGCAAGGTTTTACAAAATGCATTTTGACTACATGAGTTATAGCGAATCATTGCAAGCTGCCAATAAAAAACAAACTAAAATTAAGTTATTTTTAAGACCCAATAATTCGTTTTTTAAGTACTTTTAAAAATAATTTTCCCTTAATTTTATATATTTTGTAATCAGTTTGAAATTAACTGATACAAAGAAAACGGGTTTTATTATCCTTCTTTTAAGGTAAATTTTTCTTAAAAACTAATTCTCCAGTATAAGTGATATCCAGATAAAAAGTCCATATTTTATAACTCCCAAAGTGGTCCTCATAAGTGGCTTCCACTACATATCGGGTGATTGATAAGTCTGTTACCACTGTAATGGTGAAATATTTTCTGCGTTTCAGATTGTTGATTTGTGAAAATATGGGATATGGTGAAGGAAAGGGGATATGCAACAAAACCTTGTAATGTCAATGATTTAAAAGAAAAAAATTCCACTCTTAATTTCCAATGTGTAATTCGGTAAAAATAACCTCAAATAAAAAAACATCACAGGTTACTCTGGTTTGTACTTATTTTTTATTCACCATTACAGTGGTAACAGATTTATGAATCACCCGATATACAGTATATATATATATATATATATATATATATATAGGGTATCTCAGAAGTCGCGCATCATCGGCTTTGTTCAGATTTACGAGGTTTACAAGTCGAAATGGTTTATAAGTGATGTTTAATTACAATATATGTTCGATAATGTTCGAATAATAAAATTAATAGTGTGTACCGTTAACCAAAAAAACCATCTTAAAATAATTAAATTAGCCAATGGTGTCTCAGAAGTCACGCACCATTGGCTAATGTAGCTTCATTCAATTTAATTATTTTAAGATAGCTTTTTGATTAACCGTACATACTATTAATTTTATTATTCGAACATTATCGAACATATATTGTAATTAAGCATCACTTATAAACCATATCGGCTCGTAAATCTGAATAAAGCTTATGGTGCGCGACTTCTGAGACACCATATATATATATATATATATATATATATATATATATATATATATACCGGGTCGGCCAAAAAAAAGGGAGACCTTTCAAATCCTTCATATCTCGGCAAATACGATACATAGAACCATGAAATTTTAGTATGTTAGTACTAGGTAATTTTATGTTTTGTTTGCCATCTTTTAGCATTTTAGCTGAGAAATTGGATTTATGGCGAATATTCCAGAAAAATCTTACTAATAATACACTAGGTTCAAGTTGATAATTGAAGCGATTTTAATTAACGTAAGCCAACTGCAGGAGGTTTGGACAAGCTTCTCAAGAAAATCGATAAAACAGGAGATATCAAAAGAATACCAGGTAGTGGTATTAAATTAGGCCACCAAACAGTCCTGATTTAAATTCTGTCGATTACGGCCTTTGGGAAAATTTGTCACAGAGAATTTATTGGATCAAAGTAAGAAATGTCGCTCATTTACGACAGCTTCTTCTAGAAAAATGAGATGAGCTCTCGCAAGAACAAATCAATAAAGCCATAGATGAGTTCCGTCCTAGACTGAAAAAGGTTGCAGAAGTTCGTAGTAAACATATCGAGCAGTTTTTAACATCAAGGTAGCACCATATGTGAGTACTTTGTAACTTTTTATCTGCACATACAATGCAGTAATAGTGTAAATGGAGAATTTCCAGTGGCATAAAGAAATGTTCAATAAATCCGTAATTTTCATTAGTTTTCTTTGAAATCCGCTCACCGTATAGGAAATTTACTTAATTGTGGGGTGTGAAAAAAACATTGAAATCTGACCATAACTTTGGATTTTACAGCCAAAGTTCGAGGTATATATATATATATATATATATATATATATATATATATATATATAAACGGGCGAACTTGATGTGTGGAGATCGTGAGGCATGGAGGAGTCTCGTCCGAGGGCTCCCAACTGACAGACCTCTTTAGGTCTACCAGGCGCCTGGTAACAAAGGCAAGAAATATATATATATATATATATGTCATAAACGAAGTTTATTGACTAAGATTTATTTATTTCTATGATTTTTTTGGACACCCTGTGTGTGTATATATATATATATATATATATATATATATATATATATATATATATAAAATTAATTTTTTAATATTTAGTTAATGATTCCATCCTTTTAAGCTGAAATACGAATACATTCTATCATTAAAATGAAATCAAATAAAAGATAATTTTAATTACAACTTAAAAAAGTAATTTACAATATTTTATTACCGTATATATATATATATATATATATATATATATATATATATATATATATATATATATAAGGTCGTCTATATAACTTAAAAAGAAAAATGGTCTCAAAACCTAAATTTTTTTTTTTTTTACAGTTTGATTTTTTTTCTTTCTTTCGCTTTTGTTTTTGGCGTTTTTCTTTTGCCATTTTTTTTTTTGGACCACTTCTTGAGTGCTTCTTTCTTTCCAATATAGTTTCTTTATTAGATTCTTAAGACTGATTTACACGAACTTCTCCCCCACTCCCATCCCCAGTCCCCACCTTTCCCCCTCTTCATTCCCCTCATCCCATACCGAGATGTACGCGCACTTAACTCACATATGTGAATATTATTGTGGTAGATATTTATTTAACATATTAACATAATAAGAAAAACAGTCATTTAACATTATGTGAATGTTGTTCTACGAGTCCAGTGAAGGTCGTTTAAGACGCGTGTAGGTGTGAAGGAAATTGAGTGTTTTGTACTGGGACATAGTGAAGATCTTGCCAATGTTCTGGTCAAGTTCCATATGGAATTGCCACAGAGGTGGTACGAAGTTAGCGATCGTTTACGCAGCTGACGATCAAGGTGCTTCCAAATGTACCTGATAAAGGTGATTCCGGGGTTTGTAACGCCCCTATATCCGGTGAGGAACGCGCAGTCCTTGTCTCACCCACTGCGGGAATGGCGGCTTTTAAGATGTGGCTTGACTCCTGTGACACTCATCTTGCAACAGATACTGACGATGATTCGCAAGAATTTACAGCATAATTTTTACAAATTTCAGATGACCTTCGATGAATAGCGATTGGGTCAGTCTTTGTGGTAATCCTTTAAGTACACTAACTTCGGTGACCTGTGTATATTGCAAAATCCAAATATTCAGATGTTTACTTCCCTATTTTTCACATCCTTGTGAAACCAATCAACATAAAGTGAGGAAACTGAGGCTTGTCCGGGAACTGAATATACCTTCAAAATGCTGTAAATCTGTCTATTATCCTCGGCCCATATTAAGCTTCGCTTTACATTGGCGGCTGTAAACAGGAGTTTTTGCTGAACCACACATCTACTATGTGACAATTAATGCAAATAATTCTGAGTTGTTCGTTGTGGCAGACTAACTTTACTCGCGATGTCTTGTAAGTACATTGGACTTTTCAAATAGAACTACAACGCTTTCTTTCCACATACTTTTCAAATGGCTTCAGTAAATACAGGGTGGGCGGAAAGTAGCTCCCTAATTTAAATTACATATAAATTATGTATAAATTGTGATTGTATTGTTATATTGTTATGGTGTGTTCTCTAAAGTGGTACAATTGTAACGGTAATCTTTTTTTCTCTAAAGTGTTCTCTTTGTGTTCTCTAAAGTGGTACAATTGTAACGTTCATTTTTTTTTTCATTTCAGATTGAAGGGTAACATGGCTGAGCGTTTAACACTGCAGGAGCGTGCCCAGTTGGCGGCACGGTACGAAGTTTGGCAATCTGTCGTTCGAGTTCAAAGATGGTGGCGGGCCATTCACGGACCACGTGCCCAAGTGGACCCGAAAACAATCAAGAACTGCCACTCGAAGCTCATGACCACGGGGTCTGAGGCAGATGTTCGAAGATGTGGTCGCCCTTCGACATCCAGGGCCCAGGAGACGGTGCAGGCAGTTCAGGAAATGTTCGCACGGAGTCCACGAAAGTCAACTCGCCAGGCAGCTCGGGAAAGTGGACTCTCCCGCTACTCAGTGCGAACTGTGCTGAAGAAGGAGCTGAACTGGCGTGCGTGGAAGCCGCATTACTGCCAATCTCTCTCGGACGAGGACTGCGACATTCGCATGGAGTTCGGGGAAATCATGCTGGCTTGGCATGAAGACTGGCCCCATCTCTTCCGCAACATCCTCTGGAGCGACGAGGCGGTGTTCCACGTCGGAGGCTTTGTCAACCGCCACAATTGCCACTACTGGGCAGGAGAGGATCCCATGGTTACCGCTGAAAAACGGCAGAATCGGTTCAGTGTAACGGTGTGGTGTGGTATGACCTCAGATCAGGTTGTGGGCCCGTTCCTTCTGCGCAACACCATGAATGCTGAGCGGTACCTTGCTATGTTGCGAAACGAGGTCTGGCCGGTTGTCAGCACATGGGAGAACATCGACGATCTGATATTTATGCAAGATGGCGCCCCTCCGCACTTCGCTCTTGTTGTCCGTGAGTGGCTGGATGCCCACTTCCCTGGGCGTTGGATGGGTCGTCGTGGTCCACATCAATGGCCAGCCAGGAGCCCCGACTTGACACCGTGCGACTTCTTTCTTTGGGGGTGGGTAAAGGAAGAAGTCTACCGCACCAAACCGAGGACATTGGAAGAACTGGAGGACCGAATTCGGGAAGTCATGTCCTCCATCCCGCCGGAGTTCCTGCTAAAGTCAGTGGACGCCATTCCTGGGCGGCTCCAGAAGCTGGTGGAAAGAGTTGGAGTCCACATTGAATTTTAGAGAAAACCTACCATGTATGCCTACCTTTTCATATTATTTCTTCTGAAATAAATGGATAATATACGTATTTTTTTACCAATCCAAAATAGGGAGCTACTTTCCGCCCACCCTACTATCACTCATACACACACACACACACACACACACACACACCTTCACCTTGGTTAACCTTGGTTTTGCTTCCTCCCGAATTGTTCATTCTGATGAAAGTCAAGCTTGTCACTCCACCTTAGTTCTACAGTACAGCTTAACGTGCAATCCGAACCACGACCCACCACGAGTGGTCAGAAATTACAAAGTCCTCCCCAGGACTCGATTTCACGAACTCCCGATCAGCAGCCCAGCGTCTTAACCACTACCCTACCTAGTAATATATATATATATATATATATATTATATATATATATATATATATATATATATATATATATATATAAACATTAACCTATTAATTAGTAAGCTAATAATGTTTATTATATAGTTAAAGTTGTATATAGATGTTTAATATGAATATACTTTAAACATTTCAATTACTGTATCGCGTCAGATTTGCTTATAATATAATTTATCCAGCTTAACTTATGACCTCTTGCTTTTAAATACTGAAGCTTTTAAAAGCTAAATGGCTTCAGCACAGAAACTACAATTTCATTAAATATCATCATTTATAATGAGTTTATAATGAGTTTATACAGAGGAACTTTTATATATATAGACTATATATATATATATACATATATATATATATATATATCATATATATATATAATATCTATATATTATATTATATATATATATATATATAATATATATATATGAAAATGAAAATGAAAAGGTTCATTGGCACAATATAGTCCATATGACAAATATTATTAATACAATGACAGTCACATACTAAGGATAAAAATATATACAGTTGATTAAAAATAATACAGTAATGTCAAAATTAAGTGGAGCTACGGACAGACGTTTTCGTACCAAGAATTCCATAGCTTAGACTTTAGAGGATAAACGGCAGGACTCATGGATAGCTTGGATAATCGGGTTGGTTGATTTTTTAATTTTTTGCATTAGACTGTAATGAGCACGTCTTGTTACCTCCGGGAAGCTCGGGACATTCCGGGTAGCAAACATTTGCGAAGCTGAGCATCTCGGGGGTAATTTATGTAAGAGTCTAAAAGACCTGTTGTACAGTAAATTTAGGGGTTCTGCCAGAACTTTTTTTATAATTCACCAGGAGTTGCTGTCCGTATAATATACGCAGAAAAGTACGAAAGAAAGTGTCTTTAGTTTCACTAGTAAGAACCGAAAGTTCCTTATAGTCATATCACTTTAAGCAAAAGGCTTCGAAATTGTTTTCTTATATCCGAGTAATCAGTCAAGGAGCTGGTAATAGTTTGACCCAATACTTAAACTCTTGTACTTCCTCAATTACTCACCATTCATTTTAAACCTTATATCAGCTGGCTGAGTACAGTTTTTAGGATGAAATGCATAACCTTAGTTTTTGTAATATAAAAAGATATCATGTTTCTGCGAATACACTTCGCAGACTTTTAGTAGCCGATCCAGACCTTTAACAGAGAGACTTATTAACACCATATCATTGGCATAAACTAAGTTATTTATCCTTGTTTACATACATACATACATATATATAAGTCTATATATATATATATATATATAATATATATATATATATATATATATATATATATATGCTGCAAACCCACAAGGAAAAAAGAAAAAACGATTCCAAGGCTTTCGTGTATTCAAAGCTACCTCGTCAGGGAATGAAGTAAAAAGGCGAGAAGCCCATATATATATACAACGTACAGGAAAAACAAAACACAATTAGCACATACTTAACAAGGGTTAATGAGAGCAAAAGAAATTTCTAACATGATCATCAATTTTATAAGCCCCGAGCTGGTTATTGAAATTGTTTTAAAATGAATAAATGCACATTCTAGAATATTTCGTTCTATTATATCTCTGTTTTTAACAAGCGCTTTAGAACTATCCCACTTGATGCTATGGTTACATCTATACATATGGTTAAATAAAAGCATGGAAGTACTAGCTGTTCTACAAGCATATTTATGCTGTTTTACCCTAATATCTAAACGTTTACCGGTTGGCCTATATGATACTGAGGTACATTGTGTACATCCGATCGAATACACACAACCAACAACATTATCAGGGCTATTCTTTATTAGGCGTGATTTAACAGTATTATTATACTTAAAGATTACATTAATGCCAATTGCTTTAAGTACAGTTGGAAGGTATTGAAAATTAACATGGTAAGGTAGGCTAAGGATATTTTTACGCTGAAATTCCTTTACAATTACATTATTCAGAATACCTATTCTTGGCTTTCTTAGACAGTTATCTATAAAAATGAAATAGGATAACTAATTTTAGTACCAATATTCATGATATTGCATAACTCGGAATCTAAAAATTCAGGACTGACAACTCTCAATGCTCGAAGAAACATAGCAGAGAAAATAGAGGATTTAATCGAAGGATGATGGTCAGAATAAAAATGCACGTAAGAGTTATTATTAGTAGGCTTACGGTAGACTTCATATTTGAACTGATTAGAGCTATGGGAAATCCCCTTTCACCTGTACTAGCTAATTTATATATGGAATTTTTTGAAAGTAGAATTTTGCCTACGATTGTTAATTTAACCTGGTTTGGTACAGGTATATAGATGATATTTTATGCCTTTGGCCTAATAATTTGGATGTGGACTTATTTCTTGGTAGGCTCAACAATTTAGCCCCATCTATTAAGTTTACAGTTGAAAAAGAAAATGAGGGAAGCCTACCTTTTCTTGATCTAAAAATTTGGAGATGCTCTAATCAGTTCAAATATGAAGTCTACCGTAAGCCTACTATATAATAACTCTTACGTGCATTTTTATTCTGACCATCATCCTTTCGATTAAATCCTCTATTTTCTCTGCTATGTTTCTTCGAGCATTGAGAGTTGTCAGTCCTGAATTTTTAGATTCCGAGTTATGCAATATCATGAATATTGGTACTAAATTATGTTATCCTATTTCATTTTTAGATAATGTCTTAAGAAAGCCAAGAATAGGTATTATAATAATGTAATTGTAAAGGAATTTCAGCTAAAAATATCCTTAGACCTACCTTACCATGTTAATTTTCAATACCTTCCAACTGTACTTAAAGCAATTGGCATTAATGTAATCTTAAGTATAATAATACTGTTAAATCACGCCTAATAAAGAATAGCCCTGATAATGGTGTTGGTTGTGTGTATTCGATCGGATGTACACAATGTAACTCAGTATATATAGGCCAAACCGGTTTAAAAACGTTAGATATTAGGGTAAAACAGCATAAATATGCTTGTAGAACAGCTAGTATTTCCAATGCTTTATTTAACCATATGTATAGATGTAACCATAGCATCAGTGGGATAGTTCTAAAGCGCTTGTTAAAAACAGAGATATAATAGAACGAAATATTCTAGAATGTGCATTTATTCATTTTAAAAACAATTTCAATAACAGCTCGGGGACTTATAAAATTGACGATATCATGTTAAAATTTCTTTTGCCTCTCATTAACCCTTGTTAAGTATGTGCTAATTGTTTTGTTTTTCCTGTACGTTGTATATATATATGGGCTTCTCGCCTTTTAACTTCATTCCCTGACGAGTGTAGCTTTGAATACACGAAAGAGCCTTGGAATCGTTTTTCTTTTTCCTGTTGGTTTGCAGCATTCATTCATTTCACGTGTTTTATTGTGAAATTCATCCCATATATATAATATATATATATATATAGTGTATATTATGCACACCCACAGGGAAAAATGAAAAGGGATTCCAAGACTTCGTGTATTCAGCAGTACACCTCGTCAGGGAATGAATTTATATTTCCTGTATTTCCTGACGAGGCGTACTGCTGAATACACGAAAGACCTTCGAATCGCTTTTCACTTCCTTGTCAGTTTGCATCATATATATATATATATATATATTTACACATACCCTTGGTTTAGCCTCCCCCCCCCGAATTGTTCATTCTGGCGAAGGTCAAGCTTGTCAGTCCACCTTATACCTACAGTTTAACGTGGAATCGAACCACGTCCCACCAGCAGCCCAGCGTCTTAATCACTAGGCTACCAGGGTACTCATTTATCTACCAACCAATTTTTTTTTATTGTTTAGAAGGATGAACAGCTGGGTTTGCTGCGCGCCGCCTGACGTCACCGGGTCTCGATCCCGGGACCGATGGATTCGTAGTCAGCGACGCTGACCACTATACCACCTATATATATATATATATATATATATATATATATATATATACTTGATTGCTGATATAAAAATGACCCCAACCATTATCTCAGACCACAACTTAATTGAGATATCAACAAATATGACGACAACATTAAAAGACAGTACACATATTGAGGAAAGAAGCAAATTTGGGGGCTTTAACTTAAACTCCAAGACGCTGAGAATTTTAGAAAAATATGCTCCGAAATCACAGCCAAAAGGAAAGAGGAGCTGACTAGAGAAGCAAAAGAGAAGAATATTCCGCAAAAGAAAGAGAGTGGAGGTGAAGTTAGCCAACTGCGGAGATAATGCCAGGAAAGTAATACAAAAAAAACTGGAGGGTATCGATAGGAAAATACAAACCCTGATAAAGGACCATACAGAGAGGGAAGAGGAAAAGGCAGTAGAAGCAATAAAGGAAAATCCAAAATACTTCTATAGCTATGCGAAAAGGAAAACAAAAACGCGCGCTGCTATTGAGCCCTTAAGGAAGAGAAATAATGAATTAACCGACGATCTAAAAGAAATATCTGAAACATTGAGAGCCCGGTATGAATCAGTTTTCAGTACCCCAAAAAGTGACAAAGCGATACCTGACATAGATGCATTTTTCAAAGAGAAATTGCAAGGAGAATGTATAATAGACTTTGATTTTCCCCCAAAAGATGTAGCGAGAGCTATAGAACAAATGAAACCACATTCAGCTGCAGGTCCGGACAATTGGAACGCATTATTGACTAAAAACTGTAAAAATAAAATAGCTACACCTTTATACTGGATATAGAGAAGATCCCTAGACACTGGGGAAATACCGAGCATCTTGAAAAGAGCAAACATTGTCCCTATATACTCGTATAAAGGAGGGACAGATCTTAAGCAAAGAACTATAGACCAGTGTCATTGACGTCCCACCTCACCAAAGTACAGTATTTGAAAGAATAGTTAGAGAGAAAATTTATGATTACCTGGAGACACTGAAAAGATTCAACGAAAATCAGCACGGATTCCGATCAGGTAGATCAGTGCTTCTCAACCAGGTAAATGGTTCACCCAGGGGTGAATAAGATCAAAATCAGGGTACATGTACACTTTATTTTGTTGAAGCAATTGTTGAATATTAGATATTAAAAACATTGAATATTGAATAGTAATGAACACTGAAAATTAAAAAGATTACTTTTTCCACTGTGTTCAAAGTGGGGTAAGTGAGTTTTTGAAAAAAATGTTTAGGGTGAATGATGTTGGAAAAGGTTGAGAAGCACTGAGGTAGATCATGCCTATCACAACTAATAGAGCACTACAACAATAGCCTAGATGCACTGGAACGCAATGACAACTACGATGTTATATACACGGATTTTGCTAAAGCTTTCGACAAATGTGATCATGGTATAATAGCACATAAAATGAAATATATGGGAATAACAAGCAAAGTGGAAAATGGATTTACAACTGCCTCAGAGAACGTCTACAGGTCGTCAAAATTGAAGGTATATCATCATCAGAATCGGAAGTACGCAGCTTGGTACCACACGATACAGTACTGGCCCCACTCCTGTTCATTATCATGCTAACAGACATAGACAGCGGAGTAAACAGCAACAGTATAGTAACATCCTTTGCAGACGATACAAAGATCAGCAGAAAAATCAGCGATGTAAATGAAGTGGAGGCCTTGCAGAGGGACACGAACAAAATATACAAATGGTCAGAAGAAAACAACATGACATTTAACACCGAGAAATTTCAGCGCTTGAGATATGGTAGAAATGAGGAACTTAAACAGACTACATATTATGCTCCAGATAAACAGGAAATTCAGAGAAGCACGAAAGCGATCAATCTAGGGGTAATAATGACCGATGATGCGAAATTCCAAACACAAAATCAGATAGATATAAATAAAGAAAAAAGAGTCGCGGGACAGGTACTAAGAACGTTCAAAAGAAAAGACAGGACAGTAATGTTTCCCCTGCTAAAAACACTGATTATACTAAAACTTGAATACTGCTCAGTCTTGACGTCCCCATATAAAAAGGAAGTAACTACTGTAATAGACTAGAAGAAACTCAGAGACATTTCACAGCAAAGATTCATGGTTGCAAAGAGCTCAACTACTGGGAAAGACTACGTAAACTAAATCTGTACTTCCTGGAAAGAAGAAGAGAGAGGTACACCATAATCTACATATGGAAAATGATCGAAAAACTGATACCAAACCTCAAAGTAAACCCAATTACCATTCAAACAACACTGGAAAATAGGAAAGGCAGGATGTGTAGTGTTCCCAAATTAAAGGCCCGACAAGGGACCTCCTCAACACTGATGGAAAATAGCTTGGTTGTCAGGGGGCCAAGACTTTTTTAATAAGGTTCCAAAGGATCTCAGAAATATTACAGGGGTCAAAGTTGAAGTCTTCAAGAGAAGACTAGATGCCTGGCTCAGGACGGTACCAGATGAGCCGGGTGTAACTGGCTATGTACGGTGGAGAGCGCAAGAAAGCAACTCGTTCCTCCACCAAGCCAGAGCTAGAGGCGGGGCCACCAGCTTGACCTTCGTGTAAAGAGAGACCATCGCACGGAACAGCAACGAGGTTAACGAGGTATATATATAATATATATATATATATATAATTGTGTTTCTCCATAAAACTGGCACAAATGTTTTTTGTTTTCTAACTTACAATACGCGATGTATGTTTTTTTCTTTTGTTCGAAGTAATAAGACCTTTTATTTATTTATTCTCCAAGATTACTTGCGTATATTTTATTTGTAAACCTTCTTTAGTTAATATTTATCCACTCTCTTGTTTATTTTTACTTTTGCAAGAAAAGATTGTGAGCTCGTATTTGCTTGCAGTAAAAAAAAAAGGAACAAAAATTCAAGACTGTCTGTCTGTCAGTCTCTGTCTGTCTGTGTGTGTGTGTGTGTATGTGTGTGTGTGTGTGTGTGTCTCTCTCTCTCTCTCTCTCATACACACACACACACACACACACAGAGTCTGTCTGTCTATCAGTCTGTTCCTTGTTCTCTCTCTTTCTCTCTCTCTCTCACACACACACACACACACACACACACACACACACTCTCTCTCTCTCTCTACCACTACCTCTTTCACTTTCTTAAGAAGTACTAGGTAATATTGCGCTTCCTTTCTTGATTGCAAAGAGACTTAATTCAGATCAATTTTGTCTTTTTCTTTCCAATTATTCGAGGAAACTTCTCTTTCCAAATCGGTTCTAATTGCTTCCAAAGTTAATTCTTGGAAGAATTTTTCTTTTTTTCGTTTTTCTTTTCTTAATTCTCTTTGGAAAGGTTTTTATTTTTTGGTAATGGTTTCTCTCCGTTTTCCAGGGGCTGTTATATCTTCTTTTTTTAACATTTTATGGGGTTCGAATGAGTATTTACATTGAGCGAAATTAATTTGAGAATAATTTAAATAGAATTGCCGTAATTAAAATTTAAAATTTTAAAATTTCTTGTGAACGTTCGATTTTAAATCAAAATGAGTTTGAAATGTGTTCAATATTTATTTTATTTCTATGAGGTATAGGGAACTGAGGAGTCACTGCTGTAGTGGCGTACCGAGGTATTATTTTGTGCCATATCCTTGATAAAGTTTCTTCAAAGTTATACCAAAAGTGTTGGCAATTTGTTGAGCAATCTTGTACTATATCCCTTGATAAAGCTTTACCAAAGCTATACCCAAACTGTTAGCAATTTGTCGAGCAATTTATTCGTCTAAATCTGAATAAAACAAACCAAACCTAACCTAGTATCTAACCGAGCCATTGAAGGAGTACCTGCATGTGTCGAGATTTTTTCCCCTCTACCTTCAACATCCAGTATTTTAGAAAGAAAAAAGTTGTAGGTATCGGTTCTTAACATTGATAATGCGTCACTTAATCCACACTGAGACAAATTTAGTACAATTTATGCTCGTTTAATTTAAGAAAAACCAAAACTGAATGCGTTTGCAAACAACAACAACAACCAACAAACACAGTTTATTCAGAAAAAATAGATTACATAAGGTATACATCACATCCATAGAGGTTTACAGGATGTTGGCATTAACATTTAATTTCGTATTTTAGTGACAAATAGTCTAATCTGAGCGTCTTTATTTGAAAATGCCGTTGGGAAACCTGAATGAAAAATTTTCAGGCAAAAAATCTTTGAGATTCATTTCAATTTTTACAACAGAAAATAAGAAAATAAATAGAAATAATGAGAAATAAAATAAAGTTGCATTTAATTAATTATGTCATTAGAATTGAAAATTGAGATTATCTTAGAAATAATAGAAAAATATGAAGTGGTAAACAATACATTATGAAATACCAGTAATAATTAAATTCTATTATTACAAAGAAAAGTGATACAGTCTTAAGTAATAGAAATACAGATAACTGGGGCACATTATAGTATATACAGCGTAATATAATAGAAACTTTCAAAATATAATTTATGTAACTTGTGAATGCACCTGATTTAAAACTGAATTTTGTATAGATAATAGGCCTCCTTAATTTTAAAAAAGGGACCGCGATTTTTTGCTTAGTAACATTTGCAAGTTGTAATATATGCACACACACACACACACACACACACACACACACACACACACACACACACACGTACATATACTGTATATATATATATATATATATATATATGCAACTGGGAAGTTGTACATTAATAGGAGTTTGCGAAACCAAGTTAATGATGGTGTTTGTCTGACACTTATAGGTACAGAGTTCCATATATCTGCTCCTTTGTAGGAGAGAACATTTCCTGCAATTTGCATTGAATAATTTGGTTTGTGTAAAATCATTGGGAAGCCTTGTATTATGGTTGGTATGATACGATGTATTCGCCCTGTGAATGGGCGAAGTATAATTTCTTTTATTATCAACTTTGTACATTCTGATACTGATAGTTAGTTTATACAAGTCATTTAATTTTAAAATATTTAAATCTCTGAACATTGGAGACGTATGAGATGACCTATTATGTTGGCTGAGAGAGTTCGTAGGCTTTTTTTATGGATTATTTCTAGCGGATATCTTATATAATTCTTTGTACTACCCCATGCTTTAATTCCATCTTGTAAGTGTGGATGAATAAATGAGTGGTACAGTGTAAGGAGAGTAGTTTGGAGATTTTTTTTTAGTTTGAATACTATTTAGAGAATCTGGATATTTTCTATGTGATATATATATATAATATATATATATATATATATATATATATATATATATATACACACACACACGACGTATGTTGGAGTTAATCTAATTTTTTTTATTTGCTAAATTTTTCCAAATGAACGACAAACTTTTCTTAACTATCCTATGTATGATACAAGAGATAAGGACGAATATTACTGAAATATTTCTCTGTACTTATGTACGAATACTTATGAGTGCCACTGTAATATATATATATATATATATATATATATATATATATATATACAGTACTGTGCAAAAGTCAGAGACCACTGTCGATCTGATAACTATTAGATAATCTGTTGTATGAAAATTGGTTTTGATACTAAAATACATATTAACTAGAACCTCTGGTTCATATTAACGTAGGCCCCCTATAACTAAGTTATTACTTAAGTGTATAAAGTTGTATAAGCTGGATGACCCTTTAGTCTGTATAAATTGGACTTGAGGGTTGATTCATTATATTACTTATAACGCATGTGTTTAAAGATCTAGCGAACTATTACTGATAGATCTGCAGTAAATGCTCCTAAGCTATTGCTATATCAATATTTACAATTAAAAGTATTGACATATTCACTTAAATACTGCAAAACAAATTTATCCAAAACGTTTCTCATTATAATCCTAATTCATGCTGGTTTTTTTCTTTCACAGGCTTAAGAAATGACAAAAAGTACAATTTCTGATGAGATTAGATATAAAATAATATATTTGCATGGTGAGGGACTGAGTCAAAGAAAAATAAGTGAGTCTACAGGCATTTCCAAAACTGGTGTACAAAAAATCTTGGCTCGTCACAGCTCAAATGGGACCCCAGCTGATCGCTCTAGATCAGGGAGGCCCTCTAAGCTTTCTCCATCTGATCTACAATATCTAAAGATTACTTCCCTTCGAGACAGACGCAAATCCAGCACTTCACTTGCAGCAGATCTCGAAAAAACAATAGGTGTTTCAGTTGATCCCTTTACTGTATGAAGGAAACTTAACTCAGTAGGTCTTAAAAGACGTGTTGCAGCAAAAAAGCCACTTTTAAGGAATGGAAATAAAGAAAAGAAAAGAAAAATGTGCTTTGGAACACACGTATTGGACATCTGAGACCTACTGAATTAAGCTTCTTCGTACAGTAGAAGGATCAACTGAGACACCTGTTGTTTTTTCGAGATCCGCTGCAAGTGAAGTGCTGGATTTGTGTCTGTCTCGAAGGGAAGTAATCTTTAGATATTGTAGATCAGAGGGAGAAAGCTTAGAGGGCCTCCCTGATCTAGGACGATCAGCTGGGGTCCCATTTTATCTGTGACGAGCCAAGATTTTTGTACACCAGTTTTGGAAACGCCTGTAGATTCACTTATTTTTCTTTGACTCAGTCCCTCACTATGCAAATGTATTATTTTATATCTAATCTCATCAGAAATTGTACTTTTTGTCATTTCTTAAGCCTGTGAAAGAAAAAAAACAGCATGAATTAGGATTATAATGAGAAACGTTTTGGATAAATTTGTTTTGCAGAATTTAAGTGAATATGTCAATACTTTTAATTGTAAATATTGATATAACAATAGCTTAGGAGCATTTACTGCAGATCCATCAGTAATAGTTCGCTAGATCTTTAAACACATGCGTTATAAGTAATATAATGAATCAACCCTCAAGCCCAATTTATGCAGACTAGAGGGTCATCCAGCTTATACAACTCTATACACTTAAGTAATAACTTAGTTATACGTTAATATGAACCAGAGGTTCTAGTTAATATGTATTTTAGTATCAAAACCAATTTTCATACAACAGATTATCTAATAGTTATCAGATCGACAGTGGTCTCTGACTTTTGCACAGTACTGTATATATATATATATATATATATATATATATATATATATATATATATATATATATATATATATATATATATATATATATATATATATATATATATAACGGGTGTGCCATAAAAAAAGGGGTACATTTTAAAAATGCTATAAAGTCAACATTTGTCATTTAATTTTAATTAAACTTCTACACAATAAAACATATGTATTTATCTATATGCAAACAAGTTTTCAGACTAAAATATCAAATAATTCAAATTCTATCAACATTTAACGAAAGAGTATGATTTTTCTACTTAACATGCAAAAATTATTAAACCTTTTTAATATTTTTCTTTTTTATAAAAATAATTTTTAACGTAAAATTTACCTGAAATTATTAAAAAAAGTGTTCGAAATGCTTTCCTTTCATTTCAATAACTTTTTTTATTCTTGGCCGGAATATGGGAGAACTTAGCAGAGCGAGTCTACAGGACTAGGAGAAAAGATGTCGCTCATTTACGCGAGATCATCATTCAAAAATGGGAAGAGCTTCCACAGGAACAAGTAAATCGAGCCATAGATGAATTCCGGCAAAGAATAAAAAAAGTTATTGAAATGGAAGGAAAGCATTTCGAACAATTTTTTTAATAATTTCAGGTAAATTTTACGTTAAAAATTATTTTTATAAAAAAATATTAAAAAGGTTTAATAATTTTTGCATGTTAAGTAGAAAAATCATACTCTTTCGTTAAATGTTGATAGAATTTGAATTATTTGATATTTTAGTCTGAAAACTTGTTTGCATATAGATAAATACATATGTTTTATTGTGTAGAAGTTTAATTAAAATTAAATGACAAATGTTGACTTTATAGCATTTTTAAAATGTACCCCTTTTTTTATGGCACACCCGTTATATATATATATATATATATATATATATATATACACACACACACACACACACACACACACACACACACACACACACACACACACACATATATATATATATATATAGAGAGAGAGAGGAGAGAGAGAGAGAGAGAGTAACATTTGCAAGATAACTGACAAAGAGAGCGTTGTAAGCTGATATATAACCATGTCACCTTTGTTAAAGATACTAATTTCTTTGTTGAATTAAGATTATTTTCTGAGTGTAACATCGCTGGCTACGAATCCACTGGCCCTCGGTTCGAATCCCAGTGCAGCTTCTGTTGAGCTGAAGTTACTACTGCACAGCTTTACCGTAATACTGAAGAAGCTACCGGGAAACCCCCTCAATTATTTCTTGCCACTTATTTAACAAACCTCACCTTTACATTTTATAGACGCAGTTATGAAGCACAGTTCATATCAGTGATGTTGGACTCAAGACCGGTCTCGAGACCTTTTTCTTCTGGTCTAGGTCTAAGTCTCGCTCTCAGTCTCGGCTATGGTGGTCGCGACTACCTCACTGGTTCATATATAATAAGGTTTTCATGAACACTCGTAATATATATATATATATATATATATATATATATATATATATATATATATATATATATAGGGTGAACCAAATGTAGGTGGACAGTAAATGATAACGTTTATTTTGAGAATACATATTTAATTTTTTTGTATACTATAATACAAAATAAAATTTAAATAAATTTAGTTATAATATTTAATATAATATAACACAAACACCATAGTTATAATGAACACCATAGTTATAATATAATATAACACAAACCGTATTCAACCTACTGTCCACCTACTTTTGATTCACCGTGTATATATATATTCAAATATGCATTTTTTGTACCCATTAAAATATATTATCACGAAAACAGTACCATTTATATATTTATTATTTCGCGAATAACACGTAAATATGAAAGGTGGGGGCTCAGTGAAAAACCATATTATTTTCACCCAATCATATGGTTCTAAATCTTTCCCCCAATCAACATCCAAAACTTCACCAATGCGTTTTTTGATATATACATACATATCATACATAGCTATATAAGGACGCCGACGAATTTTTCTCCGTAACTGTAGATATCATGGCCTTAACTGAAAATAATACACAATGACACAATAGTTCTTGCACCTTTTGTGTCTGAATTGTTTGAAAAATTTTCATTGATTCCATTAAATGGTTGTTTAGAGCAGGGCTTCTCAAACTTTTTTCACTTGCGACCCCTTTGGATCAGACAAATTTTTTCGCGACCCTTCACTCAATGTCATAAAAACAATAGGTACTAACACTGTATATTTATGAAAAAAATAATATTTTCAAATGTTTCTGCGACCCCCAATAATATTTACGCGACCCCCTGAGGGGTCGCGACCACTAGTTTGAGAAGCGTGGGTTTAGAGTACTCCTTATCCATCAGTCAGGGATGGCTTCTCCAAGTACGCAAAGTATTTCGTCTTTAATACCGTTATTTTTAATTTTTAATAAAAGCAAGTACAATAAAGCCAGTTTTGCCAGTATCCTGTTATTATTAATTATTATTACTATACTTTATCTATATTATCTATAATAACTCTATACTTGGAAGTTCACAGTTTTGGGAACTAAAATTTCTCCAAAAAATATTGATTGTATACACAGGCAAAGAAAATTTTACATTTAGTTTTAGAATAATGTGTGTAAATTAAACATGATAAAATGTACTTTTATGAACAGAGAGAGAGAGAGAGAGAGAGTGTATTTTCGAATTATCCGATGGGATAAACTGTTATTATTAACGAATCAGAATTCAAAAGTAAATCGTAAACCATACTATAAGTTTTGAGTTAAATAGAAAATAAATATAAGTATTTCATTTACCAAATAAACATTGTACGTTAAAAATTATTGTAATACTGTAATAATTCTAATATTCTACTGTAATATTTATTTTTATCAATAAAGACTTTATTGACTTGATTTTACTTGAAGTCATCCGTATTTAAAATAGAACGTTTAAAAGCCACAAAAAATGTTTTTGTCGCAAGTCACCTCTGTACAGGTGTAGGTTTCTGGAAAAAAGTTAGCCAAACAAAATTTCAAAACAGTATAAAAAAAATTACTACTTGGCATTATTTTGTTTTTCTTTTTTATTTTATTTATTTATTTATATATTTTTGGTGATATTAATAAAATTAAAAAAAATAAATAAAATCCAGTCATTATTAATTAGCAATTTTTCATGTGTTTTAAAATTTTATATTTCCAGGTAAGCATTTTCCGAAATTGTACATACATAGCTGACTTTCTTAATAAAAAGCAACATTTTAATATTTTTACAGTTTACTCTGGCTTTTAACCATCTTATTTTTAGTTTTTAAGAGCAAAATTTAGACGAAGATACAACACGATATTCTTTTTTATTTTCTTTTGTTAAAACTTGAAGGAAAGCTTCCTTGAATTTCCTCGATTCACTGAATACTTTATCACGTAATCCTTTAACGTGTGAAGGATTAAACAATCAAATTTTTATTACAATATAAATTTCAAAGTAATTTTTACGAGTACTTTGTTATAGTCACTTTCTGTATAATTATAACAAATTCACACATAATTATAGAATAAATGTTAATATATTATGGTAACTTCATTTTTATCTCAGTGATTAACCTAACCTGACATAATTTTACTTATAGCCTACTTCTATGTAGAATGCACGAAAGGTCCAACCCATTAAAAACCTTCTCGGCATTCAATTAAGGACACTGTTGCAGATTTAAATGATGTTTGGTGTCTCTAAAAAGAATTTCAAAATTAAGTTTTATATGGTTTCCTTTTTAATGGCTTTGCGTGCACTGGTGTTGAGTTGCGCGCGCTTCACATTTATTTACAGCGTTTTGGGGTTACAGCTAGGTTGCATTACAGTTATTCCCATTACAGTTGAATTTCTTCTACACGAGACTGTCCTCATTTTTCATTTTTTAACGTCGCTTTGGCGAGCTGACTCGCTGTAGAATCCTATACTCTAGTTCAGTGGTCGGCGAACTTTTTTGGGTATTACCCCAAAATATATTTGAGGACGTAATCAGGACGTAAATTCGTAATATTCTAAAATTTAGAATAACGCCACATTTATGTAACAAAATAAAAAAAAAATATACGAAAAAAATATCAGCACAAAGTGTCTCTCATACCGCACGCATTACCCCCAAAAGTTTTAAATTTACCCCATTTGGGTAATTTACCCCTGTTCCCCGACCACTGCTCTAGTTACTTCTTAGTGTCACAACTTGCTGCACTCTAAATATGATAGAGGAAAAAAAATGGTGTCAATAATCCAGCAGGGTTGCAAGCACCTTAAACAGAAAAAAATAAAATAAAAAAATAAATATGATAGAAGTAGACGTTTCGTTAGAAGTTTCAGTGTCCAAATTTTGTGAATATCTAATCCATAGACATTTCACAGTAATTAAACATTTTGTTAGACATTTCAGACTCAGTAAGTTAGTCGAAATGTCTAAATTGTTCCAAGTTTTTAAACAGTTGAAAAAACTAATCTGAAATGTCTAATGAATTGTCTAACAATGAAATGTTGTAATGCATGAAAGTTTAACGAGTTTAAGTATAAGTTTAAGTTTATGTGTAAAGAATCGCTTCACAGCATTACTCTTAATAGCCTTTGACTTTCAATTTATATCTATTTCTTCTCGTAATTGACTATGTATCTCTATCATATCCTGTAATTTACGTTATCAAAGTCACTTATCAGTTTTAATTACTCGAATTAAATATATTATAAATAAACGATTTTCAAGTGAATACATATCTAGTTCAGTTAATTTTTCCTCATATATTTTACTTCTCAGTTCTGGATTCATTTTGGTTGCACTAGCCTGAACTCTTTCTTATTATCAGTGTCTTTTCTCAAGTATAAGCTGTTTAACTTAGAGATTGAACCTAGGGTTGGCCTACCGTATATCAAGAGGCCTAGTTATTTTGTTTGTTGTAACCATTGAAGAAATGTAGTTTCAGTTTGAAAAAAAATTGGTCTTAAAAAAAAAACCTCGAAAAAAATTTTGTTCCGCATTCTGTGGGACAAAATATGGCAACCCTAGGTTACAGGTTGGTTCCTAACCTTGAAAGACTTTACTATCCAAGGCCTAGCCAAATAAATACAATTAATAAATGCATGAAAGACACTTGGAAGATCTTAACTTACTTGGAATAAATGAATAACTGCATATATATAATAATAATAATTGTTTTCTCCTCTTTTCGAGATAGCATAAGCATGAACATATGAATATATTGCGTCATAATTTCAGAATATTTTTAACTACAATGTTCATGCGTCTAGGAGAAAACAATAGATAATTAAATTATTATATAAATGAAATGTTGGATCACCTGAAGATCAGGGCCCCCAGCGTTCTTTAGTTAGCCTTATAAGGCTAACTAACGAAAATATCACGACCTAACTTAACCAATCGTTAGGTCAACTGTACGCCCTTGACAAGTTGTTAGGTTAGCTCGTGATATTCTCGTTAGTTAGCCTTATAAAGCTAACAAAAGAAGGCTGGGGGCCCTGATCTTCAGGTGATCCAAAATATTTAATTTCTACACCTTTATATATCTGAAACATTTAAGTACCGTTGACAGATATTTGAAATATCTAGTAAACATTTCAAAATAGCTATTATTCATTTCAGAAAGCTAAATTCATTTTGAGAGGTCGAGTAGACATTTCATATATATAACCAAACGTCCAGTAGTGTTTAGAATGTGAAATCAAATACTCTTTGTAGAATTTAATATAAGTAATGTTTGTTTATCATGCTTTAATGCGTTTACGTACGTTATTTTTATAAGAAATTTGGGATCACTTGAAGATCAGGGCCCCAGCCTTCTTTAGTTAGCTTTATAAGGCTAACTAACGAAAATATCATGCCCTAACCTAACCAATCGTCAAGGGCGTACAGTTGACCTAACGATTGGTTAGGTTAGGTCGTGATATTTTCGTTAGTTAGCCTTATAAGGCTAACTAAAGAACGCTGGGGGCCCTGATCTTCAGGCGATCCGAAATTTGACTACAAACTTTGTTGTTAGAAATTGTTTGTGTCGTTCAACTATTTTTATTAATTATTAACTATAATTTAGTCCGAGAACCGAGTCCAATGTCTTTAAAAGTTCCCATTATAGTCTTTTAACTTTATTACAAATTGTGATATTTTGAGCGGAGTTTGAAAGCTTTAAGTGTTAAAGTTTTTATTAGGTAGAGTTTGTAATTTTCAGCCTAATAAGATATGAAGTTTAATAAATGTAGACACCTTTACGCTGCTTTAATATGTTCGAAGAGTTTGAGATATTTTATATATATATATATATATATATATATATATATATATAATTACACCAACCCGCAAGGAAAAAATTATAAAATTAATTACAAAACAGTGTTTAAAAAGGCTAATTAATTTCGGCTGGTCACAACCAAGCCCTTTTCAAAGTTATAAACTAATTAAAATATCTAAAAAAGTTATAAAACTTCCGTTCTGCGGAAGAGCTAAGGTTAAAATGACTGTGTGAAGGCATAAAACACGGACAGAGAGATGGTACCTGTCGTACGTCTGGCAGTTGGCAAAGGCAAACTATTGCCCAGATTTCAACCTTCGAGATAAGAAACCTATAAAAATCAATCCTGCACATCTGGCAGCCGGTCACGACCCGAAATTGCCCTAAAATATTTTAAAATGTTAAAAACAAAGCTATCCATACTGTAGGACAACTTAATATTGGAAATGATGTTTTCTGCCAAAATATAAAATGCCTCGTATATTTGTCTCTGTTCTTGGTCCCTGACCTTTATGATAGGTTTAGAATCCTGGAAGTTAAAAATATGATTATGCTGTTCCCTATGCTGAACTAGGCTACTATAAGTATTACCCGATCTCAGGTCACGTTTGTGGGAATTAATCCTTCTCTGAAAATCAATTGTCTCCCCGATGTATTTTTGAGGGCAGCCTCCACATGGGATTTCATAAACTACGCCAGAATTGTTGGAGGCTTTAGTAATAGGATGACGAAACGAAGACAATTTATTTGGTACAACGGAGACCAACTTAATCTGCTTTGGCAAGAGTGAGGAAAGCCCTTTGTTAGCCTCAAAGAGCACTTTCAGGAATGAAACGTCTTTATCCCAGTTCCCAGTTTTGGGAGAAAAGATCTCCTCGCGGCGAAATAAGCTTTATCGATAAACAATTTGGAATAACCCAAACATATAAATATACTTTTAATATGTAAAACTTCATCGTCAAGATAAATGGGGTCACAAATTCTGAAAGCTCTCAAAAAGAGACCGGAAATAACGCCTTTTTTAGTACAAAGAGAATGATTGGAAAAAGCGTGAAAGAAGGTCTTTGGTTGGGAACTCTTAAAATAAGAACATCCAAAAACGAGAGAGATCCACTATTTTCAACTTCATACGTAAACTGTACTGAGAGTACAAAACTATTAAGAACTCCAACCAGCTCATCCAGATCCGCACGAGATTCCAAAATAACACACGTGTCATCAACGTAACGGAACCAATTTTTTTTAGATATTTTAATTAGTTTATGGCTTTGAAAAGGGCTTGGTTATGACCAGCCAAAATTAGTTAGCCTTTTTAAACAGTTTTATAATTAATTTTATAATTTTTTTCCTTGCGAGTTGGTGTAATTTTATATTGTTGCGGTTATTGCAATTAAAGTTTATATATATATATATATATATATATATATTATATATATATATATATATATATATATATATTTATACACAGACCGTGCGTGGAACAAAGTACTCTTCTGAGATATTAAATCCATTATAGTTCGAATAAGTAATAGTAAATGGCAAATACTGAAGTTTTTCTTTATCATGCTGGAAGCCCAATGTGGGCAACGTTCACTTATTATGAATTCCATTGGGTTACTGATGGGACGACCGGCGCGAGACGACCTACCCAAATGCTGGTCATTGCGGAACTGGAGTAATCGAATGGTACTCCCAATGTAAGATCCGCTCTTGCAGTGCGAGCAATCAAATTTATACACGCATGACGAGCACAAAATGGGAGGGAATCTATCCTTAACACGAAAGTAACATCCTATAGTAGAAGAATTTACAAAAACGAATTTAAAATGAATTTGGGGGAAAAATTTCTTCAGGGTTGCAGACAGATCTTTCTGAGTCTTGTCACTAACAAGACCGGATTAAGGAAAAGTAAGGTAACAATTGTCTTTGAGAACATTAAAAAGCAGGTGTCTTCGGTCTAAAAATATTATGAAGAAATTTAGAAATATATTTATGAATTAATTTCTTCTGGAAACCATTTGAAGTAAAGAAGTTAATTAAATATTCAAATCCATTATGAAGACCGATATAGGATAAACATAAATGATAAAGCCTATAAATAAAAGTCCTAATGGAGTTAACTTTGAATAAAAAAGGTTGGTCCGTAAAAAATACTCGTACCCAAACCTGTAAAAATTGATTTACGAAAATACTGAGGTAGAAAAAGAACCAGTCAGCAGCTCAATAAACAAATCCATAAAGGGGAGGATGTTGTTATTCGATAGTAAATTTAATGTAAGAATGTTGTGCATTAAGATAATCTAAAAACTTCTCAGCATGTGATTAACATCGAAAGAGAATGATGAAGGTATCGTCCACATATCTTTACTAAAAGACTGAATGAAAATTAAGAGGACAGGTATCAAGGACCTGTTCTTCAAAATAACACATGAGAATATTTACCAGCGTGGGATCCAAAGGGGAATCCATAGCAACACCTTCAGTTTGTTCGTAAAGTTGATTATTAAATACAAAATAGGAATTAAAAACAGGCTATTCAAGAAATTTCCTCAAATTTAATCTAGTAAATCCATGAATGGTCTCGCTTTGAAAAAATAATGTTTTTCCTTCAATTTCTATTTTCTGGTTAACTTTGTTCTTAAAAATGTTAGTAATTACCGTGTAAATATTAATAATAGACCCAAGCGAAAACTGACCGCATTGACCAGCATTTGGGTAGGTCGTCTCCCACCAGTCGTCCAATCAGTAACTGAAAGGAGGAATCCATAATACGTGAACATTCGGTTGGATGTGACACTCTTTTTTCACCAGATAATTTTAAGATTTTAAATGAAAGTAATAACATTAGTGATCTTAGATTATTGGAATCTATTTTTATATTTTTAAATTTAAGTCGTCTTCAAATCGTAACTTTCTTATCTCTTTGAATGTTTTAATGTAAGATTTATTTCGTAAATTTTTATTGTTTTATTTTTGTAATTGTTTTAAAATTTTACTTTACTTTTTTATTTTTTAGAATTTTAGAATTTACCCTGAAGATGAGGGTTGTTTGTATCCCTCGAAACGTTGGATTTATATTAAGGTCATGTTACATATTGCTTCCTTGGTCTTCCTTTTCATTATATATATATATATATATATATATATAATATACTTAGGTATCTCCCTGGCATCTTTAGTTCTAAAAGATAAAAAAAAATTCTGCCTTGGGATAAAGAAGAGTAAAAAGAAACTCATAAACTGATAAACTTTGGTCCACCATGGTTTAGCGCCAGCGTCCGTAGCTCAGTACGTAACGCCGTTTCCCAAAAGCGAAGTGAAGACACTGAGGTCGGGGGTTCGCCTTCCGATGATGCTAGTTTCTGCCTCTCTTAACTTATTATTATTATTAACATAGTTTGGCCATGTTGGTCCAATTTTTAATATTATTCAATTTTACATAAAAAAAGAAAAAAAACCTCAAAAGCGGCACGTAGAACACCATTGAAATTGCCCCTCCCTACCCCCCTACCCCTACCCCCGTAAAAGGAAATTAATGTTCGACATTTGATGCAATAACAAGACTCTTGCGTCTCAATGGGACTACAAAAACCGGAACCATTTTAGTAGAGAAATCGCTACATGATATTTTTGGGTAACTACCAAATGGGTATCAATATATAAACTGTTGTCGAGGTAAATGTTCTCCCAATACCTCATTAACCTCGTTGATGTTCCGTGTGTTGGTCTCTCTTCACGCGAAGGTCAAGCTGATGGCCCCGCCTCAATATGATTGGTTTCATTTTTACAAAAGATAAAACACACGAGGGCACTATTGCAGTTGGGTATCCCAACCCCAACAAATTCAATTACATTAAAACAAAAAATTTAAAGGACAAATAAAACAAACAATTCATTCTATGGGATATTGAATGCCCGGTTAGGTTAACGAAATGCCAGGTTAGGTCAACTGTACACTCTTGACGATTGGTTAGGTTAAGTTGTGATATTTTCGTTAGTATCAGAAGTATCAGAAGCCACTGCCTTGAATCAGTGAACCATTCCGGAATAAGAAATGAGATTGTTGAAATTCGTTAAACTCTTAGCAGCGTTTAACCATGTTCCACTGTATTATCTCGCTTTCGTAAAACATTTTATTAAGTGCGGTTACTGCACTTAAAGCGCTTCATAAAGGCGAGAGAATATAATAGAACATGATAAAAAAACTGGTATGATTTCAGCGAGTTTGAAAAGCATCCTTTTATTGCCGGGATGGCTCAGTGAGTTAAGGCACTAAATGGCTCCTGATACCTTGCTCCGCGAGTTCGAACCCCACTAGTTCTCAGATTTTCCAGATTTTCCATATATATATATATATATATATATATATACGCCTCGGTGGTTGATAGATGAGTGGGTATCCTGGGTAGCCTAGTGGTTAAAACGCTTCGTTGCTGATCGGAAGGTAGTAAGATCGAACCCAGGCAACAACTTTGTAATTTCTGATTAACTTGGCTTTTGTCTGGCTCGAATTCAAGCTGTAGGTCTAAGGTGGGGCAATAAACTTGATCTTCGTCAGGATGAAAACTCTGAGTAGAAGCAAAAAGTAAGATGATATATATTATCAAAATTTTATTCAAATATTTATGCGTATAAAATATTAAATTATATGCAAAGTGTAGATAATATAGAAGCTGCCCAGCGTTAAAAAAAGCTTTCTTTCAGTAAACAGGTTTTTAATTCCATCAAATTTATTATCTCTTCTAGAACATAATCTTCTTTGCAATAAAATTCTACGAACATTTTCACCCTTTTTTACTTTCGTCATAAGAGTGAAGATAGTTTCCAATTTTTAATTTATGTTTTTTTTACGTTTCATCACGTGAGATATTTTGTCATCTAAGATGTAATGAGTTCATTATACTGGAAAGATCTCTGACGTCTTATGAACACTGTAATAGTAATTAAGAGCTGAGAACGCATTATATCTCGCTGTATTAAGGTATATAGTATGTATATGCACGCAACTCTCTCTCTCTCTCTCTCTCTCTCTCTCTCTCTCTCTATTGGCTATTGATCGCAACGGTAGCTCCTAGTGAAATGTAAATAATTACAGATAAAACCACTTTTTAAATGAACAAAACTTTAAATGTTCAGCAAAATTTACAGATAGAGTAATTTGCGCTTTAAAAATACCACTGTGATGAAGTTTGATGAAAAATAACTTCACCTTTACATCATCATTTCAAGACTGTTGCCGTTTTACATCAAAAAAGTGAGACACGATTCTTTTCCAGTTCGTTCCGTTGGTTCCGGTTAATAGGTAATACAATTACTGTCCATGAATGATATTTGAAAGAGAAATGCTTTTGAAACTTTGTTACACAAATGTACTTTGATACTAGCGACTGACGACACTTAATTCTTCATATAATTCCCTTCAAAACACATTATTTAAAAGTATATATATATATATATATATATATATATATATATATATATATATATATATACACAAACTCAGAGTGGTCCCCTGAGAAACTTGTATGTTAAACACAGACTGTGCATGGAACAAGGAACTCTTCTGGGAAATTACATCCACTATAGTTCGAATAAGTAATGATAAATGACAAATACTATAGTTTTTTCTTCTTCATGATGGAAAGCCCAACGTGGGCACCGGGTTACTCGCAAAGAGGCCCCAAAATATAGCTTCCCTCACCAGCTATCTGCAAAGCAGATAGGATCAGCTTTGGACAGGATCTAGGGTTTGCAGCTTACACCTAGCCTACTACATTCAGAACCTCAATATACGCAAGAAACTCGTTGCATTCACGTCGGATTGAATACATCAAAGAAAAAGGGAGTAACTATTGTATTTTTATCCAAAAAACAAAACTTAAACCTCAAACAGGATATTGAGCGTCCACTTTTCAAGGCACATAACACGTCCGTTTAATATACACAAACTCAGAATGGTCCCGTGGGAAACTTATATGTTAAACACAGACCGTGCATGGAACAAGGCACTCTTCTGGGAAATTACATCCACTATAGTTCGAATAAGTAATGATAAATGACAAATACTATAGAAAAAACTATAGTATTTGTCATTTATCATTACTTATTCGAACTATAGTGGATGTAATTTTCCAGAAGAGTTCCTTGTTCCATGCACGGTCTGTGTTTAACATATATCACGTGAAACAAGTAATTGATGCATACCCACAAGGAAAAAGGAAAAGCGATTCCAAGACCTTTCGTGTATTCAACAGTACATCTCTTTAGGGAATTTCCTGAATTCTTCCTTGAAGAAGTGTACTGTTGAATACACGAAAGGCCTTGGAATCGCTTTTTCTTTTTCCTTGTGGATGTGCATCATATATATATATATACGAAGATATACACAAAATTAGCCCCACCGAGATTCGAACCCAGTACTTCTTGAATAGAAGTTGAGGGCGCTGATCATTATACTACGATAGGCTAAAAGTTAATACAACACGACGAATATTTCATCGCTCGTAGAAACTCATCGCTGTCGCTGGAATATCTTGCTTAATATTCTATCTATGGAACTCTAATTTTAGATCAGATATATTTGAATGAAATTCTGCCATTGGATCAGGTGCAGGGGGTTAATAGGTAAAACTCTTCTGGGCGAGAAAAAGCGTTATGTGTTTCCTTGGGCGATGACGTATACGCCATGTTGTATTAACATTTCACTGTCGTAGGCTATTGGTCAACGCGCTCACCTTCTACTCAAAAGATACTACGTTCGAATCTTGGTTGGGGTAATTTTGCATTATACAAAATCATGCGTGTTCAGTCTTGATATATATACTGTATATATATATATATATATATATATATATATATATAATATATATATCAGTGGCGACTCCAGCTCTTCAAGACTACTCGGGCTCTTTTTAAATTTTCAAGTCTACATATGAGCCGACATTTAAATGCATGACAATAACTTAAGATTATCAATAAAATAAATAAATACATACCTCGGTAAAAAAAATTATTTGAATTTTATTTACTTGAACATAAAGTCCAAGCGTTTTGGTTTTAAAGCAAATTCCTTTAATATTCGGTCATGTAATTCCTTTTTGCTTTCTAAATCAATAAGTATTTCTTTTTCAATTGAAATCCTAGCCAGGGACGAGAGTCGTTCTTGAGCCATTGTGTTTCTTAAATATGATCTAATTCGATCAAGAACAGAGAAACTTCTTTCATTTGAAACAGAAGTTACAGGTATGGTAAGAAGGAGCTGAATCAGCTTTGTGGTTTCCGACATCGCAGACAATAATCCTAGTTCGTGAAAGACTTCTAAAATTTCATTTGCATATTTGCATTTTCTAAAGTCACTGTCACGATAAAGATATTTCAATTCGTTAACTAAGGATTTGGAGTCAATTACATTTGGATATTTAGTTTGTAAAGCATTAAGAATACTTATAATATTAAAAATAAATCAGATTATTTAAGAAAAGCGAACAACCTCACATTGCGGCAAAATTCAAACTGCACCGCCGCCCAAGGCAGTTGAAGGCACGCTTATCGAAACGTAAAACGTTACCATGTATCGCCAGAATTAAAAATTGTGCCTCTACAAGGCCGAAGGATATAAGCCCGAGTCGAAATGTTTTTTTCTTTATAAAAAAAATGAATAGGAGGAAAAATGTATTTTATTTAATGAGAATTAGAAGAAGGACTATTATGTAACCGTATGCAAGCAAATAATTATTCATTAAAAGAGCTTTAAATATACGATATTACTTATACTTTCTCGGGCGTAATGTCTTGCGCCCGAGTAAAGGATCTTGAAAGATTACACGAAAACTTAATGTGTCAATATAGTTTTGTTATAGGTAGTAAGGGTATCTAAATGCGCTCAAAATTTGCTTGCGTGACGAAGGCTAGACAGAAAAATAGTAACATACTACCAGCCAAAAACCATTTTTACAATTTGTATTTAAAACTTTTTTTTTAAAACTTAAATCTATAAATACACAATTTTATCTCTCATGCTTCTCTTTGACCCTTGCCTCTCGGGCTCAGCCCCGAGAAGCCCGAGTGCAGGAGTCGCCACTGATATATATATATATATATATATATATATATATATATATATGAAAGAACTGCAATAAACAGTAAATTTGACAATGGTTTGAAACTCTGCAGACAACACAACCACAAACCCAACAGTGTTCTCTCCTGGCATTCCTGTAGAGTGGTGAAGACAAGAGCGACTTTCAATGTTCGCGTGACTTTCGCTGCTACATATTCTGATATCATTAATGGAGTTATATATTTCTCGAAGTTGGTGTATGAATGTATATAATACTGATAACAGCTTCTATTTTAATATACTGATATTGTATTTTTCCTATTCTTGCAAAATAAATAAAAATGGAGCTTGAAAAAGATGTTATTGACTATGAAAGGGACATGAGAGTAGGATACTGTTTGGATGGTGTCTTACTGACAAAAGTCGCCGAAATTGCCCATGTATCTCGAGGGGTGACAGGACAACCAAACCAGTGCCACCTTAACCAATGCCACCTCAACCAGTGCAAACTCAACCAGTGCAAACTCAACCAGTACTAACTCAATCAGTACTAACTCAACCAGTACAATCAAACGAACACTGATTTAACCAGTAAAGCTGGCATGCAAAGCATGAATTGTACTCTACTTAATAATACCATTATGGTTCCATGTCAACTCAACCAGTGTAACCTTAACCAGTGCTAAGTCAACCAGTGCTAAGTCAACCAGAAGACCAACTCTAAGCTTCACTACAGTTCCCCTAACATCGTTTTGATTAATATTGGTCGTTGCATACTATTATTAAGTTCTGACAAAGTTTTGATGCAGCAGCCTTTGGTTCCTGCTTCACAGCTCGTAATAAGGTGGTTCTGTCACATTCTGTCAGTGTTGCTTTACCTTCACTATTGCTTATTTGATTTTTTTCATTTCCTTCCATGCTCATTACCATGCTCACTATTTTTTCCAAATGTCACGTTTTACTTACTTTGCAAGAACAGGAAAAATCAATATCAGCATATTAAAATAGTTGACTATTTTAGGATGGTACGCATTCACGTGTCGATTTAATAAAGTATATGACACTACTAATGATGGTAGGAAATACAGCACCAAAAATGTGAATGTTTCCATTTTCGTGATTTGATTTTAGTTATTAATTCAGTTATGTGTACTCATTTCTATTGCTTTGCACTGATTTAGTCTCTTAACCTACGCTTAACTGCATTGGCTATTTGGACAGAACACGGGCAGGCCGAAGCAGACATTTTAAACGAAAGGAAAACTTAATAATGAGACGATTTCACTATTTACGGGTTTATTTAACTTACTAATTTAAAGCTAATTCTAAACAATTTAATTTCAAAACTTACATTTTGAACAGACACACCTATTCGTTAAAAACAAAGGTGGAAGATTGAAGTGCATCTCTTCTTTTACCGTAGAAACTAGTGCCAACTAGTATTTTCAATTGTCATTAATTTCCTTTTACTAATTTCGTTCAAATATTAATTAAAATAAAAACCGTTTACTACACTCGCCTCACCCCTTTGAAAATAAGATTTCAATAGGAAAACTTACTTTTCTTAACAAATTTAAAGATAAAGATTATATTTGCAATGGAAAAGACGGACAAGAAAACATTTCAATGACAAGCTCCACACATTAGACATTTTCTATCGTTTTATGCAAATAACTTCAGGAAAAACTTTTAACCTAAACAACGTTTGCATCGAATAACATTCTAAATTAATGACCAAATATGCTATTTCTAACAAAACTAGTACCTGGAAAATTTATAATAATTTTCTTTAGGCTTGACAGCAACAACAGAAAGGAAAAGAAAATGTTTACAAAACATACTGTTCAGCGCCAAGGAAAAATTCACAAGGGAAAAAATTATTCCAAGGCCTTTTAATAATTTTAAGATTACTGTTTACAGTATAGTGAAAGTACATTCTCTACCATTTCGTTAATCTATATAAATGCCAGTTGTAAATCTAAACTCCAAAATTGTAGACATACCTTATAGACTGTGAAGAGTCACAACCATATACACTACCATTAAAAGTAAAATAGAAATTCGAACACTCTTAATGGGTAAAAGTGAAATTACGTCCCAGAAAGTACAAACTAAGAATGAAGAACCGAATTCACAGTCAGTTAATTTTCTACAGGTACGCTTGTTTTGGTAAAAAATAAAAGGAAAATACAATATAAAAAATGAGACCCCATCACTGGCTTCTTAAAATGACTTTTTAAGTAAAATTTTAACTTCTCTCGCTTCTCCCTACGATACATTTAGAGCATTAATCAGTTAATCAGTTAATCATTGTTTCGAATTTAATCATTAATTAATCAAAAAATATTTTTAGAAAATGAAGGGAAATGATTAATTTTCCTCATAATTTCACCACCGTTTTAACTTAAATTTTGTAATGTATCATTTGAATTTGGCACCTTTTTGCGTGTATAAACTGTCTAATCCGCCCATGCCTGATTTCTTGAACTAAAGCAAACTAAATGTTTGAGCAAAATGTTTTCTTCGGTCTTATCTCACGCAAGAGAAACAATAAAGCTCTTTCTTACTCTTTTCAGAAGTATTTAATGTTTAATCAGTTTTAATCGGTTAATCATTGATTAATTAGAAAATTTCATCATTCATCACTTTTTCCTAAAAATGATTAATTTAACCATGCCCTAGAAGCCTAGATACATTAAACGCCTTCTAACTTGAGTTGCTATGGAAACAAAAATGACTCAAAATCAGACGAAAGACGAGTCAGAACGAACTGAAAGAAAACGTGAGTCGAGACGTACTGAGACAGGACAACTGGAGTGAATGAAGTAGAGGGAGGGATGCAAACGAGTTTTAGCGGAATTCGGGTGGAAACAATGAATTCGAAATTGACTGCTCGAATAAAAGATGAGAACGGAACAGGTGAATTTTAAAAACAGCTCGCCATCAAAATGTAGTGAATAGGTTTATTTATTTAGTTGTTTTACTTCAGTTGTACTTCTCTGAATTCTGTTTGGCGTAGACAATTGTATGTTCATTATGCACAGTGATTCACTGGCCTACTTAATCAGTGCTCCAGACAACTATATCTTAATCTTCTATGGACCTCTTTGTATAATGTTTGTACCTGTTGAGTCTGAAATATAGTTTGTTTGTCTCTTTAACGACATTGGTAGAATGACCGACAACTGAAACACGGAGTAAGCAGACATTTTGATCGAAGAGGAATTTCGAAATGATGAAAAATTTTCGCAACTTAACTAAGTTATTTAGTCAAAAGTTATTTAGTAATTTATTTACTAAAATTGCGGGTAAAGACGGGCGAGTACATTTTTACAGATTTACCGTAGAGAGAAGTCGCTTAAAACTACTAAACAATTTAATTCGCAAAAATCTACATTCTAAACAAACAAAATATTATAACTACTCGAAAACCAATGAAGAGACTCGGGTTGGACGTCCTCTCTCACCGTAGGCCTCTCTCTTTCCTTCTCAAATGATATTTTCAATTCTTATTCATTTCATTTTACTTTATTTAATTTAATTAATAATTAAAAAAATAGTTTTCTACACCATTATTCTGTCTACCCATATATATATATATATATATATATACACACACCACACACACACACACACACACAGCCAGTCCTTGTTATTCGTCGCCCCGTTATTTGTCGTTTCGTTAATTCGTCTTTTGAAAATAAATTAACCCTTTATCGCCGAACTTTTTGCGTAGGGTTGAGTCTAAATGCGTATATCTGAAACGTTACGTATTCGACGCACAGTGCGGTAAAGGGTTAAATTACAGTAGGTCTATATGTGCAATTTTTTTTAAAATAAACTCAAAAAAGTTGCAATGCCTCCAGAAATCCCTTCCTGCTTGGAGGAAACTCAGCAGGAGATTTCAAATTAAAACCCTTGCTGGTTTATCATCCTGAAAATCCTCGAGCACTGAAGGGCTACAGCGAGGCAAACCTGCCCGTAATGTGGCGTTCAAACCGAATTAATTTACTTTAAGATGCATTTTTATTAATTAAATTTGTTTGAGATATAATTTTTTCAGGTGATACTTTACATTAATGCATTTTGTAAGATATTATTGTAAAAATAATTAGTAAAATTACGTAAAATACGAGGGCCACTCAATATATTTTGCCCCACCCTTTTTTTTTCTTTCCAAGTTTCCTTGTAAGTTCCAGAAATTTTGTACACAAGTAGCTACATACCTTTTTTACAAGTTTTTATTTTTCCACATAGTCTCCATCCTTTTCTACGGCTTTTCTCCACCTCGAAACAAGGGCATTTTCTATAGTTTTATTGACCAAATAATTGAACCGACAGTAATTGGGAGTTCAATTATATGGTCAAGGGGGTTTTGGGGGATATCTGATCAGATTCAGAAATCTTGACACAATGTGAAAGTCAAAATTTTCACGGCTGCGTTCTTTTCTGTAGTTTAGCCTGTCTGTTTGTCTGTTTGTGAAATTTATCCCGGGCAGTAATGGGGGAAGGGTGGGGGTGGGGATAAGTGGGGGAAGGGTGGAGATGGGGGTAATGGTGAGGGGTGGGGGTAAGTGGGGGAAGGGTGGAGATGGGGGTACTGGGGGAGGGGTGGGGATAATGGTGAGGAGGTAATGGTGAGGGGGGTAGCCCCAAGTTGCATAAGGGGTGAGGGGGTTTTGGGGGATATCTTATTTATTATATATTTTCGCCTTTCTGTTTGTTTGTTTGTCTGTCCTTTATGCAAGCGCAAACAGTTTGACCTAGAGCTACCAAATTTGGCACGGGAACCTCTTATGGGATGAAGAATGTCAACACAGAGTCGGTCAGCCTGTCTGTTTGTCTCTTAGCGGAACGACCCGGCGTTGCCGGGGTGGATGTTGAACGCTATAAGCTAACGAAAATATCACGACTTAACCTAACCAATCGTCAAGGGACCTAACCGGGCATTCAGTTGACCTAACAGGGCACTCAAATAACCCGGGCAACGCCGGGTACCTCACCTAGTATATATATATATACCCACACACACGCGCTATTCACTACATAAATGTAAAAACATTTTCATATATACTGTGGATTAAAGCCGATTAAGTTCAATATCCAGATGTTAAAGATGCCTAAAATCATGCAAAGTAAATCCTATTCAGTATTATGTACAGAGAGTCTATAATCCTTCCCATCACAAGCCAAAATGCTCTTTATTCAACCGTGATAAGAAAATAATGTCTGCGATCTACCCGTGGAAGATAAAACGGGGGGGGGCCAAAATTGCCTCCTCGCTTCTATTCCCTGGAAAAGAGCGGTTCGCTCGGGATGCTCATCTTTCTTTAATGATCAAATATGCATTGTTATTTACTGAAACCACGCAAACCTTCATGCAAACTTGATGCAAATTTTCCCTCATAAAAAATAATCGCGAAAAACTTCAAGCAGAAAAAGGGGACCATCCATGCATTTTCCTTCTTAAAATTTAAGATTATTCGTACAGTTTTCATCTAATAGACAAAATGTTGCAACATTTCATTGCATCATTTGATAAGACTCCGAGCACAAAATTTGTCATTATATATACACTGTGTGTGTGTGTGTGTGTGTGTGTGTGTGTGTGATTTCTTGATGAGAAATGCAAATGGAATATATTGGAAGAAACATTAGGAAATTATATTTAAATAATTAAACAGACAAAACACAGGATACATTTTATAAATGAAAGTAACCTAACACAATTCTGCGGTGCATCTTGCTCCTGATGAATCATGCATCCAGACCTTATAATAATGAAAACGAACGACAAGGGAACGTTGAAGAATATTGGATTGGATTACTCATTTGAAAATGACAAATAAAAACACTGTTGCTTCCAGTGGTGATAAGCCACGTACGGTAACCCTCTTGAATTCGTTGACCCTCTGTATATTTAGTAATGGTGCTGCGAGCTACTCGTACCCTGAGTGATATATTAAAAGTTAAAACAATTTATTTCGAAACATCGCCTCTGAAAAAAGTAGAAGTGTTCTAGAAAAATAGTAGCGAATATATATATATATATATATATATATATATTATATATATATATTAACTGCAAACAACACACAGTATAATTAATGTAAAGAACGACGCTTGTGTAGAAGAGCGTCCGCAGAAGATGAGGAGAGAGAATGAGCAAATTTTTCATTTGCTCGTTCTCTCTTCTCATCTTGTACGGACGCTCTTCTACACAAGCGTCGTTCTTTATATATATATATATATAGTTGCTTAACCGCCGATTCGTACCTATATATATATATATATATATATATATGTCTCGGTGGTGTAGTGGTTAGCATCACTGACTACGAATCCATCGGCCCCGGGATCGAGACCCGGTGACGGCAGGCGGCGCGCAGCAAAACTCAGTTGTTCATCTTTTCACACAATAAAAAAAATGGTTGGTACATAAGTAGGTACCCTGGGTAGTCTAGTGGTTAAGACGCTGGGTTGCTGATCGAGAGGTCGTGAAATCGAGTCCGGGCAAGGACTTTGTAATTTCTGACCGCCCGTGTAAGGCTGGTTTGGATTCTACGTTAAACTGTAGATGGAGTAACAAGCTTGACCTTGGTCAGAATGAACAATTCGGGCGGAAGCAAAACCAAGGTTAACGAAGGTGTATATATAAAACACACTTTTAATCCAATATGGATTTTGGCTAATATATGGTAATTAATCGGGTAAATATCTAAATATTTAATGTCTCTCTACGCTACACGAACTAGTCCTATGTTTAACTATTAATTATTTTTTAGATTTATTTACAATTTATCTTTACCAAAACCACTTAATTTATGGCATAAAAGGTTATTTGGAATTTATTATTAACTTTATTTAAAAAAAAAGTTCACTACTATTAACTTTTACCCAAAGGTCTTTCTGTGTTACCCACTATTAACCACTATTAACTTTTACCCAAAGGTCTTTCTGTGTTACCCACTATTAACCACTATTAATCACTATTAACTTTTACCCAAAGGTCTTTCTGTGTTACCCACTATTAACCACTATTACCCACTATTAACTTTTACCCAAAGTTCTTTCTGTGTTACCACTATTAACCACTATTACCCACTATTAACTTTTACCCAAAGGTCTTTCTGTGTTACCCACTATTAACCACTATTACCCACTATTAACTTTTACCCAAAGTTCTTCCTGTGTTACCCACTATTAACCACTATTAACTTTTACCCAAAGTTCTTTCTGTGTTACCCACTATTAACCACTATTACCCACTATTAACTTTCACCCAAAGGTCTTTCTGTGTTAAAAAATTATGAGGCAGAATTTTGTTAAAATTAAACTAAAAAATAAAATAATGCTTGAGGTTACTCATGTGACGGAGGGGACCTACAGCTTTACGCGGGATCCAAACCGCTAGCTCACCAAGAAAAGTCCAGAAAAACACCTTAATCAATGAAATCTGAAGTCCGGGGACAGACTCGAACCCAAGACCTTCAGATTAGAAGCCCCTCGCCCATTTTCCAAATATTTAGTTAATTTTCTCTAAACGTTCATTATAAAAATGAGCTTTTTAGTTTGGTTTTGTTACCTTTAATTTTATGTAGTTTTATAATTTATAATTTATAATATATAATTATATAAAGATGAGCTTCTCTTTTCGTTGTGTTACCTTTAATTTTATATAGTTTTATAATTTATAATTTATAACTATATAATGATGAGCGTCTCTTTTCGGTGTGTTACCTTTAATTTTATATAGTTTTATAATTTATAATTTATAACTATATAATGATGAGCGTCTCTTTTCGGTGTGTTACCCTTAATTTTATATAGTTTTATAATTTATAATTTATAACTATATAATGATGAGCGTCTCTTTTCGGTGTGTTACCTTTAATTTTATGTAGTTTTATAATTTATAATTTATAATTATATAATGATGAGCGTCTCTTTTCGGTGTGTTACCTTTAATTTTATGTAGTTTTATAATTTATAATTTATAATTTATAATATTCAATTACATAAAAATGAGTTTCTCTTTTCGTTTCGTTACCTTTAATTGTAAGTAGATTTTATAATTTCAAGCGGAGTGAGGAGCACCTCGACAAAGCGGTACTACACTAATCTACTCTCATCTGAAGACGCACTTAGCGTCCTCTCATTTCAAGTTCCGTCCTCTTTAGGAGTGTCAGAACGTGTCTGTAGACGAAGAATTTAGCTTTCACTCAGTATGCCCTCCAGATATCTCGTATGTATTGGTGGAAGGTTGCTGTATCGTACAGAGTGAACCAAAAGTGGTCTAATTCTTTTGAAATTAGCTTACTGCGGATGTATATGCACGTCTCGTCGACTGAAAAATTCATCGACACTGATAACCTAACCTAATCTGATTTAACCTAAACTAATTAAATCTAAATCTCAAAACATGTTCTTGATGAATTGAGTAACATTATCCATTTGATGCTTTATCGAGAGGAAAAATTGGAACTGACGTATGTAAATGTCACGCTCCGTAAACCCACACACACACACACACACACACACACACACACACACACATACATACATACACAGATATATGGAAGTAATAGATTGGCAAACCACTTTCGAGGCCAAGACAACGGAAGAGATGCTAATGACTTTAGAGGAGAAGACGCTGGAAATTGTGGAAAGACATGTCCCAAAAATACAACAAAGAGGAAAGAGAAACAGGTTCTAGAGACAAAAGAGGTCACTGTTCCGAAAGAGAAAAAGAGTGACTGCAAAATTAAGTAACTGTAAAGATAACATCAGAAAAATATTAAATGATAAACTGCAGATTATCGATGACGTTATACAGGAACTAATTGAGAAGCATACAGAAAAAGAAGACTACGACGCTGTAGAAGCTATAAAGGCTAACTCAAGGTACTTCTAGAATTTTGCAAAAAGGAAGTCGAAAAACCATGCGACTGTCGGACCTCTGAAAAACGAGAACAGTGCTTTATCTGATGATCTAACAGAAGTATCTGAAATATTAAGAGCTCAGTCCGAATCATCTTTCAGTATCCCAAAATCTGACAAACTGATATGCGATAGAAACGCGTTCTTTGAAGAAGAACTACAAGGGGAAATTATAACGGACTTCGACTTTACGACAGATGATATTACACAAGCTATAGGGAAACTAAAAGCACACTCAGCGGCAGGACCGGATAAATGGAATGCCACACTGTTAAAAAATTGCAAGAATGCAATCGCTGAGCTCCCATATTGGATATGAAGACGATCACTAGACACGGGAGAAATACCGGGCATTCTGAAGAGCGCGAACATAGTCCCAATATATAAAGGAGGAGATCGATCCGAGGACAAAAACTATAGGCCAGTGTCGCTTACATCTCATCTCA
The DNA here is from genome assembly GCA_023014485.1 of Bathynomus jamesi. Lineage (NCBI taxonomy): Eukaryota > Metazoa > Arthropoda > Malacostraca > Isopoda > Cirolanidae > Bathynomus > Bathynomus jamesi. The sequence continues at coordinate 278,428 of JAJOZX010003395.1, read as the reverse complement.
CTAAAATATTTGAAAGAATAGTTAGACAGAAAATCTATGACTTTTTGGAAACTCAGAAAAAATTCAATGACAACCAACATGGGTTTCGGTCAGGCAGATCATGCCTATCACAACTAATGGAACACTACAACAACATTATTGATGTACTTGAAAGTAATGAAAACTATGATGTACTATACACAGACTTTGCCAAAGCGTTCGACAAGTGTGACCATGGAATCATAATACATAAACTGAAATATATGGGAATAACAGGAAAAGTAGGGAAATGAGCGGCGGCAAGTCGTTACAGTACAAGGAGCATCTTCATCAGAATCAGAGGTCCTCACCTCAGTTCCACAATGAACAGTATTAGTTCCACTACTCTTCATAATCATGCTAACTGACATAGATGAGGACGTTACCAGAGACAGCACAATAACATCCTTTGCCGATGACACAAAGATCAGTAGAAAAATAAGAAACCGAGAAGATATAGGATCTCTACAAACCGACATGAACAGAATCTACAAGTGGATGGAAGACAATAATATGAAGTCTAACACTGAGAAATTTCAGCTGTTACGGTACGGAAAAAGAGAAGACCTAAAATCCATGGAATATTGTACCCCAAATGGACAGGAAATTCAGAGAAATTCTAGAGCAAAAGATTTAGGAGTTGTAATGACTGATGATGCGAAACACAAAATAAGATAGCAGTAAACAGAGCAAAGAGAATAACTGGGCAGATACTGAGAACCTTTAAACGAAGGGATAGGAATATAATGATTCCTCTACTGAAAACACTGATCATACCCAATTTGGAATACTGCTGGGTCCTAACATGCCCATATAAAAAAGAAGACATTAGACAACTAGAAGGGATTCAGAGAAGCTTCACAGTCAAGACCAAGGGGTGCAAAGAACTAAATTACTGGGAAAGGTTACGCGAACTAAACTTATATTCACTGGAAAGGAGAAGAGAGATACACCATTATTTACATTTGGAAAATAATGGAGAAACTAGTCCCTAATCTTACTCTGAACCCTGTAACTCCCCAAACAACGGTGGAAAGGAGAAAAGGAAGACTGTGTCGTGTTCCCAAATTAAAGGCTAGACAGGGAACATCCTTAATCCTGAAAGAAAATAGTTTTGTTGTGAGAGAACCAAAACTGTTTAATCAGCTGCCCAAAGACCTAAGGAACACGAGTGGGGTTACAGTGGACATCTTCAAAAGAAGATTAGACGTCTGGCTCAGAACAATCCCTGATGAGCCGGGCGTACCTGGTTATGTGAGGTGGAGAGTACAAGAAACCAACTCACTACTTCACCAGGCCAACTCGAGAGGAGGGGCGACAAGCTTGACTTTCGTGAAATGAGGAATCATCGCACGGAACATTTGAAAGATTTATATATATACATATATATACACACACACCTTTGGTTAGCTTCCGCCCGAATTGTTCATTCTGACGAAGGTCAAACTTTTCACTCCATCTTAGAACTACAGTTTAACGTGGAATACGAACCACGCCCCATCAGCAGCCCAGCGCCTTAACCACTAGGCCCCCTAGGGTACCCATTTATCTACCAACCACTTTCTTTATTGTGTGGAAGGATGAACAGCTGGGTTTTGCTGCGCGCCGGCTGCCGTCGGGTCTCGAACCCGGGGCCGATGGATTCGTAGTCAGCGACGCTAACCACTACACCACCGAGTATATATATAACCACTGCACCACCGAGTGTATATATATATATATATATAATGCAGTAAAATCACAGAATAACACGTGATCTTATTAATAAGCAAACAACCACAGGGAAAAAGGAAAAAGAAACACGAAATCCGAGCGTTTTCGTGATATATTCACATCTTCAAGGACAAGAAAGAAATAGGAAATTATTTCATTCTTGTCCTTGAAGATGTGACTATATCACGAAAGCGCTCGGATTTCGTGTTTCTTTTTCCTTTTTCCCTGTGGTTGTTTGCTTTTATATATATATATATATATAAGGTTAGTTTAATCCCTAATCATGAAAAGACACCATTTAAGAAACCTAACTGAACTTAACTTACCCTAATCCAATCTAACCCAATCTACTCTCTTCAATCAGGTTACATTAGGTTTACATAAATTAGTGTTTTCATGATTTTTCCTATTCAGTGATCTCTCTCTCTCTCTCTCTCTCTCTCTCCTCTCTCTCTCTCTCTCTCTATATATATATATATATATATATATATATATATATATATATATACATATATATAAATGCTTTAGTCTCAATTTAATTATTAACTGTATAGATAATTTTAATTAAATGTACCATTTATTAATACGCAAATACATTCCAATAAGTATAATCAACTTATCTGTGCATTTGAAACTCTTTTTAATTATATGAATATCGACAACAGCGCCGTAGGCATTAATTACATAAAACATCCACCCACACACCCCACACACACACACACACACACACACACACCCACACATAAACTGTTGTATTATAATAAAGTAAGTATGAATTCCTATTGCATGCGCGTGGCATTTAGTTCCCAATGTTCGACGTTAATATGAAGCTAACATCGCCTGAACACGGACAAAGCTATGTGAGCAATTTTAATTAAAAATCTATATTTACACTGATCGTGATATATAGAAAAGATGCAAACGGAAGTGTATATATATATATATATATATATATATATATATATATATATACACTGTACAGGGTGTCCCAAAAGTCCTTATCTGTTTTGGGGAAATAATAATATTTTAAGGAAACTAAAATAATAGGATAACTAAATATGTGTAGGTGTATATATCAAATTCAGGTATTAGCTTTGACATGAGCACCATCAGTGTCTTTGCGTGTCTCAAATCTGTCAGCTGTATTAGGGAAGACATTTACTACCAGCATCTGTGAAGTTATTTTTTCCACTGCTGCAACAATGTGGTTTGGCAAATCTTGCGGATCTGCCACTCTTGTTTTGTACACCTCAAACTTTATAAAACCTCAGGCAAAGAGATCTAAAGGCGTCAAATCCGGAGATGTTGCCGTCAACGACCTGTTTACACCACGCCCAATCCAGCGATTTGGAAAACGTTTACTGAGGTAAGTTCGAACGATGTTTGCGTAATGACAGGAAGCTCCATCTTGTCATCTGAGAGAAGTTGGTGATCTAAGAATTACTGAAGCATGTCAAGATAAACTGTTCCTGTCACTGTGGCCTCTGCAAAGGAAAAGGGTCGCAGCGGAAAAAATAACTCCACAGATGCTGGTGAACGTCTTCTGTAATGCAGCTGACAGATTTGAAACATACAGGGACACTGATGGTGCTCATGCCGAAGCTAATATCTGAATTTAATATACACACACACACACACACACACACACACACACACACACACACACATATTTGATTATGGTCTATTTTTATTTTTCTTTCAGATTAGTTATAACTTATAAGATAAAAGCATTCAGTACGAAAATACCTACGATTTGGTAGTATAAATATTACAATTAGTTATAAAACAAATTTCGTATTTGCGATTATGCAATTTATAACTATAATTAATTATGATCTGAATTTACATTTAAGATAACTAGAGATTTGTAGTTATGGTGAGTAATTTTTAGGACACAAACGAAGTCGTACTTGACTTGAAAAATGAGTTTTCTTAACAGTACAATAAATCTTGGTCATTATAATAGTTAATAATAATAATGCTTTTGTTCAATCTCCTTCGCAACAGCTAAAGGCATATGACGAAGTGGACCTACAGCTTTACGTGGGATCCGAACCACAATAAGGGTTATGAAATCTACGGTACTAAGAGTTAATAATAAATGCAACAACCAGACGAGTAACACAGTATTCAATCCTTAAGTGCATTTGTACGATTCCAGTTTTCCTTTATTAAAATTGAGGTCCATCTTGCTTTTAAATTAAACGCACTTACGTTACAAATATTTTAAAGATCAGTCCTTAATTAAATCATTCCATAATTTGAAACGTACGAAAATAGGTGAGTTTTAAGATGAAGACAATTAAAGGTGAGGAATAACATGCCTATTTCTATCCCAAGTCTTGTATGAGTTTATCTTTTGATAAGATTTTGTTGAATGAACTTATTAATAATAACTTCGTGTGGATAAACTACTTATTTATCCACTTAAAGTTAATAAATAATTGTATTCGTATATTTATAAATAAAAAAAAAATGTGCCAATTTGATCATATTTTTTATTTTTAATAATTTTAACTCCTTTAAAAAGTGCGCTTCTATGATCAAGGAAATTCGCAACAGGGATTATCCTTATTGCTCGCTTTTGAACGACAGAATTACCGTTTAATGCGTTATCAAAAGGATTTCTCAATGCAAGATTGCAATACAGCTTATAAAGAAGAACAAAAGTAGAACAGAGAGTTAATAAAACCTGTTTACGAACTATAAATTGAAGCTTAAACATTTGTAGCAACACTCCTCGATTTCTTTTAAAGATATAATTGATATGTCCTTCCACTGCAAATTCTTATCTAGGATGATGCCTGAAAATTTAGTTACATTAAGTCTTTTCACGAGCGTCTCGTGGTTCGTTCGGTTAGGCCACCGCACGGCAATGCTGAGACTCCGCTGAGTAGTGAGTTCTAACCCCAGTTCTTCCTAGAGCTGGGCGGTTGTCTTTTCTGTAGCTTACGTCACGATGAAGCGTCAGGCCGACCACCCGTCTTTAATTGACTTTGGTTAAGGTAGCTCGTGCTTGGATGCCTAACCCACCTCCCTACTTCTTTGTCGAATATGGGACATGAATGTTACCTTTTTACATTCTTTTACAACGAGTTCTTCAACATTCATGTTGTGAATATATATATATATAAATTTGACTTGTTTAATTTCTTTTGTAACGGCAAAGGCCGTACAGCTTGACGTGGGATACGAAACACGAGTCACTACATCATCTGTAAGCAGAGGAGCGTCACCCTCCCAGCCCGGCTACATACCAAACAGATCAAACGTCGCTTAACTTTGCAAATCGAACAAGAAACGTTGTCATGTATGAAGTAGCAATATATATATATTAGTGATGTACCGATTCCAAAATTTATCCAATGCCGATTCCATGATAAACTGCCGATACCGATGCCGATTATTTGCTTTTATTTTAAACACTAAATTCCCTTCATAAATTTACTAATCTAACGTGAACACTTTCAATTTTCATATTTTTACATTTCAAATTTGTTTAAACGCTTTTCCTCAGTTCACTCCACAATATACAGTAGCAGAATTTGTTACTTATATACCGTAGCTAAAATGATGTTAAAAAGTTTTACTTCTCAGTAAAATGACAAAATAATTTTATTTTAGCTTCATAAACTGAATACCAATATTTAAAATAATTGTTTTTGCCTTATGTTGAAGGTATTTTCTTTCCATAACAATAGAAATAACAAAATTTCTCATTAAAATTTCAAGTCCCTGGTTGCCAATTTGAATAAAAGATAAATGGATATACATTATACAATTTGGGTTTATAAAATTATCAAAATACTTAAATTAAAGTCAATATAATAAGATGGTTTAATATATAAATTATAAAGAGTCATAATACCAAACTTAATATAGAATTATTATTAATATAGAGTAGGAGATTACATACAATAGTTTATGATATTTAGAGATTAGCGAGTTAGAGAAAATGTAAACTTTTGGGCAGCTTAACTTATTACTCTTTGCCTTTTTCGTGAATGTAAAATATTTGTATAACCTTTGGTTTGCTTCCGCCCGAATTGTTTATTCTGACGAAGGTCAAGCTTTTCACTCCACCTTAGACCTACAGTTTAACGTGGAATCCGAACCACGCTCCACCAGCAGCCCAGCGTCTTAACCACTAGGCTACATAGGGTACCCATTTATCTACCAACCATTTTCTTTATTGTGTAGAAGGATGAACAGCTGGGTTTTGCTGCGCGCCTCCTGCCGTCACCGGGTTTCGATCCCGGGGCCGATGGATTCGTAGTCAGCGGTAACCACTACATCACCGAGGCGCATTACACTTACACTTTTAAATTAATATAAATTATCATAAATAGCGTTTTTCCTGTTCAATTTTCTATAAATATCGATTTTGTTTTTTAATGAAAATTTTAAAATTTCAAATAATTGGTAAGAGAATCGGCTACATTTGGCCGAAGCCGATGCTCCCAAAATGGCCGATTCTACCGATGCCTATGAATCAGTACACCACTAATATATATATATATATAACTCGTTAAAGTAAAAGGCTTTTTCTCTTGCAAGGGATGAGTAACCTTCTGGTCTTCTGTTCTCGACAATTACCTTCAGTTTTCCGAGACTTTTAATCCGATTATTACTCTCAAGAGAGGGAAAGACCGCAGTGAAGAGAGGAAGGCTCTATTTGGCACTGCCCGAGCCATAATGAAGAGGAAGATGGAACACACTATTTTTTTTTTTTTTTTTTTTTTTTGCTTCTGCAGCTCTATGGAAGTTTTATTTTCGTACACTTTACTTGTTATATATATAGGGTGAACCAAATGTAGGTGGACAGTAAATGATAACGTTTATTTTGAGAATACATATTTAATTTTTTTGTATACTATAATACAAAATAAAATTTAAATAAATTTAGTTATAATATTTAATATAATATAACACAAACACCATAGTTATAATGAACACCATAGTTATAATATAATATAACACAAACCGTATTCAACCTACTGTCCACCTACTTTTGGTTCACCGTGTATATATATATATATATATATATATATATATATATGGGATGAATTTCACACTTAAACACGTGAAATGAATGAATGAACGATGCAAACCCACAGAGGAAAAAGAAAAAATGATTCCAATGCCTTTCGTGTATTCAGCAATACAGCAATTCAGCAACATTCCCTGCCGAGGTGTATTGCTGAATACACGAAAGGCCTTGGAATAATTTTTTCTTTTTCTTTGTGGGTTTGCATAATATATTTTTTTTATATAACTTATATATATATATATATAAAAGGCTATATATATATATATAGTCTTGTTAACCTTGTTAGGGTCGTGCGTCGGTCTTTCTTCACACGAAGGTCAGGCTGGTGGCCCCGCCTCTAGTCCTAGCTTGGTGGGAGAGCGAGTTGTTCTCTTGCGCTCTCCACCGTACATAGCCAGGTACACCCGGCTTATCTGGTACCGTCCTGAGCCAGGCGTCTAGTCTTCTCTTGAAAGACTTTGACCCCTGTAATGTTTCTGAGGTTCTTTGGAAGCTGGTTGAAAATTCTTGGCCCCCTGACAACCAAGCTATTTTCCTTCAGAGTTGAGGAGGTCCCTTGTCGGCCCTTTAATTTGGGAACACTACACATTCTGCCTTTCCTATTTTCCAGCGTTGTTTGGATGGTAATTAGGTTTAGTTTTAGATTTGGTACCAGTTTTTCGATCATTTTCCATATGCAGATTATGGTGTACCTCTCTCTTCTTCTTTCCAGGGAGTTCAGATTCAGTTTACGTAGTCTTTCCCAGTAGTTGAGTTCTTTGCAGCCATCAATCTTGGCTGTGAAATGTCTCTGCTTTCTTCTAGTTTATTAATTTTTTCCTTTTTATATGAGGACGTCAAAACTGAGCAGTATTCAAGTTTTGGTATGATCAGTGTTCTCAGCAGGGAAATCATTAGTCTTGTCCTTCCTTTTGAACGTTCTTAGTACCTGTCCCGCGACTCTTTTTGCTTTGTTTATTGCTATCTGATTTTGTGTCTCGAATTTGGCATCATCGGTCATTATTACCCCCAAGTCGAACGCTTTCGTGCTTCTCTGAATTTCTTGTCTATCTGGAGCATAAATATGCAGTCTGTTTTAAGTTCCTCATTTCTACCATATCTCAAGAGCTGAAATTTCTCGGTGTTAAATGTCATATTGTTGTCTTCTGACCATTTGTATATTTTGTTTGTGTCCCTCTGCAAGGCCTCCACTTCGTTTGCATCGCTGATTTTTCTGCTGATCTTTGTATCGTCCGCAAATGATGTTACTATACTGTTACTGTTTACTCCACTGTCTATGTCTGTTAGCATGATAATGAAGAGGAGTGGGGCCAGCACTGTACCTTGTGTTACTGAGCTGCGTACTTCTGATTCTGATGATGATACACCTTGAATTTTGACCAACTGTAGTCGTTTTCTGAGGCAGTTGTAGATTCATTTTCCCACTTTGCCTGTTATTCCCAATGTTTCATATTATGTGCTATTATACCATGATCGCACTTGTCGAAGGCTTTAGCAAAATCTGTGTATATGACATCATAGTTTTCAGTGCCTTCAAGTGCATCTAAGACATTGTTATAGTGCTCTCTAAGTTGTGATAGGCATGATCTTCCTGATCGGAATCCGTGTTGATTTGATTTTCGTTGAATCTTTCCATTGTCTCCAAGAAGTCATAGATTTTCTCTCTGACTATTCTTTCAAATATTTTGGTGAGGTGGGACGTCAAGGACACTGGTCTATAGTTCTTTGCTTGAGATCTAGCCCCCCCTTTATATATAGGGACGATGTTTGCTCTTTTCAAGATGCTCGGTATTTCTCCAGTGTCTAGGGATCTTCTCCATATCCAGTATAAGGGTGTGTAGCTATTTCATTTTTACAGTTTTTAATTAATAGTGCGTTCCATTTGTCCGGACCTGCAGCTGAATGTGATTTCATATGTCCTATAGCTCTCGCTACACATTCTGGGGTAAAATCGAAGTCTGTTATACATTCTCCTTGCAATTTCTCTTTGAAGAATGTATCTATGTCAGGTATCGCTTTGTCACTTTTTGGGGTACTGAAGACCGATTCATACTGGGCTCTCAATGTTTCAGATATTTCTTTTAGATCGTCTGTTAGTTCATTATTTCCTTTCCTTAAGGGCCCGATAGTAGCGCGCGTTTTTGTTTTCCTTTTCGCATAGCTGTAGAAGTATTTTGGATTTTCCTTTATTGCTTCTACCGCCTTTTCCTCTTCCCTGTCTGTATGGCCCTTTATCAGAGTTTGTATTTCCCAATCGATTCTCGCCAGTTTTTCTTGTATTGCTTTCCTGGCATTGTTGTTTCGCAATTAGCTAACTTCGTCGCTACTCTCTTTCTTTTGCGGAATATTCTTCTCTTTTGCCTCTCTAGCCAGTTCCTCTTTCCTTTTGGCTGTGCTTTCGGAGCATATTCTTCCAAAATTCTCAGCGTCTTTTCTTCTAAGGTTGTTAGCATTTCCTCAGTTGTTTTATTCTCGAAAACTGTTCTCCATTCTACTTGGGCCATGTGTGATCTGATTTCTTCCCAATTTATGGTCTTGGAGTTTAAGTTAAAAGCCCCAAATTTGCTTCTTCCTTCCGTATGTGCATTGTCTTTTAAAGTTATCGCCATATTTGTTGATAACTCGATTATATTGTGGTCTGAGATAGTAGTTGGAGTTATTTTTATATCGGCAATCAAGTTCATGTTATTTGTGAATACCAGATCTAGGCAGTTATTTTTCCTGGTATTTTCTGTTATCTCCTGTGTCAGCATAAACTCGTTTGTGATAACCATCAGCATTTTTGCTTGCTCCTGGTCCTCTCTTGTGCCCTCCTTATCTTGCTGTATAAATATATTTCTACCCACTTTTTTTGTATTTTATAAATGGGAAATTAAAATCGCCGCAGAGTATTATATTAGGGGATGGAGAGTTTAGGGACTTTATTAGGGTTCTGATATCATCAATGGCCCCCGACAATTTTTCATTTGGAGAGTTTGGAGGTCTATAAATGACTATCAGTACTACATTTAGTTTCTCTAATTTCACTGCAAGGGTTTCCACGAAACTGTTGGATTTACTTATTGGCGTTTCTGTCATATGCCTCTCATGTATATAAATAGCACAGCCACCTTTACGTCTCGCTGTTCTATCTGCTCTTAGTAAGTTGAATCCATCGATATGCAATTCTTTCTTATCGATACAGTGTTCGCAGTTATCGCAGTTTCCTTGGCAATCTTTAAGATGTGTTTCTGTGAGGCATGCGATGTCCGCCCTTGTTTCGTCCATAAAACCTTTCAGGTACGAAACTTTGTTTAGTGAATTGTTCGGTTTTATTCCTTGAATTTTTGCCGGGACAATATTTATGTTCTTTGTTTTGCATTGCCCCTTGTGCATTTTAAGTTCGTTATCCTTTGATATCGCGTGTTTTGTAGCCTTGCGGTCCTCCGAGATGGATCCTTTCCCGCCTACCTGTTCTGGTAGCTTTTTGCCAGGTAGCGGTCCGGCTCGAGGGTTCCCAGCTGTGTCAGCTGCATGTGCTGTATAAGACTTAGCCGTATTGTGTCCGAGATGTTGAAAAATTTTTGTTTGCTATTTGTGTTGTTTGTTATTTGGGTATATATATATATATATATATATATATATATACATATATATATATATATACACACACACACACACACACACACACACACACACACATATATATTAATATATATATATATATATATATTATATATATATATATATATAATATATATATATATATTTATATATATAATATAAATTAATTAACCATGCTGTTGCTATAAGGAAAATATCTCCACTTTGTTTGATTGCATCAAATGTCAATGAAAATTTGAAGCATTGTTTATTAACTTTAAACTCTTCATTAAGTTTCTTACGATAAATTTTTAAATTTTTTATTTTTGGGAACTTTTTTTATTATAAACCTTTTAACGTTTATCTTAATTCACATAACTGATTTTAGTTCATTTTAAAGTATACTGATTGGGGCAGCTTGTAGTCTCTGTACACATTATTTCGGTATTCAGTTTTCGGTATTCAGTTTTCGGTATTCTTCTTGATGTACGGGCAACCGCCAAATGTGCCTTCGAAACTATTCAGAATGTCGCAGGACGCTTGTATAAACCCATATGACATTAAAGAATATGCAGAAGACCAAAGAAGGAGTTTGAGTGAAATTTACAGTCGAGTGGAAGAGTTCATGGGCAGCTACGAGAAGTCTCCTCAGGGAATGTTGTACATCGATTACCCGAGACTTGGCAGAGGCAAGCTGGAGCCTCGGTACGAGGGTTCGTACATCATCCTCGAACCGAAGACACCTGTCGCTTATATCTTGAGATACATAATCACAGAACATCAAATTGCGATCCCTCAAAACAGAATTCTCCGCAGCAGTGACACCATGGTGGACGCTGGGTGAAAGGACGCAGAGAATGGCGCGGAGAGCGCCACGGGGAAGGAGTCTCCCTTCCCTTCATCAGGAGATTCGTCCTCGGAACAGGATAAACGAGGAGGAGAGGAGGTGAACCGAAATACGTTCCAGGAACTGCTCAGTGCCTCTGAACCATTTCATCCTGGGGATCTTGAGGAAATAGGATGCCCCGCAAAGAAGTCAAGCTGCTTTCTCAGGACTACCTGTAGAGCGGCGGTACGTTCTGAGACCCAAACACTGAGTATATTATGAGGAAACTGAAGACGACTAAACTACTGTAAGTATATGAGTGTTTGTTCCCTACTAAATGGAACGGATAAAAAGAACAATAGTGAAAGTACTGAGGACACTTGTTTCGAAGTAGAAAGTTGCACGGGAGTGGAAAAATTTGAATGAGAGAAGGACTGTCGTAAAGCGAAAATGTGTGATGAAAGTGTTTTAATTTCGCTTAAAAATTCAATCATTTTAAATTCAGAACATGGAATTAAAAAGTGTCGAATGAATAAGTCTGAGTTAAAATCTGATAATCTCGAGGGGGAAAGAAAAAGGGCGTTGCTTCTCACAGAGAGTCTATAGTAGTCGCATAGTTAATATAACGATAAGGAAGAGAAGTTAACCTTTTCTCTTTGTTATGATAGCATTCTGATTCAATGTAAACACTTGAAACCTTTGTAGTTTGTAAGTTTCAATATTCAGATAACTTTAGAAAATTTAATGCCAAAGGTAAGTCCTGGTACGAAAGGCAGATTGTAATTTTGACGAAAAGTATTAGACCAACAGGTAAGCAATATTTCTGTACGAATTACGTCATGTAACATAACGTAATCATTTTCGATAGGTTGATAATGTATTGTATGGCGGAATTTCCTTAATTTTAAAGGTTAACTCAGAAATGGATCCGGATATAGTTCTTCCCTTCAATGAAAACGAAATGGCGGTTTGATAAACTTCTTTTAAATCATTACCCAAAAACTCTACAGGACCTGTTCTAAATGTTTGAAATACATTTATTAACAAATACATTTTTATTGTTAGGAATCTATTTAGTATTTGTTCTGAGTTTGAGTGATACATTTAAAACTCTAACTTTGTCATTTAACTAAGACTGATGTGAAAATTTATAAAAATATGTCGGTCAGTAGGAAGGTTGCGCTATTTAAAAAAAATGCATATATTTGTGATGGAAATTGTTTACTCCTTCCACAAAAAACTTTGAGGTTGTTTGAAATTTTTAAGACTGAACCTAAAACATTGATGAGAACTGTTCGCTTATTTAATATCTGAGAAAGTTATTTAATTTATTAAATGAACTAAAGTCTGTAAGAATTTAATATCTGAGAAAGTTATTTAAATTATTAAATGAACTAAAATCTATAAGAATTTAGGTGGAAATAAACATTGAAATAATCGAACATTTTTGAAATTATATTTTGGAATAATAAATTTTAATGAAGGATTTGACTTTTTTTTCTTTGCAACCTTGTAATGCTCTCCTGTAAACGGAGAATAACTTTGAAATAAAGGGGCTTCAAGCAGACCTAAATAAAATTTATCAACTATAGGTCACCCTGTAAATCCGCGGTAACTGCAATCAAGCAATATTTGCAACAATTGTGCGTCGGAAAATAGTAACACGTCACAGCTAAAGACCTAAAAACGACCAGAAAACTGAATGTAATGAAAGAATTATCTACAAATTCTATTTTTATTTTTGTCACCAAAAATTTGTTGTGGAGTAACAAAACAGTTATTTTACAGTTTCCCTCTAATGTCACTCTATAACGAATTTTGTTACAAAGCATTTTAACTGTATATATTGCTCGTTTACGACTTAATGTATAAATTCGATGAGTTTACGGAACTTATTGTAATATTATGTATTTAATTATGTCGGATTTCAAACGAACTTCAAAATTTGAGAAATTGTCACGGTAACGCATCGGTTTAAAAGCCGAAAAGAGCCTTTTCCTTCTCTACTTGAGGCCAAGATATTGCACACCACACAAACACACACACACACACACACACACATACACACACACACACACAATATATAATATATATATATATATATAAAATATCTAGAGCTTCTGAATGTATGTCAGAGATATAATGCAACCAATTGTTCTATAACGAAAAAAAGAAAAGTTGGCGGGGGGGGGAGGAGGAAGATCTGAAATGCAAAGATAGCTTTTTATTTTTGCACCCTTCCCCCCAAGGACTCATCACTCTAGACTAAAATTTATGAATGGAAGAAGCGAAGCAGCACTTTCTTTTATCGGGAGGGATCTACAATGAAAAATGAGTCGATTTATCAAAGTGATCGACCCCATGTTGGCGAGATGTATAGCAGAGGTGAAGTAGTATTCCAATGGGGAAGAAAGAGAGAAAATGGGGGCAGAAAGAGGAGGCTGTTTGTGGGGGGGGTTTGAGTATGAGAGGTTGGAAGGGTATGGATTGAGGGACGGAGGGAGAAGGGATTTGCGTGGTCTCTGGTCGAACCTAGAAAGGGATTTAAGGGCACAGACGGAGTAGATCTTCAACTTCATAGAATAATAAAATGGAAAGACGTTTTGTGTCCACTTCAGAGCACACAGATAACGATAAGGGAATACTATGTCCTTTTTGTCCCATTTATCTTTTATTACACATATATATGCAGGTTTATATATATATATATATATATATATATATATATATATATATTATATATATATATATATGTAATTCACCACAAAGAAATTCTTTATAACAGCACATGTCAAAAGAGAGACAAAAAGCATGAAAAGAAGAAAAAGATAAAGCGATCAAGGTTTCTGCCCTTGGAGAGATAGAAACAGCCGTAATAAGTTTGACAAATAACAAACAAGCCGTCTGTCTCGTGGATATGAATGGTGACCAAATTCAAATCAACTTTATTTACGGTGTGTGTGTGTGTGTGTGTGTGTGTGTGTGTGAAAATTTACACTTTATAATGGACAAACATGCCAGTAGCAATTTTATCTTTTATTATTTTGGGTTTTAAGCGTTTCCTCTTTGAAACAGAGGATGATGTAAGACAATTTTAAAGTTAACTACATTAATGCTTTGAATACATCAAATTGGTGAAAGAATATTTGCGTCAGGATGGTAATCCCTGTCTACGAAAATGGAAGCAAGTTAGAGTGTAAAATCTCTAAAAAAAATGAGTTTTTATCGTTGTATAAAATAGGCTTTTTTTGTGTGTAAAATTGCAAGAAGAAGATTTTCAGTGCAGTTTTCGTAAAAAAAGGTTAGCCATAGATCACAATATCAGATACCTGTTATCTGCCAGATTATGAATAGAGGCGAAAGTGTAGTAAGGACAATTTCTTCGTACATTTGAAACGAGTACAGAGCACCATTGCGAGAATATGGGGTCCTACTAGAAATTTTACAAACTGATTAAGTGATATTGTTCATACAGCTGTAGTAAAGTTTGGAGGTAATCTGTCAGGGAAATTTGAAATTATAGATGGATTGCGTCATGGATGCATACTGTCTCCAATAATGTTCAGTTTCATAACGTAAAAAAATGATAGAAATATGTTATAGACCAGTGTTTCCCAACCGGGGGCCATGGCACATTTGAAGGGGGCCACAGGAAAATGTTATTTTGTAAAATAGAGTTAAATCTGCATATTACCTACTGAAAATAATGCTTATGGGGGCCACAGGAAAAAATAAGGTTCCTAAGGGGGGCCATAAGCCAAAACCGGTTGGGAACCACTGTAAATATAGACGAACATGAAAGAATACAGCAGAATGTAGGTATTAAGGTCAAATCTTGGTGTACAATATGTAAATATTCAGGATATAACTGCAGAAAATATAATGGAATGTCGATGTCAGTATTTATGCGGAAGGAAGAAGGGTTGCGATTGTTGGTGAACATAGAAAAAAAAAATAAAGTTAGCAAGGTACAGACGGGCATCAAGTGAGTTTGCTGAAGACGGTAGAACTTTTGAATAGGTGAAAAACTTTAAATAGTTGAAAAACAAGCAATGACAAAAAACACAAGCGAGTAATGGATGGTCGCAGAGTCTAAAGATGATACTGGAATATTTAACGTTCTTTATCCTTCTTCATAACAGCAAATACCATATAACGTAGGACACCTACAGCTTTACTTGGAACCAAAACCATTTGCCGGTCGCTACCTCACCCAAAGGCAGGGAACGATCTCCCACCCAAATACTGAAAAGACCCAACGTCGCTTAACCTCGCTAATCTAGCGGGAAGCGGTATTATGACGTAGCCACGACGTATCTATCAAGGCTTAAGATGCCTAATACACAGTCATATGACCCGTCGTTAAATATGGCAGCGAAATACGAACATTGACAGGAGAAACGGTGAAAAGAGTCGTTGAATCTTTTGAAAATAATGTCCTTAGAAATATTCTGAGGCCAACATATGATGACAGGCCGCGGAGGTGAAAAAAGGAAGATTTAATGCAGAGAATTCGACAGCAAATCGAACGACCAAATATTGCGAATTTTATAAAGTCGCTGAAACCAGATGGAGAGAGACGGACTGGCAATGTGATGAGATTGAGAGAGAGGAAAGAATTACAAGACGGGTGATTGATGGGGTGTTGGAGGAGGGAAGGAGCGAGATCGAGTGGAGAAGGGGTTAAGAGGGGGTAAGAGTGGCTTTGCATTTTAATAATTTTTAACCAGATCTCGCTCGAGATAGACAGACATGGAAGGCCTTGCCTTTCTCGATGATGAACTGGGTGTCTCTGACAAGCGAGATAACGTAACTTCTCATATATACGTGTATATATATATATATATATATATATATTCTATCATTTGTTCCGTCGAGCTAGCTAGTCCTGGCATTACTTCATGTCAAGCTACATACGAGTACATTAATATTTCATTCGCTTCCAAATGTAAAAATATATCAGTAGTTTACAAAGAAAGGTCAACATTTTTCTGCATGTGGAACTTTTCTAAGACTGAATAAAATCGTCTGGCGTTAAACAGACAGGGTAAAAAAGAAGAATAATCAAACAATACGGTTGCACTTATGTAAATAAGTGATACTCTCAAATTACGGTTAGGTCAAAATCATCAACATTCTTTTAACCTATAGCAATTTAACTAAACTTCACCTAACTTAGCGTAACCTAACTTAAGGTATATACCAATTTAACTTAACCTAACCTCCTACAGGGTGTTTATAATTTTGTTATGTCCGTAATTTAGGACAGCTCCCCGTAGACACAGCAATATGTTAATATTTATACTAAACATTGTAAACAGTAAAATTCTGAATGAGATGTAAAGTTTATACCGTTTGGTTCTCTATTAAATGTCAAAATAGGATTAAAGAAAAAGTTTCCCTCAGAATTAGGTTCCAATTTGGGAACCGCATAGACACTAACCAGGAAATTACTGGTTCTCTTTATAACCCAATATACCAAAAGGAAACCTATTATAAGGTCAACATTACGAATTGTCTATTACTTGAAAGTTAAAGTTAAAAAAAAATAGTCATTTTCACTTAAATGGGTCACGAACTATCTCGTTTAACGTGTTGTTAACTTGAAATTGTCCATAAAACCGTAAATACAAAGTTGCACAGTTATAAACAGATTTCTACACAAGATACATCTAGATACATCAATATAAAAATACAGAGGAAGCTACAAGATACATCTAGATACATCAATATAAAAAATACGGAGGAAACTACAAGATACATCTAGATACATCAATATAAAAAATACAGAGGAAACTACAAGATACACCTAAATGCATCAATACAAAATGCAGAGGAAACTACAAGATACATCTAGATACATCAATATAAAAAAGTACAGAGGAAACTTCAAGATACATCTAGATACATCAATATAAAAAATACAGAGGAACCTACAAGATACATTATTCAAATAATTTTAACTAAAAATTTAATTTATGGAAATATATTTTTAAATAAATAATTTTGATTCTTTTTTTGGGGGGGGGACAACTTTAAAAGGTATAGGGTGTTCATAAATTCACGACGCGAGTGAATATACATGTACACTTCACCACATTCCCTGGCGTGACTTTATGGACACCCTGTACTTGAAACATGATTATAACCTCATTATTTAAATTTAAATACAGAATTAGTTTTTTACGATAAACGATAAACACTTTTACGATTTGGCTCATTAAATCTGTAAATTAAACTTTAATCTATTTTGTAGTGTTTTATATCCAATTAAACGACTCTTTATTAAGTGTATTAAGCTTGTTTATATCAGTGATAAACCAGAACTTACATTTCATTTAATATGAAAATATTTCCATTAATGATGGAAGCTGTTGCCGAGATGTTATGGTACGTATAAAGTTTCAGTTAATAAATGGTTATTACATTAACTAGGTCATACAATTCCTAATTAATATATATATATATATATATATATATATATATATATATATATATGAGAAATGTCGATCATTCTAGTCCACACATTGAGTGTTTTATTTTTCTTCCTTTTCATGAAAAAGGTGCAAAGGCAACCCTGATATGAAAACAAGACCTTTTTATGATAGGACAACAAATGAAAACTTTTTTTTAATGTCTCTGCAACTTCGCAAAAGGTTGTAAACTTCCGAAATTCCTGAAGGACAGTAATTTTCTTTCAGATTTACCAAATAGAATTTTAAAATCGAACGCAGGTATCTTGGGCCACATTATGGAAGAAAAGTTTCATTTTTTTTTGTTTTTGTTTTTTTAATCTTTGCATTTTCAAATATCCTTTTTCTCGATAAATTGAAAATTAAATTTTTTTTTTTTTTTTTTTTAGAAATAACTACAGAGTTATTACAGGAATTATAAATCTACTTGAACTTTGTCTTTTTGGTAAATTTTTTGGAAATCATCTTTCTAATAAATTTTAATAACTTTTCCATAACGAATCACCAATGAATAAAGTTATTTTAGGTTGGGTATCTACCCAGTAAGAAATGGGACATTTGGTAAACGTTTCTTTGACGTTTTTATAAGTGTTTATGACGTTTACTGAATGTCCCATTTCTTGCTGGGTGATAGGTATCTAAAACAGGTATAAAGTCAAGTGAAACCGGCATACTGCTTCTGAGTAATGATATGCCGTTGCTGTATTGAATCTCATACTACTTTGTAGTTTAAATATACTTAACAAGAAACTGCAAAAACTGAAAAATATGACATACCGAAACTAATATAGCAAATAATATAATTACACCAAATCATCTTCAGGAAGTTCATAAACCTTGACAAGCGTTACTAAATTCATTATCAGTACTCAAAATATATCAATGATGTTATAGGTAATTTCTGTTAATACGTCTCTGATTCTCAAATTTTTTAAGGGTATTTCAACTCGTTTGGCTATCGCTGTATTATCTCTCATGAAAGTATGCTGTCCAATCCAAGTGGAAATCATTTTAATCATGTTTCGAAACTGCAAATAACCACAATCCAGTAGTGTTTCTGCGAGAAAGTAAAGTTACCATTGTCCTCATTACTCTACAGGAACACTATTGTGGTTACTTGCAGTTTCAAAACACTGTCTAAGTCCCCTCGTTTATTACAATTTTCTCCTGTAAATTGTAGTTATGTTTCTTGTAAGTTGAAAAATCTACTTTAGTAAAAGTTTCAGCTTTAATGAAACATATAAGAAGTACCAGTTTCTTTGAAACATCCTCCTTCAGGTATGGTTATAACTTTAATAAAGTTCACCTTGAAGGAGACACATGGTATAAATAATTAGGCATCATCATCACAGTCATGTGATTTACGCAGTTACTGTTTCAGAAATGTTCCTATAATTCCTTTACAGTTGGGGATAGTCCTTTCATTTATTAGATTAATATTTACTTAGTGACTGTCCATATTTTTGTAGAGTCGGAGAAATGGCTAAGGGGAACAGGGGCGATCTCGTTGTTCATAATTTCTTTGTTTCGATCATGATCTTTAAAAGCTTGGGTCATATTTTCCTTGCAGGTGGTCATATTGCTCATATATTACCTTGTTCATGCAATTAATCCCCGTTGGTAAAAAATTATGTCAAATGAAAGTTAGGAGACAAAAGCCATTTTTGTGGATTTTTTTTATCACAAAAAAGGGACGACATTTAAAATTATAAAAAATTTAGGAAACAAAACTTAATTTAACCCAATCCACCTGAACTTAGACCTAACCGGGTGCCCCTAACAATTAAAGAAATCCACCTCACTTTAAACCCCAAGTAAAAATTGTGTTGTCAATGATTTTGCTGTCCACAATTTTCCCTATCTATCCAAATGTACGAGGGTAATTCAATAAGTATTCGCACTTTTTATTTTCACAATTTTATTTTCACATCTGATAGATTATAAACACATCACTTCTCAACATAGTCTCCCTGTTTCTCAATACACTTAGTCCAACGATCTACAAGCTTCCTAATGCCATCACAAAAGAATGTTTTTGGCTGTGTGCGTAGCCAGTCATGCACCGCCTCCTTCAGGTCATCATCGCCTTGGAATCGCTGACCTCTCAAAGCGTCTTTTAGTTGTCCAAACAGGTAAAAATCCGAAGGTGCCAGGTCTGGAATGTAGGCTGGATGGTCGAGAACTTCAAATTTAAGTTCTTGAAGGCATTTGCTAGTCTGTGCAGCGGTATGAGGGCGCGCATTGCCGTGTAACAGAATAACACTTTCCGACAATCTCCCTCTCCATTTTGTGCGAATTGCTCGCTTTAACTCATTCCGAAGCATGTCAGAATACGAATAATGATAATGATAACTTTGAACATTATCTAGAGCCACGCTTCTCAAACTAGGGGTCGCGTAAATATTATTGGGGGTTGCAGAAACATTTGAAAATATTATTTTTTTCATAAATATACAGTGCTAGTACCTATTGCTTTTATGACATTGAGTGAAGGGTCGCGAAAAAATTTGTCTGATCCAAAGGGGTCGCAAGTGAAAAAAGTTTGAGAAGCCCTGATCTAGAGCGTGGAACTACAGTATAAAGCCGGGTCCCGTATATAGTTCAGGTTGGAGCAGGTGGGAGGGGGGGGGTAACACCGTTTCCTTGTAAGCTAAACTGAAGATACTGAGGTGAGGGGTTCAAATCCCGATGATGGTAGCTAATAATAATTCAGGACTTAGCGCAATGGCCCACATTCGTCTGGTCTGAACTCTGTGCCAGTTCCTGGTTTTCTTTACTAATTATTATTATTATCAGAATGTACAAATTTACCATGACTTTAACTACTATTTCTGGTGATACACTTTACTGCGTCGTACATCGATTACCATTAATTTTCCTAATTGACTGAAATGATTTTACATTTTCATCTTCTTGGAAATTTTTCAACGACTTTTTCACTGATTCAAAAATCAGTAGAATTCGATAAAAATTCAAAGTTTTTAAACTTATTATTATTATTAAAGAAATACGTACATTTGAGCAGAATTCGCTCGACTCGAAAATCACTGCATTCATATCTTGAATTTAAACTATAACCTTTATTCGGTCAGTGAAATTTAAAGTTAGTGAATGAAAGAATCATTGAATCTATTCATCAAATTTATTATTCAGTTCATCGTACGAAAATAAAAACGTATTAATTTGAAAGACTTGAATTTTTAATTTAATCTCAAAAACGATTTATTTTAAGTGAATGAATTTATGTCAGTAGATTGAAGTGGTGTCACTTACTGAGGGCAATTAATTAGATCTGTGTGTTTGATGTAAAATTCATTGCCATCAACAAAATAGATATACTCATATATATACTGTATGTGTGTGTGTGTGTGTGTGTGTGTGTGTGTGTACACTTAACGCTAAATGATACGTTTAGTAATAGTGAATTCGATGAATGTTTTCATGTTTATCTTTCCCAACTGACGTTATCCTCAATTCAGTGATGTGACATCAATTTCTTGCGTTTAAAAAGTCGATATTGGTGCAACTTTAATTGCCCATCAAACTGGAATTACTGTTCTCAACACCAAATGAGCTGCTGTTCGTATTAAGAACGTGCAGTATATTTTATATATACATATACATACACCTTACCTCGCCTTACACCCTTACAAAGGTTTCGCGCGATGATTTCTCATTTCGCGAAGGTCAAGTTTGTCGCCCCTCCTCTCGAGCTGGCCTGGTGAAGTAGTGTATATATATATATATATATATATATATATATATATATATAGAGAGAGAGAGAGAGAGAGAGAGAGAGAGAGAGAGAGAGAAAGAGAGAGAGAGAGATCAAAGGGTCATCACTGCATAAATTATAAGTATTTTAACTAAAAGTAATTTTTATTCAAAAATAGTGGCGGCCATAGAACAGAAAAGGTGCATTCCCTCTACTTCCTTTGATTCCTGACTTTTACGCCACCCTGTATATATATATATATATATATATATATATATATATATATATATATCCACATGTGTATACTAATTTTTGTACAGATTACCCTCGCCATTTAGGCGTTTATAAACAAATAGACATCATCATCATTATCCTCATCATCATCATTATCATCATTTCATATATTAATATATATATATGGGACATACAGGGTGGAAGAAAAGTCTTTAAGGATTTTATACATACAACTATTTAGTTAACAACATTATACAGATTAGTGTTCAAATGATGAAACAAATCAAACAAAGAGTCTATAAGAATTTTATTCATACAAATATTTTGTTAAATTGTAATTTAATCTTCAAAGAGTTCTCCATCCAATATGATACATTTGTGGATTCTCTCTCTGAAACGCTTCATTGTTCTTTTGAACATATCGAGTGGGAGCCTTTTAAGTTCTTCATCTATTCTGCGGCCAAGGGCATTCATATTTCGATTGATGAAAGCAGGAGTGTAGAATTTGTCACACAAATAAGCCCAAAGCCAGAAATCACATCGGGGTAAATCAGGTGATCTGGCTGGCTACTCGATGGGACCTCGCCGCCTAAGCCATCTTCCTTCAATGTTCATATCCAGAATCTGACAGGCAGCTGCAGAGCAATGTGGCCGAGCTCCATCATGTTGATAAAGCTAATTCCTGCCAACGCCATTGGCAGGAAACGAGTCCATATTTCAAAGGAAACGAGTCCTGAATAACCACTGCACGCCCAAACTGTTAGTGTAGACGTTTAACGGGTTTATCCAGTCGTATTTTGGGATTTTTTTCACCCAGTTGTGAACGTTGTGTTTGTTTCCTTTACTCGTTAAACTGAGGACACATTCATCTGAAAATTTGATCTTTCGAACGAAATCTGGATCACTGTTGAACTTTTGTCTCATTGTTTCAGCAAACTGCAGCCGTCTATCAGAATCATCGTCATATATGAGCTGAGAGTAAGTGGGTTTGTAATCGTGGTACCCCTGTGATTTCAATATTTTTGCTACTGAAAATTTGAAAATACCCAATTCCTAGACGACTTTTCTCGTTGAAGTTGTTGAATCGACTTGAAAAGGACAGGACATTAAATTTGTTGTTGTCACCCGTCGTCGTTATTGGCCTTTCGCTTCTTGGACGATCTTTTACCAGGCTCCCTGTTTCCAAAAGTTTGAGCTTCCAGTATCGAAGAATGGTTGCATTTGGTGGTGGTTTATTATATTTTTGTTGAAATAAACGCAAACTTTCTTCACAATTATTATAAGAAATAGCCCACGATACAAGATTCACTTTTTCATCATTGATGTACTCCATCCTTAGTGACATGACGCTCACTGGAGCTAGGGCCTAGGGCGTTCCTGTTCTAGCCTATGGTCATTCATGTCTTTGTATAGTTGCTTTGAAAAGTATCGCATACATTGCAGTGGTATCATTGGAATTTATTTCTTATTAACAAATGATTTGTATGTATAAAATCCTTAAAGACTTTTCTCCCATCCTGTATGTAGTGTTTTCTTGAGTTTTGAATTTGCTTATGTAAAAATGGTCATAGATTTAAAAAATACTGTTAGTTTGCACATATTTGTACCATAAAATAACGAAATTTGGCCCTATTTACAGAAGGATATTATTTTTTTACAGTTTCTGATACCATAATTTTTCAAAGCTTGAAATTTTTCTAAAATTATATGCGTTTCCGTTAATTTTTTCGAAACGGTTCTAAAGACACCTAATTGACGTTGATTTTTTGTGATTTTTGGAGAAATTAATAAGAAAAGCAAAAGAAATTGGGTATATATGTGTATGGGGACCTATTTCTGCACCATAAAGTTTAAATACCTATAAATGAAAACGTTTTTGTACGATTTTCTTCAAACTTAAAACATCGCTTTTACCTATGACGTGTATTAGTTCTTTTAAATTTAAATGCAATGGGTTCGATAGAAAAAAAATTTATGGAGGTTGAAAATTTTAAAATTATTTAAAATAAAGTCAACTATTTCAACTCTTTTGGCCAGTTCATTTCAAGCAGTTATAAAAAACACCCTGTTTGAACAATGTTTTTGAAACTTACTTAAAAACTACTATATATAATCTACTTTTTTACTACTTATTTTCAGCAAAATCTAATGGTTGAAAATTTTTTTACAGACGATTGAATCTTCGTGTCTAATTTTCTCAAAATCGAAAATCTGAAAACAGTAGCTTATTCAGATGGCGCTAAAAAAATAACTAGACCTCCTATGTTTTTCAAATTTGCAGGGTAAATAGGGCATTTACGCACACTTTTAACATTGAAATTTCAATATATGAATCACAAAAAAGGGTTATAGAATATAAAGTGGATCAGGTATTTTGTTTTTCAAATTTTCTAGTTAAAAAATATTACTCGACTCCAAATCATATCAGAAAAAGTAATGCGATATATTGGTAGCGTAGCTAACTAGAAAAGGACGCACCAACTTTAAGATATGTATCTTAAAAATTCAAGGGATGAAACATTAAAAAAAAAAATTCTAATAACATTAAAATTTTAGGGTAAATCTAGACGAATATAGATCAAATTGGACCATTTGTGAAGGCGGAAAGAACACCGAAAATTTCACAAAAATCGGTTGGTAAATAAAAATATTTTGGCAAACATTCATCTCCCCTTGATTAAAATACGATATCTGCTTTATTTTGAGTTACCACGGGGATTTTGCTGGTTTAATTTTGTTGTTGTAGAGTTTTGGCGTGAATGCTAAACATTAATAAATCATATTTATCGACGATAACCCATGCATCCATATACATGCCTATATGAACCCTTTCATATAGAGAGATAATATTAGTTGTTTTTGTTTTGAAAAAATGCATTTTATTTTTAATTTTTTATTTTATTTTTTTTAGTTTCTTATTTTTTTTTAAATATAGTTTTAAATGCAAATATAAAAATTTCCCTAAATCAATTTATTTAATAAAATTGTAATATAGAGCAAAACTATACAGTAAGTACCCAAATTGTTAAATGTTTCTGTACCTTGAAATGGCGTAACGAGAAGAAACTTCTCTACATTGCCTGAAAGGTCTCGTTCGGGGAGAATGATTCGAACCTGGTAAAGAATAAAAAACTTATGTACTTATATTTGTGTATATATAGCGTTCTTAGTTACGCTAAATAAAGAAATATTGATATAAAAACTCGGGAAATCCGATTAAACAGTTTGGTAATTCCAAAATAATCATAATTCTTGTTTAATTTAAAGACATCTTCGTTTAAAAACCAAATACGTAGATTTTGCTCGACCGATTATATCATATAAATAACTATTTATAGGAGGAAGTAATTAACAAAAAATTTTGTAATACGAAACATTTACGTTTCTTTGAGTAAACAAAACATTTTTCTCGGATACACTGTGTAAACTCTTTTATATTCTCCTACACTGTGATTATTCTACTATTTTAAGTCAGTTCATGTTGAACAACTTCATTTTCAAATGTTTTTATGTATGGTGAACATTTTTTTTAACAAAACGTACCTATTTTAAAAACAACTCTAATGTTCTCTCTCTCTCTCTCTCTCTCTCTCTCTCTCTCTCTCTCTCTCTCTCCTCCTCTCTCTCTCTCTCTCATTCCTTTCCTTTTTCAAATATTCTTACCCTGAACTTTACTACTTGGAAAAATGTCAAATTTTCTGCAATAAATACACTAAATTTGTTTTTATAAAAGTAATCTTTGATGTATTTCTCTCTCTCTCTCTCTCACACACACACACACACACACACCACACACACACACACACACACATATCCTCTTACTGTATGAACTAAAGGATTGATATCATTTTAAATTCACTTTCGTTGACATATTCCTCATTTCCTGATAGATAAAAACGTATCCTTGAGTATGTAGTTGAATGCATCACATACAAATGTACCAAATGAACGAAGAGTTATTTCCATTTCCTTTTGAAAAAAATCCTCAGTATATTATTATTCATTGGTTTATGAAATAGGTTTTTATCTGAATAAAAAAAGAATTTTAGGTTTTATTTTTGGGATTAAAGATTTCATGAAAAGGATATTTTGAAACTTTTTTTTTTAACTCTTGTAGAGTTTAACGAAATAAATTACTGTACGAAAGTAGTACTACGTACTTTTATTTCAATTTATTTCGTGAACTATATTAAAATCATAGCCTAGTAACGAAAATGATAATTTATATCAAATAAAAGTGTTCTTTTCTCACATTTTGAAAATATTCGTATATTTCCCGTAGAATTTATTTTTCGGCAAACTTCTATCCTGTGCATTACACTACAAAGCTTTACACTGCAAAGCTTTACACTACAAAGCTGAACATTATTCTTCAAGGAACGTGTTATGAAACCAGTCTGAATGTTAAGCAATTTAAAGTTAAATATACCTTTCTAAAACATAAAAATAAAAGTTAGTAGAAGATAAGCTGACCTAATGGAAGAGTAAATCGCATTATTGCTACTTTGAAACTCAATTCTCAATGCTTTCATTAACTATATACTCCAATGAGCAATTAAATCTTGTAAAGTTTAGCATTATAGTTACGAGCATTCGTGCAGGTACTTGGTCCCGGAGTAAAAAATGCTGTTAATGTGCTCTGTATATTCAATGCATATGTACAGGGTGCGTAAAAAAAAGTGACCCCTTAGACGTAAACTGTCATATTAAAAAAAGTAAGGGGACTAGAGCTCCCAAACTTCATAGATGCTTACCTTAGTATGTTGTTCATCTTAATTGAGAAGTTGCTCGATGTGTCCCCCTTCCTGGTCAACGCAGGCCTCCAAACGTGGACGCCACTGCTCAATACGCCTGTTTACATATCGTTGAGACACCTCCCAGCTGAGCAGAATTCTTTCGCATAGTTCATCTATGCCTCTTATATTGGTACCAATAAACCATTAAAATGACCGCTTGTATGGGAACGTCCATAAAAAACGAGATCTACCTTCAAAAAAACTTAGTTAAAGAAACCTCGAAATTCTCTCCAAGCGTTATGATAGATGCTTGTGTGTCAAAATTAGGGAAAAGCAGGATTGTATTTATCGAAAGAAAGACAAAAATTAACGCGGACTATTACTGTTCAAATGTTTTACCACTCCATCTAACTGATATTCGACGAATTAGTGGTAAAAGATATACTTTCAAACAAGATGGAGCCCCTGCTCACAGAGAACGCCAAACTGTCACATTCCTTGAGAACAAAGCACCGGATTTTATCGAACCCAATATGTGGCTGGCTAGTAGCCCCGATCTTTCACCACTAGATTATGGTGTTTGGGAAGCCCTGAAGTCCAAAGTTTGCATCCCTGGTACCAATATAAGAGACAGATTAACTACGCGAAAGAATTCTGCTCAGCTGGGAGAAGGTGTCTCAGTGATATGTAAACACGTGTATTGATCTGTGGCGTCCACGTTTGGAGGCCTGCGTTGAACAGGAAGGGGGACACATCGAACAACTTCTCAATTAAGATGAACAACATGCTAAGGTAAGCATCTATGAAGTTTGAGAGCTCTAGTCCCCTTACTTTTTTTAATATGACAGTTTACCTCTAAGGGGTCACTTTTTTTACCCTCTCTCTCTCTCTCTCTCTCTCTCTCTCTCTCTCTCTCTCTCTCTCTCTCTATATATATATATATATATATATATATTATATATATATATAACTGAAGTTGCGTAATTCCAAGCACCGTGAGGAATTGTGTAGTGTTAAGAGGAAGGTGATGAATGACTCTCGACAGAGAATTTACCCTGAACTAATCTGCTAAAGAAATAATGTATATATATATATATATATATATATATATAATATCTATATATATTATATATATATTTATGTATGTATTAATTAATGAACATTTTAAGAAAAAGTTTGAAATGATAAGCGAAACTGTATACTGTAGTTGTATGTAGAAATATAAAATTGGGTGCAGGGGAGAACATTCATTACAGAGCGCACTGCCGGTAATGCTAGAAAATATTCCAAACATTGTCCAGAACATTCAGTCAGGCATGTTAAATGCAAAAGATGTCGGAGAACATGTTTTCAGCTCGCAAATTTGTGCACCGAGATGCAATGCTCAGTTCCAATATTTTCTTCAAACCCAGCACGATGTGCATGACAGGTTAGTAGTGTTACGAGAATTTTTGGGAATAGATTTTATTTTGGAATGAAATGTTATCTGTTATTTCCTTTTCTATGTCGGTAAACTGATGGAAATATAATGCCCTTTGTAGGCGTGTAGTACCAATCAGGAGGGTATAAAGTACAATAAAAGTGCCCAAGTTTCTAATGTACGAAGGACACGCTTCCGCTGCTATATTCCCAGTTTCCATAATCTCTGCACTACTGGATCACTTTGCATTCAGAGATTTGATATATATGTTTGTGGGCAGCTGCCCTTCCGTTGAATCCTTCTGCGTGCGGTTCTCTACGTATAGTAGACATACTTGCCGAAACACCTGTATGATTATCGATCTCGTAGGTGATGCATTTTAGGCTAAACATCTGGTATTTCCTCATCACATACATGTTTCAACATTCGCCACGCATTGTTTGTCATAATTTCTGGCCTGCCTGGTCTGGGCTCTACAATGACATGTTCTACAATCTTCTACTTTTACATAATATTTCAAACAAGTGACTTGGGAAAACTTTAATGTCTCTGCAGTCTTGCGCACAGTCATACCTGCAAGATGTAACATCCAATTATTTTGCCACGTTCAATTTCCGTCAGCTCTGATCAACTTGTCATACTTATTCGTAACAGTGTTTGGACTACAGTGCTGCCTTCTACAAAACATTA
Source organism: Bathynomus jamesi (assembly GCA_023014485.1). Classification (NCBI taxonomy): domain Eukaryota; kingdom Metazoa; phylum Arthropoda; class Malacostraca; order Isopoda; family Cirolanidae; genus Bathynomus; species Bathynomus jamesi. Next base: position 249,971 of record JAJOZX010003395.1, on the reverse strand, counting down.
TATCTGGAACATTTGGGTATTGGAAGAGAGAAACGTGTCCCAATACCGGTACTTTTGGTAGTTTTACATATACTGTGTATATATAAGAAGATTATATGAAGTCTTGAAACGCACAATAAACCATAACTCAATGATCCTTCACCATTTAACCGCTATACACACAACAACACAAACGCACACAGTAATCGATCAGAGGCGCTCTCCCGCATGCACGCGTATCTCTTTCAGATCTTTAATAAGTAAAGAGCGAATAAAGGTAAACTTGATAAATCTGTGACGCTATTCTCTCCTCGTCGAAGGCTTTAAGGACTTTCTCTTCATTTACACACTTTCAGCGTCGTATATCCGAAGGAAAAACTCTTCTTTATGAGAGAGGGAAGATCGCCGGATCAAATTGTCAACCCCTTAATTAAGTTAAAATGAATTCACCGTCACAAAGATGCACTTTGACACTTCGCTCGGTCTTAGCGTCTCTCTCTCCTCTCTCTATCTATCTATCTATCTCTCTCTCTCTCTCTCTCTCTCTCTCTCTCTCTCTCTCTCTCTCTCTCTCTCTCTTTCCAGGATTTAAGTCTTCTTATAGTATTTATTATTATTACTTTTTTAAACCTTTTTATACCTTTTTCTCGACGTAATATTTGAACCTTAGTGGAATTAGTTACAGGCATAAATTTCTTATATCCTTTATATTTATATATCTAAGGCGCAAAACCTCCCTTATAAGAATATATATATATATATATGTGTGTGTGTGTGTGTGTGTGTGTGTGTGTGTGTGTGTGTTACATGAACAAAATCGAATTTCATAATGTTGACATTCGACCTTATGTAAGTATATGGATTTTAGATTTGAAACAACATTTCAGATTTTTAATGAAAATGACTAACCTAACTAACCTAACCTAGCGTAACTTAACGGGGCATAATGTAACCTAATCTGACCCTAAGTAAATTTAAACTGACCTAATTTAAACTAACATTTTAGTTCGACATTGTGCAGATCGACATTGCTCCGCTACCTAATATATTTATATACGAGGGCCACTCAATATATTTTGCCACACCTTTTTTTTTCTTTCCAAGTTTCCTTGTAAGTTCCAGAAATTTTGTACACAAGTACTTACTTACCTTTTTTACAAGTTTTTATTTTTCCACATAGTCTCCATCATTTTCTACGGCTTTCTTCCACCTCGAAACAAGGGCCTTTATCCCTTGCTGGTAAAAGTCCGCTGGGTTCCGCTGGACCCACCTCTTAACCGACTCAACAACCTCATCGTCACTCTGAAACTTTCTTCCACGAATAGCATCCTTCATTGGCTCAAACAAATGGAAGTCTGAAGGTGCCAGATCCGGGCTGTATGGTGGGTGAAGTAACACAGTCAAGCGCATTTTTGTGATGGCCTCTCTTGTTTGCAAACTGTTGTGTGGTCTTGCGTTATCGTGCAAAAGAAGGACGTGTTCCAGTTTTCTCTCCGCTCGAACTCACTTTATACGTCTCTCGAGTCTCTGTAGGGTAGCAATATATGCCTCTGAGTTGATTGTTTGTCCTTTCTTCATAATATCCACCAGAATCACCCCTTTCATGTCCCAAAAGATGGTGGCCATAACCTTTCCTGCAGAGGGAGTCATTTTGAACTTTTTCTTGCGTGAGGAGTCTGCGTGATGCCACTCCATGGATTGACGTTTTGTTTCAGGTTCAAAGTGGTGTACCCAAGTCTCATCCCCAGTCACACTTCGTGAAAGGAAATCATCCCCTTCTGTCTCGTATCGAACCAATGACTCAGAAGCAATTTCTTTTCTTTGGGCTTTGTAATCTTTAGTCAGTTCGCGAGGAACAAACCGTGAACACACTTTTGAGTATCCCAGTTGCTGAATTATGGTATTCACACTTCCTTCACTAATTCCTAGCTCCAGTGATAGTTCCTTGTATGTGACGCGGCGATTTGATTGAATGATGCTGTTAGCACGTTGCACACTGCGAAATGTGACAGCCGATACCGGGCGACCGCTGCGTGGCTCATCATCGAGGCTGGCTCTCCCTCTCTTCGATGATCTCACACGTTTAGACCAGCGTCCAACAGTGCTTCGATCAACAACAGCATCTCCGTAAACGTTTTGTACACGTTTGTGAATATTTCCAACTGTTTCCTTCTATGCGGTTAAGAACTCGATAACAGCTCTCTGTTTACGACGCTGTAGTGAATAGGTTTTATTATTTATTATCTTCATTATTTACGCTTCTTTCTACTTTACTATATCTCTATTTATTCTCGATCGGCTATTTCTTTCATTTATCACTTTGTTTCTCTACACTCTTTTTGCCGTATCGTATAATATCATGGTAGCGCGCCTAGACCTGACTCTAAAGACCGTTAAAACAAAGGGGGAAGGGGGTATATATAATACTCTTTTTAACACTTATTACGTTTTATTAATTTCGAAAATGGTTTAGTTAATTAGGGGTATGCGAGTATGAAATTTCTATATAATAATTTAGGTCGGAGAGGGACACCACTTAATTAATTTACGTTACATTTCGTCAACCTACTCGTAACGCGTTGCCTCAAGACTGAGTATTATGGGTAGTCTCTCTTGGGCCCTTTCAGGACTACCAACTGTACCCATTTTAAACAATTTAAAACTAACAAACATGCTTTATCGTAATCATCACAATTTTTAGTAAATTTATATTAAACATTATCTTAATTAACAAACAGAAATTAATATTCTTAACTAAGCATTACTACACTCGCATCACCCCCTTGAAAATAAGTTTTTCATTAGAAAACTTATTAATATCGTTTAACAATTCAATAAATTTATTCAACAAACTTACATATTTTGCAATTTTTTTTTTTTTTTTTTTTTCTTTAACAATTCAAAGTTTAGAAATAGACAAGAAATAATAGAATGACAATTCCCATACATATATTGTATCATATTATAAAAACCGAAAACTTTATAATTTTCACATTTGCATAAAATAACATTTCACTCTAATAATTAAATTACAACCTGTAACTAATCTATACATGCCAAAAAAAATAACGGAAAATTTTCTTACAGTGGCTACACAAATCTCAAGTTCACAATCTATTCCCGCGATTTCTCATCAACGATCGCTTTACATTTGAAACAATTATTTGTATAGTTATACAGTTACTATCAGGGCAACATAGAAAAAAAATAAGAAAAAGTTTACATAAAATACTGACCAAGAGCGCACATACTATTTCACGAAAAACACAACAATTGGGCAATAATCGGACCCTTTTCACTTATAATTTCATTAGATAATAATCAGTACATTTATTTGCTGGACGTTGTTTAGATGACACTCCGCACGCTGACAACGGATTTCAATTTTCAATCGCAGCTCTCCTGCTCACTTCGCTAGAATGCAAGGGATTGCATCAATCAATGCAACAGGGCAGCACGCTATAATGGTTCCGCTCTCTCTCCAATGGCGAAAAAAAAAACAAGAGACGTCCAATTCTAAAAGGATCAGGGGGGGAGATATCTGAAAGCGGGACCACGCGCTGGAATTGGACGGAATTTGCAATTCTAGAAGTCGATGAAGAAACTCGCCTTGTCTCATCTCCACTTTTGTCGGTGAACGCTGCTCTTCCTACGTCCAGCTGAAAGACTCTTCTACTGGCAACAATCAAACGATGACTCCGCCGTAGGCCGTTTCCCAACGAACCTACTGTATGTCTGTATGGACAGTACAGTCGTAGGCACCCGTTCAAGCTCTCGTGGCTTGTCTACCGCGCGCTGTGACACATATTTAGCGAAGCATTCGAGCAACGTGACCAGCTACTGCCCGAAAAATACCAGTAGACCATCTTCGATCGAAACTTTCGTGTGCCAAGACCCTGCACACGTAAATTTCTCTTCTCTTCCGAAACTGTCCTGCGCCAAGTCCATGCGCATTCGGTTCCTCTCTTCTGTCTCTTCTCTTCCGAAACCATCCTGCGCCAAGTCCATGCGCATTCTGGTTTCTCTTCTCTCTCTCTCATTGGTGATCGATCACCTATCCGGTCGACTAAACTCACTTGATGGAACTCGGATTCAACTTGGTTGACCCAAACTGAGCCTTTGCAATTTTGAAAAAAAAAGTTTATTCGAAACGTTTCTGTACTGCTTATCATTTCATTTTTAATTTATCGAATTTTCTCGACAGTTCACTTCGAAACAATAACTACACATTTGCTCTGGCCAAATTCACGGAAAAAATATAAAAAATTTCGCAAAAATTAATCAAATCTAGCTACCAATAAGGTCACTTATGGCAGTTACAGCAGAGAAGATAAAAAAAGTCATAAAACGCTAAACAAAATTGTACAGTATAAATATAAAAGCGCCCATACATAGTAACTGTTAGTATAATTTAAGAATTATTATTGTTCAAACTATCGTCAGAAATCACCTCAATACCTCTAAATACAAAAGACAAAAATGAACCCCAGAAACTTCATGTCATCCATTCTCTGACAATCATGAACCCTCTTGCTTTGAGGAGGAGCACACAAAGACGCCACAAAAACGTTACTGGCTATCTATAAGGCTCCATTTCCGAGTGTACACTTGAGTCAATGTTTCAAATGCATTAGTTAACTCCGACTGAAGGTTTAAACAATAATAATTTTCTAAACAGTTATTAAAAAGTAAAAAAAATTTAAATATTACTACCAAAAATTATTTTAATACAGTAATTCCAACTTGAAACGTCAAATTTCATATGAATTGAACTCGCAATTCGCAAATTACATCTGAGATACAACTCTCTCCTTCAACAGAAACCCCAGTATGGTTTGCAAATCACAAAAATCTCAGTAATTTATCGTTTCCAAGTGAAACTACAAATTTTAGTTATACTAAATAAGAATAGATCATATGCACTAAAAAATACACGCAATCCACTGTAAACAAAAACAACACATTACATAATTAAGAGCGGTCGCTTTGTTTGTAAGCGAACCTCTATACAAATATCCCTAACCGAATGAAACTTGCATTATATCCTAACATAATTTCGTAATATTTTCCATGCAAACGCTCGAACTAAAAAAAAGACATTTTTCATTTCTAATTCCAAATTAAAATATCAAATTAAAACATCCTTTTTAGAATACAATCTAAATTTGAACTAAAAATTTTACCATTGTCATTGAACTGGAAAAAAATAAAAATCGGCCTACCTGTACAATAAAATTGATTATTGAATGAATTTATAAAACGTAAAGAAATATATGAAAATTTTCTACACAAATTTCTGTAATTCAAAAAAAATAATAATATCCAGATTTAGTAAAATGTGTACCGTAACTCACATTGGCCGCAAAATAAAAATAAAATTTACTGCTGCACTTTTAGGCCTATATTTAATAAATTCAATGTTATGCGAAAAGCACAATTTAGAATTTATGCATAACATTTGTGCTTATTAAAGAAAAATCCTATGCTTATTTATGTTAAACCAATTAAAATTTTGTTAAATAACTAAAATTTACTACTCAATAGACATACCGTAATAACGGTTAATCTCCGAACAATATTTTACGATAGGCCTACAAGAAATTCTTCTTAAGTACGATACAATAGCCATCTTACCAAATATGTCGGAATTGTCGTGAAATGAACGAAAGAAACAGAGAGGAGAAAAAAAATAATCAGCTTACCTACCAAAGTTTATGAGTATATAAATATATGTAATTATATATATAACTAATAAATACGTATTAGTTAATAAGTAAGTATATTAATGAGTATATAATTAATGAGTATATAAAAAATAAAAAAAAAATAAAAAATTTCACAACACAATTTCTCTATTTCAGTTAAACGAATTCTACTTATTTTGAAATTTAACACAATCCTATACGGCGACTTATAATCTGACAAATTTAATATGTTTAAGATTACCTTTCGACTGTCAATTAACTGTAACTTAACCTATATAGCGCGAAGCGAGCGAAGCAAAAAGCCCGTAAATCTATATAAACAAAATAATCCTATTATTATATACAGGCAATCGAAATATAATCAAAAATCTGCTAATGAAACCCAGAAAATTTCTCACAAATTTTCGCTAAAACATTTTGAAAGGACCATATAAAATGTGTATCATACTGTATTTAAACTAACAATTCACTTACGTACAAATCGTTATTCTTATTATTATGATTATTACAATTCTCACTAATTCCAAAAGTTTTAAACCAAAAGTTAAAAAGGTAAGCTGAAACAAGCATAGAGTGGAAGAGACGAAAAGAAAAGAAAATTGAGTCTTCAGGCAGCACGATAATTTTCAAACTATATCCTCTCCGACCGAATGAACGAAATTTAACGTAATAATGACTCGCAATATTGAGTCGGACAAGTTTTTCTACCGACTCTAACGACTAAAATAAGTTTTTGAGTCACTAGACTCAATCTCAAACAACCAATTTTGACGCGCAAACTTTTTGAAGCGACGTGACTCGGAATAATTTGGAAAACAATGGGCGCGCCATTTTGAATTTTCATTTATAATGAATTTTAAGGAATGAAAATCGAAATTTGCCTGCAAGCGGGATAAACTTTGCATTTAGATATTTTAATAATCGAAATAAAATATTCATTAACGCTATTGGCTAATATACCGGGTTTGAAGAATTTTAATCGAAATCCTAGTCACGTGGGTAAGCCTCACAAAATATGATGTAATCCCACCGCTGCCACCAGATGTAGTGAATAGGTTTTATTATTTATTATCTTCATTATTTACGCTTCTTTCTACTTTACTATATCTCTATTTATTCTCGATCGGCTATTTCTTTCATTTATCACTTTGTTTCTCTACACTCTTTTTGCCGTATCGTATATATATCATGGTAGCGCGCCTAGACCTGACTCTAAAAGACCGTTATAAAGCAAAGGGGGAAGGGGGATATATATTAATACTCTTTATTAACACTTATTACGTTTTATTAATTTCGAAAATGGTTTAGTTAATTAGGGGTATGCGAGTATGAAATTTCTATATAATAATTTAGGTCGGAGAGGGACACGCACTTAATTAACTTTACGTTACATTTCGTCAACTTACTCGTATCGCGTTGCCTCAAGACTAAACCGTTATAGGGTAGTGCACTCTCTGGGCCTATTCAGGATTACCAACCCTACCCATTTTAAACAATTTACAATCTAACAAACATGCTTTCTCGTAATCTCATAATTATTAGTAAATGATTTACATTAAACATTATCTTAATTAAACAAAACAGAAATTTATATTCTTAACTAAGCATTACTACAACGCACATCATTGTCAGACGCCATTTTCGAAACTGCGTTAATCATCAGTTTTATACAAGGTCGTTTAAAAGCGGTTTTACACAAGGAGGGGAAGTTCAAACTGGAAAAATCCGGTTATGTGAAGCGCAGAAAGTTCAAACTTACGGCCCAAAAGACATTTCAGCCCCATGGCCTATTATTTAGCTAAGAAAAAAGAGTGGGGCAAAATATATTGAGTACCCCTCGTGTATGATGTTTGTAATTATCTATATGTAATTTTGTTTTATTCCTCAACTATAGAGTCAACTTAGGGTCTTATACAAAATATTCTCGTTAGGTTATTGAATATTATTTACAATTTACTCTTCCAAGAACAATTTTAAGTAAATAAGCCAATAAATTAACTAATCCCAGGAGGGTTTACGCAATTCGATAAAAAAATCTAAAATTTATGTCGGCATTTTTTACCTCGAAAGGAAAAAATTTATCGTCATTAATCACACAATTTTATATATTACATAAATCAACTTTGTCGTCTGTACTGACAGAAAATTGCATAGATGGTATCGAATTCTTAATAAAATGCATTCTTTTCCCTAAATTTGACGGTTAAAATATCGTCATATTTCTTATTAAAGACAATTTTTTCTTATGCCCAAAACTCGATTCTGGCAGCAAAATCCCTCATATCAATATTTCATAAAATGTAAACAAAAAGTTAATGTTATTAACTAAAAATTTCTGATAAAAGGGAAAGAAATTTTTTATTATTGGCTTCGTCATATATCGAAGCGACCAGAAACATTTGCGACGTATTTCTGACAGTGGCGCGTCACTATCCTTTATCGCTGACCTCTTCGTGTAATTTTGTTCGAACGATGTCGCTTATAAGGGAAACACAAGTGACAAAAGTCGGATTTGCAGTGTTCCTTGTCACGCGCGTCACACACACACACACACACACACACACACACGTCTGTGATGACAAGTTCTGTCTTCTCTCTTTTAAGGTGTACTATCATCACACTGAATTCGGTAGGAAAGATAGAAAGACACATTATTGATACCTTTTTATGTCGCTTCAGCTTATTTCTACTCTTAAGGCAACTGACGCGTTCGTTATTTTTTGGTTAATTTAAGATAAATCTTCCGAATATCTATTCATCTATTCCGAAAAATTTCGTCGTGTATAGATACAGATAATTTGTAAAAAGCATAAGAAATTACTCATTGGTAATATTCTGGTTTTATTTTGATATTTTATTTTGGGGGGGGGGGGGGGGGGTACAGTTATAAAATTTCAAGACCGAAACGGATAACAATTTTTCCACTTGAAGACAGTAGTAGTTTGTAGAGCTTTTTCTAAATTGTTAATTGATATTTCGTCTTCAGTGTTCAGAATAGAAGTACTGCGGGGGGGGGGGAGATCGAAACAAGAATAACTACGGACACTGCGATAACGTCTCCGGCTGTGACGAACAGTTGACAAGAAGGTTAGGCGTTAATATCAAGAAGAATGTTCACCATCGCTGGTTTTATATAGGAAACCATTATTCTTTATTTCGTGTTTCCATATTGTTACTTAGCATCCAAGTTCTTAATACTAACTATTTATAGTTTTATTACAGCCTAGAGCTGGGCGGTTGTCTTTTCCGTATCTTACGTCACGACGAAGCTGCGGCGGGCCGACCACGCCACTTTAATTGGCTCGGGCTAAGGTAGCTTAGGTTCGGGGCCTCTCCTCTTCATCTCCTTCAGGGATAAGGAACATAGATGTTAGCTTTATTTATTTATATTTTATTATATATTGTCTCATTTCTAAAAATTTATGATACTTTATTTTATATATAATCTTTGGTAATTTATTTACTATAGAGTTTTCACCTCAGAAATATTTTCACTCGCTTCCAGCTATAAGACCACAACTCGGGTCTGTAAAGCTTATGAATCCAACGGTTTACCAGTTAATGTAACATTGTAAAGCCGATTTACTTAATGCAAAAGAAGATAAAGTGAGGTTTTATTTGCTGAAGTTATAAATAACGAAGGGTCTCAACTTAATGGATGAGGTACGAAATTACGAATCATGACGATATAGAATACAAATGTATTACAACAACGATATCGAATACAAACGTTGCCACAGCAACGATATAGAATACAACCGTCCGGTCTTGGGTCCACTGTTAATTTTGTTATACAGGGTAATTCAAAAAATGCTAACATTTATTTGGGTTTTCAACCAGAAAAGGATTACAGATGTCATCCAATCAGTACCACCAGAGATGTGCCTTTGGGTTTTGGAAGCAACGTTTGACCACTTTCATACATGCATAGATGTCCGTGGACACTGGGACAGCAAGTAGAGACTGTATGAAGCTCTGTTTGCATCACAAAAATGTTTACAAATAAATTGGAAATAAAAAATAAAATCCCATATAAGTGTTAACTTTTTGAATCACCCTGTACATGCTCTTCTGATATACTTAACTTCAAAACGTTTTCAGATGATACTAGTGTGTCCTTTATTTAGAAAAGGATATAGGGCCTATCAAAGTTATGAAATAGTTAACCTCCAATAAACTCTTTCTAAATACCAATAAAACCAATGTTATGATTCTTATTGATGAAAGAAAATATGTAACTTGGTGAAGCGTTGATGAAATCGTTATAAAAGAATGTATATTGTAACGAAATATATTGGTGTAATGCCAGATAAAATTTGCAATGGAATGACCATGTAAATTATATCTCAAAAAAAAAAAAAATTTCAAGGAGCGTTGCTATAATATTTAAGCTTGGACACGTAGCTCCTAAACAGGTTTTATTAATTCTATGTCATACTCTCGTTCTTCCTTATACAACGTACTGTACCTTGGAGAAATTTCGCTAACAACGCTTTAAACCAGTGATGCACAAACCCTGGCCCGCGGGCCAAATGTGTCCCCCACGGGTCTTTTCAGTGGCCCCACGGGTCTTTTCAATTCAATGAAAAAGTTAGAATATAAAAGTGACCCAATTTATGACTTAGATGGAAAGTAAGTAGGCTAATACATTTAGTTATTTTCTTCGCTTGGCCCTCACATCAAAAAAGTTTGTGCACCACTGCTTTAAACGATATTTTTGTCATCCATAAACGAGCAATAAGGTTATTATCTGATGCTGAATTTCATGATCATTCAAGAGCATTCTTCAAAGAGCTAAATAAACTATTACAGATCAAAGATGTAATTAAACTGGCACACTTTATTCTCATTTACAAATGTAAGAACAAACTCATTAACTTACAGCGAATAAATAAATACTTTGTAACTCATCAAGAAATTCACTCCTATTTAGGAAAAGATCAGAGTATGTTATGGTGATCAAAGCACACCATGATCAAAGAATGTTATTCTTCAATCTAGATTGTCTTCATCTCAAAAATTACCCATTTTCATTGGACTGAAACTAGAGAATGACTTAAATGCTGATAAAAATATTTCAAACGTAAATTCTTTTAAAAACAAGTTGAAATTGCAATTAATAATGGCGTACTAATAAAAATCTAGGATTAAATGTATATTGCTCTATTACTTGTTCAGTTCTCGTGTATAACTATTAATTCATTGTTCTGTATTGCTATCATGTCTACAATAATAACGTTGTATTTGTTTCATATTTGTAATAATAACTTAGGATTAATATAAGAGTATATACTGTATTTCTACTATTAGTTTGTCTATTAATCATAATTTAAACGTGACCTATATTTTATCTCTAAGTAATCTGAGAGCCCAGTAAAGCCTAAAGATTAAAGGCCAAATTATGTAAAATAAATAGGCCAGTTGACAGTATTGTAATGGCTATGTTTTCACACATTAATAATTTACTGTTCTACTTATTTACATTGTTCCTAAAAACGTTTGTTAATTGATAATTTTTAACTTACGGATGGGGCTTTTGAATTAACTGCTAATTTAACTATGAGAGAGAGCGAGAGAGAGAGAGAGAGAGAGAGAGAGAGAGAGAGAGAGAGAGAGAGAGAGAGAGAGAGAGAGAGAGAGAGTAAATTCGAATGGACTTACATGATGGTATTACTCGATGTTATCTGCATTAACGCTCGTTGTATAATTGTACACTAAAATCTAAAACACATCCTGCATTAATAACAAAAGGAAAGAGTTTGAATCCTACATACAAAATTGATGCCCGAAGGGGCACTTAACACATACTATTAATCGTTCTGATATTGGTTAAAAGAAAAGGCCGCATGAAAGCTTTTAAATCATTGGTCAGCCAATTCTCTCTCCAAAGTCGATTTTTAAACCTAACAGAGCTTAGCTTTCTTCGAAATAAGCCACCGTTTTAACCAACGATCGAACTAGTTAACAAATCATACTAAAAATAATCATTAAATTTCGTTTATTACAGTATTACTGTATTATTTTAACCTAACAGAAACTGTAATGTTATAGTATTGTAAAATAACAGACGTTGTAATGTTGTATTATCGTAAAATAACAGAAATTATAATATTTATTTTATAAATACAGTTATAGTTGTAAGTAAATACAAAATTGAATGAAAATAAAAACCCACTCTAATAGACAAAGTTTATTTCCACAACAGTTTCGACGCCCACTGGCATCCTCCTCGGGTGGATACAGAAACACGATGCCAGTGGGCGTCGCAACTGTTGTGGAAATAACTCTGTCTTAGAGTGGGTTTTTATTTTCATAATTTGACCTTCACGTAGAAAAAAGTGAAGTTTTTTACAAAATTGAATATTTTCACAATACCTTAATGACGTCACACTGATTTAAATTCATTGTCTCATTTTCAATTATTTTCACAATGACATCACACTGATTTAAATTCACTGTCTCATTTTCAATTTTTTTCACAATGACGTCACACTGATTTAAATTCATTGTCTCATTTTCAATTATTTTCACAATGACGTCACACTGATTTAAATTCATTGTCTCATTTTCAATTATTTGAATGTATTTTAAATTAATGAATACGTGATTATTCGTGATTTACATCACTACCTTTGAAGTGATGTTTTAACTTTAATCTGAGAGCCCAGTAAAGCCTAAAGCTTAAGGTCAAAATTAAATAAATTAAATAGTTCAATTGACAATACTTAAATTGTATGCTAAAATTGTGACAAAAATATTGTAAATTTTGTAATATTTTTATTTTATAAATCATTTTTTGTTTATTTATTGATTGATTAATACAACAACGATATAAAATACCAACATTGATATAACAATGATTTAGAATATACAGTGTTTTGACGACGTATAAATAATTCTAAATCCACGTTATACGATAAGGGACAGACAACACACGCACGTAACAGTCACGAATGTAATGCATAATGTAATGCATAATTCTACTTTTGATGGAATGATTGAATAAATAAATGTATGAACAGTAACAAATACACGGATGGATGAATACTTAAGTGAATAAAAAAGTGAAATCATTGAATGATTAAGTAAAAATCATCAAGTAAATGGAATATAATAAAGAAAACCTTTATTATGTATTGTTCACTTAAAACTGATGAGAAATTTTTAATCAACTTAGAATGGTGGAAAGCTGTAGAGAGTATGATAATAATGATGGGGATGTTTAACCTCCTTCGCAACATCTAAGGTCATATGACGGGTGGGACCTACAGCTTTACTTGGAATCCGAGCCACGGATCGCTATACAATCAGGACGCGGAGGAAGGTCTCCCATCCAATTACTCTCCAGACCCAATGTCGTTTAACATCGCTGAACAGCGGGAAGCACGAGCAAATGGTCTGAAGGACACGGGAACATTTGAAATATTTTTTTGTGAAATAAATGAGAAAAGTTGCTGGATAGTGAAATAAAAATGGTTTCACAAGAATGTGTACATACTATATATATATATATATATATATATATATACACACACACACATTTTAACTGCAAACAACACAGTATAATTAATGTAAAGAACGACGCTTGTGTAGAAGAGCGTTCCGCACAAGATGAGGAGGGAAAACGAACAAATGAAAAATGAGGTACCACCCGGGAATCGAACCCGGGATCATCCGATTGCCGGTCAGATATGCTATCCACTACACCATGGACCTCGATCAATCAGAAGTCGTAATTCTCCTACATACGAGCAGAAACCAATGCCCTGAGGGAGCACCCCCGCATGCCGTACATATATACATTTTAACTGCAAACAACACACAGTATAATTAATGTAAAGAACGACGCTTGTGTAGAAGAGCGTTCCGCACAAGATGAGGAGGGAGAACGAACAAATGAAAAATGAGGTAGGAGAATTACGACTTCTGATTGATCGAGGTCCATGGTGTAGTGGATAGCATATCTGACCGGCAATCGGATGATCCCGGGTTCGATTCCAGGGTGGTACCTCATTTTTCATTTGTTCGTTCTCCCTCCTCATCTTGTGCGGAACGCTCTTCTACACAAGCGTCGTTCTTTATATATATTATTATATATATATATATATATATATATATATATATTACAGTAGGAATAAATTAGAAATTAGAGCTATGATATTTATTGCATTCTTGGTTTGGTTTCGCGACGAACATCCTTCCATCATGTTCTGCCTATCAGGCAGGTCCCACTCATGTATCTCGCCAAAGTGTTCTCTCCTGAGCTATCCTTTTCATCTCATGGTAGCTCCTGCCTGCCTTCTTCTTTCCTCCTTCACCTGTTGCAGTAATTCCTCATTACTTTGGTGTTCCCTCCAACTTATCTTTAGCATTCTTCTCTAAATCCACATTTCAAAACTTTCCAGGAGTTTCTTTTCAGTTGCTTTCAGTGTCCATGTTTCCGCTCCATACAGTACCACACTCCATATCAAGCTTTTAACTAACCTTTTCTTCAGCTTCAAGTTGAGTTTACCTGTAAGTAGTCTTTTCTGTCTCTCAAAAGCTACCTTACCCATATCTCAATTGTTGGTTAATAAACTTCCCAGATATTTAAACTGCTCAGCTTCTTCTAAGGTCCGATTTCCTATCGTTAGGTTCATTTGTACTCCTTTCCTTCTTGCAATTTTCATTAACTTTATCTTTAACATATATTTACAGATAAGTTAATTTGTGATTTTTAATTGATTAACATTGTCTAATATAATCTTTGGCCACTATTTCACATATTTACTAGTCTAACACGCGGAACTACAATTTAGCTAGACCAGCGGTACTGGGGAGTCAATAGTTTTCGGTCAAAAGAACGCAGCCATAAAAATCTTAAGTTTCACAAATCTTGAACAATGGGTTCGGATGTGAAGCTTAAGATTTTCATTGTTGACGATATGTTGACGATATATTGACGATATGTTGGCGATACATTGGTTCTATTTAAAAAAAAGAGATGACGTACTTTTATTCACTGAAAAATGGGTAAAAATTAATAACTAAAAATTCACTTTCGAAAGAGCAACAAATAACGAATCTCGAATTTTGGATGTTGAATTTTAATTACTGGAAAATGGTTCAGTAAAAAAGTATTAAAATAAAGTAAACAGATAAAGGTGTTTACACGAACTTTGGCTCATACATTCCACCTAACTATAAAACATCGCTAATCAAGACTGTAATACATACATAGAACATTCAACATAACATCTAACTGGACACTATTCAACATCGAAATAGAAAAGAATAACAGAAATTTTAATAAATAATGGTTATTTCTAGTAGGCATATATGA
Organism: Bathynomus jamesi; assembly: GCA_023014485.1. Lineage (NCBI taxonomy): Eukaryota > Metazoa > Arthropoda > Malacostraca > Isopoda > Cirolanidae > Bathynomus > Bathynomus jamesi. The sequence goes on along the minus strand of JAJOZX010003395.1, from coordinate 234,965 downwards.
TACAGGAAACAATCAAAAAATGTTTAAATAAATTACTGCTCCCCCCCCCCCCTCCCCAAAACATAAACAAGAATAATAGCAAAAAGGAACATATAATAATAACGTATTACATATTCGAAACTTAAGATGGAGTGAAATGTAAAGAATCAAAACTTAAATGCATAATAATAAAAATAAAAATTTAAAAAACAATAACTATATCAAAATTAGAAACTAGCTAATACAAATCAAGAAAAATGTCTTCACAATTCTCTACTAGAGAAAAACTTTCTGATAATGAAGTGAGTAACATCATGTACCGAATTAATTGTCCTGAGAAGGATGTAATTCCTCCTATATTGGTTGTACGACGAATACCTTTCTTTTAAGAATGCAGTAACACGAATATAAACCAAGCAAGATATACGAATACATAAAAACTGAACACAGAAAGTTACCAACCAATGAAATCTACTGTATAAAAGCAAGTTGCGTGTCTGTTCTGTCTATGTGTGTGTGTTTGTTTGTTTGTTAACTTTTGGGTCTCTGAAAGGAGCTGAACTGATTGGTTGGTTGGTTGGTTGGTTGGTCTTTAAAAATAGGATAATATTGGAAGAAAAAAGAGTTGAGGGAATGATTTTGGATTTGGTCAAGTTAGGTTGGTTAACAAAAGACAGTAATTGGGGGACCTGCGGTCCCTCAATTACTGTCTGTTCAATTATTTTGTCAATAAAACCAAAGAAAAGAATACATATCTGGGCCCAGAAGGCCACAGCACCGCAATAAAACTATAGAAAAGAACGCAGCCACGGAAATCTTGAGCTTCACATTATGTCAAGATTTGTGAAACTTAAAATTTTCATGGCTGCGTTCTTTTCTATAGTTTTATTTACCAAATAATTGAACCTTCAGCAACTGGGGACTGCAGACCCCTTAATTACTCGGTGATACGACGAAAAATATAAAACGATTTGATTAATTAAAATTTAATGCAATCAGCCCACCCCAAGCAAGTGCTGGGCATAACAGCTAGTCTTAAATAACTTCAAAATTCTACAACTAACTGAGCGATTCTATTATTATCTACGAATTGCCGGATCACTTTTAATTAAGAAATTTGAACCAGGCATTAATATTAATTATAATGAAATATTAAATTTTGTAAACATCTTTATTTGAAATATTAATTCAGTACCCGAAAAAGTCATCGAAGAAAATGTTTGTAATTCTAAATTGTATATTAATTTTTAATTAAATTGAATTATTAATTGAATTATTAATTATTGAATTATTAATTATTAATTGAATTATTAAGATTCTTTATTAATATTCTTATTTAAATGTGATTAACTTCACTAAAATTTATTTCTTCTATTTAGCTGTGTTTGAATATGCTATTTTTTTATTTTAAAATTTTTAAAAAATGGACCATTTCCTTGAAAATGTCTGAAGTGTGCAGACGAAACGTTGGAATGAAAATCAACAAAAGAGTAACTTTGTCCTACTCAAGAATAGTCTTCGGCAAGATTTCTTTAAAATATCTTTCGAACTTTGGAGAAAGCCTCAAAAAAGTACATTAAAGTAGAAACTCATATAACCTTTCTACAACAACGACAACAAAAAACAACAACAACAATAATAATAATTAGTTGAAGTGTTAAAATTCTTAAGGTTTCTTGTTCTTCCTCTTTTTGTTCTCCTGTAATAGATTTCCTGAAGACGTTTCGTTCATATACCGTGAACATCTTCATCACAGTTTCCTCGTTAGTGAATCGCCTTGGAGCGAAACACTGAAGGTTTCTCATTAAACCTCACAATCTGTTCTCTGCGGTAGTTGGCTTCACCAAAATTTAGTACCGTAAAGTTAAGACCGTGAAGCGCAAAATTTAAAGTCTCAACAATGCAAACAGGTTCTTTCCTTAGGCGAATTTTCTTCAAAATCGGTGCTAAATTTCGGTGAGACCAACTGTAACGCGTGGCACAACAACCGTGAAGAAGAGATTGCGTGTATACATATGAGAACCCTTCAGCATATATAGGTGTCGTTTCGCTCCAAGGCGAATCACTAACGAGGAAACTCTGAAGATATTCACAGTATATGAACGAAACGTCAGAAAATCTAACACAGGAGAGCAAAATAGCTCCAACTTAATAATAATAATAATATAATAATAGTAATAATAATAATAATAAACCTAAAAAAATTACGAACAAGTAAATTTGGCGGATGTTTCGAAAATTTAATTTTTTTTCGGCGAATTTCTTTCCCCAACTGTACATTTTTATGATTCATCCTTCATCCCGTACGTCAAAGGTTTTCTGTATAACATCATTCACAAAAAACAAGAAAATTACTTTTTTTTTTTCTTCTACTTCATAAATCAACTTTGCGATACCTCCATGGTACAATATTGAAATTATAATCCGCATAGACGCGTTTTCCATTACAGTGGAAGCAGATGTGAAATGATGTGAGAAAAATGATGTGAAATTGGACAATAAAACATTTATTAAATGAAGTTACAAAAGTTACTGAATCTACATAAGTTAAAAGCCAACAAAGACTCTATGATCCCTCCCCCACTCTTGGTTAAACCAAGAAAGAAATAATAATATATATATATATACTGTATATATAGGGTGTCCAGAGAGTTTTTACCCAATGAGCAATACGTTGAAACTCGTAACCCGATGAGAAAGACATTTTTTTCTGGAATCATATCAATACTGTTCAAAATGTTCACCATTCAGTTCAAAGCACGTTACCATAATAATTAACTAATAAATAAATTAATTTAATAAATAATTAACTAATAAATTAATTAATTTAATTAATTAGTGTCATTTCCTTTGGGTAACACATATGATGTGGGTTAATCCAACAGTGACAACGTTGTTGGTAGTGAGCGGAAGAAGTTTAATCAGTGTTGTATATCAACACTCATTTTCAAAACTTTGTGACAACATTCGTGAAACGAAGCTGGACTGTGATGAAACCAGAAACACACCACATTGAAATCATACACTAATGGAACAGACCCTTTTTAGTGATGCCTCCCAAAATAAGTTGCAGTTCCCGTAACGGCAACTCAGTAACAGTTTTCGACAACTTTGTTTGAACACATTCATTGGAATGTGAGAAACCTGTTCACATTTTAAATGTTTTTCTAAACTCACTGTGATAAAGATATGATTGCTAAGCGTTAAATGGAAAATAAAATTTCAATTTAATATTAAATGGAAATATTTAATTTAATTGCTATTACAACTTCTTGACACGTGATTGGCATATCAGCCTCGTCACCAATAATATCGCTTGAAATCTTAGAGAATTAATTTCAGTATACACTCAATGCTCGTGGCATCAACTGAAATATGCAGTGAAAATAGCGACACTTCAGTCAGTGAAACAACTTTGAAACTTAAACACAAAAAAAGTCAGTGTAAATTCATCAACTTAAAAGCAATGTCTGTTTAGGATTTATGTACTATATTTCTGTATAACTAACAATAACTAGCTAGCTAACTTACTAACCAACTAACTAACTAGCTAACTATACACACACACACACACACACACACACACACAGGGTGTTCAAAAAAGAGACGCAACCCATTGGAGAATGCATGTTTATTAGTATATTACAAAAATTGTTGAATGTGTTGGACATTATGAGTTTCACATAAATGTACACGACGAATCATGTTATCGAACACTTGTTTTAATGTCTCTCTCGATATGCCGTCTACTGTACCCTGAATGTTGACCTGTAGCTCTTCCAGTTTATGAGTGTGAATGTATACATAGTTTTCTTTTAAAACCTTTCTTGAACCGTGAATACCATTCTTGTACTTACTGTAATGATCACTGAAACAGAAAGAAAAGGGTTAGGTTACAATGCTATGTGCATTCTCCAATGGGATGCGTTTTTTTTAATACCCTGTATATATATATATATATATATATATATATTATATATATATATATACATATATACAAGGTCTTCAAGAACTTCAAGAAAGGGCTACGTATAACTTACAAAAATCAATCCTTTCTTGAAGATCGTGTGTATGTTTTAGCTAATAAATGTATTTAAAAACACAAACGAACGTAAAGACAATTCGAAGTGTTTCGGGCTCATCCCGATAGTATGTAAGACATTGAGAGGTGTAACCAAGGAAGCATTTGTCCATCTTCGAGGATTACTTCCCACTTGGCGCCAAATTCTTTTTCCTATTTGCAGTCCGAAAATGGGAATGATGGAAGTGAAAATCTCGGATTTGAAAAAGGGTATAAAGAAAGAGGGTCGTGACGCAATTTCTAAGAAAAATCAAACAAAATGGGAATCCTGCATAAGGAATAGGAATGAATACATTTGAGAATTGCCTCCTTTCACATTCCAAATTTCGGAATTCTCATTCTTGGACGAAGGCTTAAATGGAAATAAGCGAAGTTCAGAGAACAGAATAAGAAATTCAGAACTGGAATTTTGACAAAAATATTCCAATTTAGTAACAAAATTTTTATGAATTGAAATTAAAATCTTTGAAATTCGAATTTGTACTACTTACGAATACATCATTTCCTTCAGATTCGAAAGGACGGGACCACCCTAAGCCATGTCAAACCACATATTATGCATGGGAACCCCCTTTCAAGCATGCCGAACTGAGACAGTTGTTGTGATGTAAGGTCTCTTTCCACCCAATGTCATTTCCGTTTTATTAAGGCCTTGACCACGAATGAAAAATTCGAGAGTGGTAATCTTAAAGGAGGATCGATCTATTCTCATTTCCATCGTATGAGATCTCACTTGGAGCATTTTTTTCATATAGAATATACCCTCGTTCCCGCAACTGCGTCACGGTCTCTTTCAACCATCCCCAAATCAAGAAACTCTTCTTTTTTTTCGTTTTTTCTCAGATTTGAAATTCACATTTCGAGCATTCTCATTTACGGAACGCGGAGGGGAAGGAGAATGACATTGAATATGAATTAATCTTATCTATTATACATCTAATTTGAAAGGGTAAAGGGAGATTAACAAACTGATAAACATTACTCTTATTTTCTAATAATACTGACGTTCACAAACTTTGTTTATTCCCTGAACAACTTCATGCTTGATTTTCAGAATACCATATACAGTACAGCATTCGAAAACTTTAAAATACATAAAATCGCACGCAGCATGTTCTATTAACCGTTTATATATATATATATTATATATATATATATATATATATATATATATATACAGGGTAGGTAAAAAAAAAGTGACCCCTTAGAGGTAAACGGTCATATTAAAAAAAGTAAGGGGACTAGAGCTCCCAAACTTCATAGATGTTTACGTTAGCATGTTGTTCGTCTTAATTGAGAAGTTGCTCGATGTGTCCCCCTTCCTGTTCAACGCAGGCCTCCAAACGTGGACGCCACTGATCAATACACCTGTTTACATATCGTTGAGACACTTTCTCCCAGCTGAGCAGAATTCTTTCGCGTTGTTCATCTATGTCTCTTATATTGGTACCAGGAATGTAAACTTTGGACTTCAGGGCTTCCCAAACACCATAATCTAGTGGTGAAAGATCGGGGTTACTAGCCAGCCACATATTGGGTTCGGTAAAATCCGGTGCTTTGTTCTCAAGGAATGTGACAGTTTGGCGTTCTCTGTGAGCAGGGGCTCTATCTTGTTTGAAAGTATATCTTTCACCACTAATTCGTCGAATATCAGTTAGATAGAGTGAAAAATATACTTTCCAACAAGATGGAGCCCCTGCTTACAGAGCACCCCAAACTGTCACATTTCTTGAGAACGAAACACCGAATTTTATCGAATCCAATATGTGGCCGGCTAGTAGCCCGATCTTTCACGCCTAGATTATGATGTTTGTGAAGCCCTGAAGCCCAAAGTTTACATCCCTGGTACCAATATAAGAGACATACTGTAGATGAACTACGCGAAAGAACTCTGCTCAGCTAGAAGAAGGTGCCTCAACGATATGTAAACAGGTGTATTGATCAGTGGCGTCCACGTTTGGAGGCCTGCGTTGAGCAGGAAGGGGGACACATCGAGCAACTTCTCAATTAAGACGAACAGTATGCTAAGGTAAACATCTATGAAGTTTGGGAGCTCTAGTCCCCTTACTCTTTTTAATATGACAGTTTACCTCTAAGGGGTCACTTTTTTTACCCACCCTATATATATATATATATATATATATATATATACTGTATATACACAGGGTGCGACATAAGTCGGTTTACCGAGAATAATGGAATCACCTTGTGAAGAATAATATTTATCATTTACTACAGAAATTATTCAGTGTCCTCTATCACGTTGAATACATACGTTTCATCTTTGAACCACTGAACAACAAATAGGGCAGCACAGTTCTTTGTTATTATTCAACGTCTCGAACTCTTGGCGTATCAAAGTCATCGTGTGATCGAAGTTCCGAGGTTTCTGGCAGTTGACTCTATCTCTTATTATACCCCACATTGAATAATCACTGTGATGTGATTATTCAATGTCCCAAAGAAGGGTGACCGCTCTCAACCCTCCAACTATCATCCAGTTGCTTTGATTTCTTGCCTTTCTATGTAAAGTTTTTGAATTCATCCTTAATAGGAAAATTCTCAAACACCTCTCTTCTCACAATCTTCTTTCAGATCGTCAGTATGGGTTCCGTAAGGAACGCTCTACTGGCGATCTTTTTGCATATCTCTCTGACTCTTGGTCATCCTCCTTTCGGGATTTCAGTGAAACCTTTGCTATTGCACCAGACATATCAACAGCTTTTGATGGAGTCTGGCACAAAGCCTTAATTTCCAAACTGCCCTCCTTCGGTTTCTATCCTTCTATCTGCTCCCTTCATCTCTAATTTCCTTTCTGGCCGATCTATAACTGTGATTGTAAGATGGTCACTGTTCTTCTAACGCTATTTATAGTGGTGTTCCTCAGGGCTCTGTGCTGTCACCCACTCTTTTCCTTTTATTTATCAATGATGTATTAAGTCGCACTTCCTGTCCTATTCACTCCTATTCCGATGATTTCACTCTTCACTTCTTCACTCGCTTCACAAAGCGTCCCTCTCAACAGTCACTCCATGCTTAACGTAGGATGGCCATGGTGCACCTGACCTCTGCTCTTTCTCTCTCTCAACTTGACCAGGTGGATTCAAGTGATTTTCGTCTTATCAATTCCTCGCCTCTTACTGACTGTCTTCAGTACCTCTCTCTTCGCCGCAATGTTGCCTCACTCTCTCTTTACTATCGCTATTATAATGTACACTGCTCTTCTGAACTCTCTAACAGCATGCCTCCTCCTTTAAGGAGAACACGCAGTACCAGACTTTCTACACAGTCTCATTCCATTTCTGTCCAACTCTCTAACGCAAGGGTTAATCTGTATTTTCAACCTTTCATATACTCAACCGGTCAACTCTGGAACAATTTTCCTCAATCCATCTTTTCTCCTATCTATGACCTCCAATATTTCAAACGCAGAGTGTCCATGCATCTCGAAAACCCGGACCTTGATTTTGGCTCTCTTCTTAAATCGGGAAACGTTTTTGTGGCATTCGCCCTTGGCCCCTCCTTCTTGCATAAAAAAGATGTATATTGTATTTTGGCTGCTTTTCCTTTTTATATTGTGTGTTTAGTTATGTGTCGCTTCGTTGATAAATACATATAAAAAATTATTTGTCAGGAATCTTCGGGACGTGGATAGCGAATCCGACTTCCTCCTTACGTCAATTACCCCTTTAAAATCTTCGACCAATACTTTTTGTAAACGTACAATTATGCTTAAATATTGTGACGAGGGGATAAAAACGACGAGATTCAATTTAAATACAGAAGTTTATCAGCCCTTTGACGACCGGTATATGTTTCTTTGAACTTAAAAGTTTAAGTTTTATTGCTATTTACAACTAGATATGTTAGTAACTATAGTCACTTAAATGACCCATTTTTGGGTTAATTTTCCGACAACTAAACGATACCTATATAAACATGTAGATGTATTTGTAGAAACGTTGTATCATTGTACAATTTATATTATTATTTCCGTTGGGACAAATATATCCCTTCGTCCTCAAAGGGTTAAAGAAGAATTATGGACTTCTTTATATATATATATATATATACACACACACGTCGAGGTCTATTTCTCGTCTCCATACGTAATATGAGTGTTCCCACTCAGAAATTATTAATTTCGGAAGTCTCTATGCCTCGGCCTTTGCCTTGATCGTTAGCTCTCAACCCTTATATAGCCACAGATCATAAAGGTGGGGGGGCGGTGATACGCGAAAAGGGGGGAAAATATTTAATACATATAAAGATTCTTAAGAAAGAAAATGCGTTATAGTAATTATTTTGAGTTCATAGTAATTTTGGGGGGGACTTCCTTCGCATCAAAAATAAAAGAATAATAAAAAAAAAGCCCATTAAACTCAAATAAAATTACTTCAAGAATATTGATTTAATCGTTAATCATTAAGTCAAACAATGAAATCAACCCCATCAAGTATCATTAAAACTTATTCTATAAGTCTCAAAATGAAAGAAAGTATATAGTTAGTATTAGAAAATATAATACAAAGAAGATTAAATTGAAGAATAACATCACCTTTCATTTCGATTCGAAAAGTTACTCGAGATTCTATTCAATTAATTCCAAGTCAAAATCGAATGGAAAATAATCCGCAAAAATAAAAGAATATTTACAGTATTTTAAAAAGAGTTCATTCGCCACCCCTGCCTCCCCAAAAAATTCTTTTCCTTTAAAATTAAACAAAAGCTTTGAACGAAGACGATAAACTGTTACGTCGTTTATTTCCTTTCTTCCTTTATCGTATGAACAGTTAATGTGAATGCCTTCATTATTCTTTCATATTTAAATGTGAAAAATATTTAGTAAAGAAAAATGGGATTAGAATTTGAAATACAAAATTGTAGAAAATCTAGGTAGGCCTATATAAAACGAGTGTACACAATTTATTTCCTATCTAATCGAATAACTTACGTATCTTCATTGTAAAAATATAATAAACATATGTTGATTTGTGCGCAAAAAAAAATATATATAACATTTATGCGTTTGTATCGTTTGTGTATATATATATATATATATTAACAGAGTTTCACCTGATATACTGAAAAAGAAAAAATAGTTAAGTTTTATTAGTAAATAACTTGTATTATATTTCCAAAGTTACTTCACTGATGACTTCATTTGAACTTCTCTTCGTAAGTATAAAAAGCAATGTTTGTAAAGGAAATATAATTTCCTGTCGAGTTTCATTGTATTATTATTATTATATTATTATTATTATTATTATTAAATGTCATAATGTTATAGTTCTCTATATTAATACTGATAAGTTTTCAATATCTTTTCTTCATCTAAATAAATAAATTCTAAAACATTAAGTCTGTCTATCTCGCACAATTTCATATATATGTAACTCATTTCCCTGTTGTTGGAAACTTCGTGGTTATCCTTCAGTGTGTTCCAAGCGTGTATGGCATTTTATTCAATAGTTTTCCATACAAAATTAAAACTCACTAAAGTAAATGTATGTTATTTCCATATAAGTAGGTTCTCTTCCCTTGAATTTTGCTAATTTGTTTCCATGACTCGGGAGAAATGTTTGACATCTGAAGTCGATCTTAGTTTTTCAGGGATAGTGGCTATTACCTAAATGCATTGACATCCATCGTATGACATTTAAAATAGGACTCGGCATCCCAAAACTCCGATGCATTACAGTGCGTGACATCCGAGATGCAGCTAGTTAGCTTCGCCCGGAAAAATCGTGTATAAGTCCAACCTAAACCTACAAAAACGAAAACTTTCCGGCAAAATACTGTTCTCATATGTTTTATAGTTAATCAATGTGATTACACTGCCCAACACCAATTTTGCTGATTTAATTCTAACACCTGTTTTTAGGTAACTTTGGTGTGCTGATTTCAAAAATCACCTTAGTTTTTGCCTATCACGTCAGGTTTTCGAGCAATCAAATACGGATATTTTGGAGATATCGCAATTTGGCAGGGTTATGCCCAATTTTTTTTCTTTTAAAAAAAAAAAGTTTTTACATACTCAGAATCAGCATGGAAAAGTAAACAATTGTGCAGGGAGTGAACTTTAATATACAATGGTAATATTGACACATAAAGTGATTAAAAGTGTTTAAATAAGCAAAAAATGAATCCATATTAAAGCAAGCACGGGACCAGTTTTCTTAACATTGTCCTTTTCTTGTTTTCTTACTTTTCAGTGCTGATAAATTTTCTCTTATAGGACTTCCTAGAATGAGAGATGTCAAGACAATCTCGTTGCATGCTCCAGCAGTAGTCAGCCATCATATGGGTATCCCATCTTCCTTGGTATCGTTCTTCCATCACTTTGATATCTTGGTGGAACCTTTCACCTTGCTCTTCACTAACATCACCAAGATTTTCTGGAAATTTATCCAGATGACTGTTGAGATAGTGAACTTTAATGCTCATGTTGCAACCCAACTGCTGAAAGTTTACAAGTAAATCCTTTACAAGATCTTTATAATTTTCAGACTTTTTGTTTCCTAGGAAGTTCTTAACTACTGCCACAAAAGCATTCCAAGCTCTTGCCTCTGTTTCGGTCATTGAGTTACTGAACTGCGGATCTTTCATCACTTTTCTTATCTGGGGATTTTAATATGTTGTACATGACCTTTAGATTTAATGCACAGATTTGCGTATTCCACAGATAAAATTTTAACAGCAAAACAGCTGTTAACAGGTCTCAAAAATCATCAATTTTGATAAGCGCCCTTCATGGATCACCCAAAATAGGCATATTGCATTGCACGAAAACCTGATGTGATGGACAAAATCTAAGGTGATTTTTTAAATCAGCACATCAATATTATCCAGAAACAGGTCTTAGAATTAAATCAGCAGCAAAACATTTTTGTTGTTGTTGGGCAGTGTTATAGTTCTTTATATTTAATTCCTGATCCACATTATTAATTCCAAACCCAACCCCCAAATCATGCTATTCCGCATAACTTATCATTAAATTTGAAAATTTAAAACCAAAAGGTTTTAAAATTTTAAAATTTTTTAATTTTAAACTCACGACTGTAAATTAGTTATTTTAAATGCAACATGACGACATTAACTATCCGATAATTAATAATTAATTTGAAATAAATCTATACTGAATGATTTCGAACGATGACCAGTATTTGGTAGTACTGAGAATTAATAATAAATATTTACTAATTTTAAATTTCAATTCTCTCCTTCATCAAGAAACAGAATAAGAGCATATTAAACAAATTTAATTACCTACTAATAATATAAATTATTATGTGTTAATTATGAAACGATGATGAAGGTTCGAAACCATGTAGAAATCATAAACAGGATGGGTTTTAATTTTAAAAATTTGCTAAGCTCTTTTCCTACTACTTCGCTGAAGAAGTAGGTTCAGACCTTCACATTTTCTGTCAAAAGGTCTTAAGACTCTTTAACATTACTTAACGTTTCCATGATGTCTATGCTAATAAACTATGCTACGCTATGTTATTTCATGTTACATTATACTATATTATGTTATATCATGCTATTTCTTCATATTTTCCTAAATTCTCACTTTTATTCTTAAAATTCTCATTTTATTCCTAAATTTCTCACTTTTATTCCTAAAATTCTAATTTTTATTCCTAAAATTCCTAAAATTCTCATTTTTATTCCTAAAATTCCCAAAATTCTAATTTTTATTCCTAAAATTCCCATTTTGATTTCTAAAATTCCCAAATGCCCATTCTATAACCAAGAAATTTCATTATTATTAATATTATGATAATTATAATTATTACAATCATTATTATTAAAAATCTTCGTTATTTATAAATTTTACTTTTTGTACCTTAAGTTAAAACCCATTAAAAAAAAATTTCCAGTTAATGGAGTCTACCTTATTTTCTTAAAGAATATATCGACTTAACGTAATTTTGTATATATACTTAATCTATATTAATATAAAGCAATTTATATATTCTTTATCTATATTAATATAAAGTAATTTATATATTCTTTATCTATATTAATATAAAGCAATTTATATATTCTTTATCTATATTAATATAAAGCAATTTACCATGCATGCAAGTAATTTTTTTTCAATTTTCCATAACAATTATTATTACAGGCCATTTGATCGTTTGCGTCCAACTTTCACTCCAAGCAAACTACATTTTTTAGGCGCATATACCTCTACTTACACTCTTTAAGCATTACAGGTCTCTTAAAATATATTAACTGAATTATTTTGAGAAATATATATATATATATAATATATATTATATTATATATATATACCAGTATATATGGGAATGAACTCAGAATGGTCCCCTGAGTTTTTTATGATACACACAGACCGTGCACCTCCCATCTTGAAACAGATATGTTATGTGCCTTGAAAAGTGGACGCTCAATTCTGCCAGTTGAGGTTTAAGTTTTGGTTTTTTGGCTAAAATATAGTAGTTACCCCTTTTTCTTTGATGTATTCAATCTGACGTGAAGACAGCGAGTCTTTTGCTTATATTGAGGTTCTAAATGTAGCAGGGCTAGGCTGCTTTAAACCCTAGATCCATGTCCCAAAGCTGGATCCTGTCTGCTTAGCAGATAGCTGGTGAGGGAAGCTATATTTGTGGGATCTCTTTGCGAGTGACCCGTTGCCCACGTTGGGCTAGCATCATGAAAAAGAAAAACTATGGTATTTGTCATTTACCATCACTTATTCGGACTATAGTGGATTTAATTATCCCAGAAGAGTTTCTTGTTCCATGCACGGTCTGTGTGTATCATATATATATATATATATATATATATATATATATATATGAAACATATACGACAAAGCACAAACACTTTATCTCCCTTCATGGGCACCTCACTAACCTTGATTTCATGTTTCCTCTTCTCAAACACATTCATAAGCTTATCGGTCTGGAAACTAATAGCCAAACAGTCAACATTATCAGAAATGAGGCATCGCCTTCCGGAGGCGTTTTATCACCGCGGCGATACACATTTCTTTTATGGCCGAAAAATGCAGCCACAAGTGTCCTGACTGCGATGCTTAAGACCGTTAAGGAACTGTAATATCTTCAATTCCTTGTGAAAAAAAAGCGGACAAATCTCATCATGCGAGAAAGCACCATAGTGCTCGGTCCTAAGGCGTCTTTATGTCTCCAACACTCAGCGCCATCGTAGAGCTGGATGTGGATCGCGTGAGCGCGCTCGTTCAATCAGCGCGGCGCGTTTCCTCTCACATTGAGCTTCCGCTAAGCGTGGTGTTAGTCATTGTTTACGCCTTCAATGGTATTATCTTCACATCGCGTTTTCTCAGAACTTCCTCGTGGGTGGTAAAACGCCTCCGGAAGCGACGCCTCAAATATTTCCTTTATTCAAGAGAGTTCTTACTTCCACCGCTTCTTGTACAATTTGGACCAAATCCTGGTGCTCTTCGGAATCAATACAATATAAAGGATAAATCACACATTCATTCGTTATTGTATAGTGACTATTTTCATTTTCGGTTAATACAAGTCTTAAAATTCATATCATACTCGATTTTACATATTTTGTCAACAGAAAAATATATAACCTCATTCATGGGGCTAAAACCTCAACTTTTACAAAATTCTCAAACTTGTAAATTCCTTCCAAGTTTAAATTATTGATTCTATTTACAGAAGCTATCATTTAAGCATCCTTTTCCAAAGAAACTTCTAAAAAACTTTTTTATTAAAATTGTTAATTTTCACTTTGACTAACCTCGTCAATGACAATGACATGAATCGTTTATAGTCCCACTGTAACACGAAATTTCCTTACGAGACACTTGAAAATACCTATCAACCCTGAATTTCTCTTACTTACCAGACGTTTGATAATCCCTATCAACCCTGGATTTTTCTTCCGTATCAGACGCTTCATAATCTTTATCAACCATGAATTTTTGTTTTTTCTTTTGCAGTCCTACCCCAACACGAAACATTCTTATAATACGACACTTCCGAGTTACTTTCATGTGAATTACTAGTTTCAGATACTACCGGGTGTTCCACTTAAAACCGGCCCGCTGGACCGGGCCCACTCCAGCGGACCGGTTTTAAGTGGAACACCCTTTACATCACAAGGAGGAAACACATCCCTGAATACATTATGTTTCGAAACAACTTCATAAGGGGCAAAAACATCCCTGAACGCATTATTTTGTGAAACAACTTCACAAGAGGCAAAAAATCCATGAATGAAACAACACTCGGGGGGCAACATCCTCCCGAACTTTTCCGCAATGAAGCTCATCTGTTTCAGCCACCTATTCACATATAATAACATTTTCATAATTGTTTATATTTACCACTTTCACACTTTCGTGCGTCTTATGAGAAACTAAATCATCCATCCTCTTAATCATTCTCAGGATTTCGCTTATATCTGACTCAATTTTCTCGTTCAATTTTGTTATTTCATTCATTGTTCTACAGTTTTCTCATTTCTAATTTATCATTTTTAGCAAATTCATTATATTCATTCTCATTTACTCACTCCTGAATAGATATGCGTGGTTGAGAGTTCTCTATATCACTAACAACATCCAATTCAGAGACAAGTGTAGGAATTTCTAAATCATTTCATTCTCAGTGCACACACGCACACACGCACACACTTGAGAATCGTAAATTTCCACGTTTGAATCAACATAGAATAATTCATTTTCTACATCAGTGAATTATTTCACATAAAGCATATATAGGTCTGGAATCAAAAGCTTCCATGCTCTGCAACTCGCAAACATAATTTACGTCAGTTTCAGACAAAGAATTTATTGCAAGTGTCCCAAAATTTCAAATACTCTACAAGCACCCCATTCGCCACCTCTACCAATATATCCCTTTTACTTTACGGTGTATGATAAAGCATTTTATAATGTCTCTCAATATTAAAGTCATTATTACAATCATTATATGTCTCTTGCTCTTTCGACCAATTCTAATTATACTCAAATTTTTTTTCGTTTACATTTATAAAATTTTGAAACGAAACAAATATTTTTCTCGTTTCGAATAATCAACATAATTATTCAGCAATATCTCAACCTCTAAACCAGCGGTGTGCAATACATTCGCCACTCGCCACATGTGGCGAATAGGTTATTACGTTGTGCCGATATTATTAATATGTTTTTGTAATATTTATCATTAATATTAATAATAAATAATTTGAAATTGTCGTTTGTAATATGTTTTTTAATCCTTTTTTATGATGAGGCGAATACGAAAAATAGAAAACCATAAATGTGGCTAGCACGAAATTTCTATTGGACACCGCTGCTCTAAACTATTCCCGCGTTCCATTGTTTTAGTCAAATTTAAGAACGTAGTATTTAATATAAGAAAAAGAAAATTTTACGTCAATTTTAATGCAAGTCTCGCAGAAATTAATGACAAGAGCTGTCGAGTAGAACCAATAATGTAAATATTCGTTTTCTTTATTATGATAAAAAAATTTTAGGTATAACTTTTTTTTATTTAATCTAATAAAATTTATTTGATTTTTTTTTTATCTGTCTCCGAAATGGTTCTTTCACGCACGCATTTTCGTGATGTGAAGAATTTCTGCTCATTTTATACATATTTTAATTATTGTAATCGATTTCCCTCTGTAGTTATATATATAGTCGTTTCCCGTACCATTATATTGTAGTCGTGAAGTGTTAGGGTCATCATCCACAAGTAGTCTTCTCCATCAATAATCTCGTGATTCTACGATTACAGTCGTCTTTTCCCATGCGTTTGTCCTCTTCTTGTCGTCTTCATCTTTCTTCAATTATTATTTGTTCGTCCTGTGGTTTTCTCTTCAGAAAATTGTCTCTCTTCGACGGGTCTTCTCTTCGGCGAATGTAATAATGTTCCTCTTCGGCTGAATTCTTCGTTTCAATCTTCCGACATAATCAACGTAACAACTCCTTTCCCTCAAAACAGAAAAAGATGAAGGATTAGAAACGAACAAAAGAAAAGGAAAAAGGAGTGAGCACTTGACTGACACCATAATTGTATTTTGGCTGCGTTTCTGTTTTATACAGGGTGAGCGAAAAGTCCCTGCGCACCTGTCTATTTCCAACATAGTACGGGTGCGGGTTCACTAACACTCCTTGCAGGTGCGCAGGGACTTTTCGTTCACCCTGTATTATGCGTTTAGTTATCTGTCGCTTCGTTGATAAATACATATAAAAAAAATTATTTGCCAGGAATCTCCGGGACGTGGATAGCGAATCCGACTTCCTCCTTACGTCAATTACCTTTTTAAAATCTTCGACCAATACTTTTTGTAAACGTACAATTATGCTTAAATACGACGAGATTTAATTTAAATACAGAAGTTTATTGAAGAAGAATTATTGACTTCTTTATATATATACACACACACGAGTATACATACGTTCGAGGTCTATTTCTCGTCTCCATACGTAATATGAGTGTTCTCAGTCAGAAATTATTAATTTCGGAAGCCTCTGCGTCTTGGCCTTTGTCTGTCTTGAGCGTTAGCTCTCAACCCTTATATAGCCACAAATCATAAAGGTGGGGGGGAGATGGTACTTGAAAAGGTGTTGGGGAGGGAAATATTCGTAGATTCTTAAGAAAGAAAATGTGTATTAGTAATTATTTGAGTTAAAAATAATTGTTTTTTTCACCTGAATTTTCATTATACACACACACACACACACACACACACACACACACACACATACATATATAAGTTTTATTGTGTAAAATAACTGTGATACAATTAAATACAATATAATTATACAGTATAATTATTTAATATTTAATTATACTTCACCGTCTAATATCCCAATCAATACAAAGATATAATCTTAGCTGAATATCTATACTGTATACATTTCCAAACATATGTTTGTAACTTACAACAGGTAATTTCCAGGTACACTCTCTCTCACTCTCTCTCTCTCTCTTCTCTTTCTCTCTCTATATATATATATATACACACACACACACACACACACACACACACACACCACACACACATTTAAAACTAGTCTACATAATTTGGCTATGTTGTATTATTTAATAATAAGACTTACTAAGGAACTCCATTCTGCCAACAAAGCATACAATTTGTTTCTGCATAGCAGTTCTATGCTATGTAAGTATATGAAGGCATTACCGTCTTATTTATCTAAGTGTATAATGAGTGTGTGTGTGTATATATGTATGCGATTCATATTTATTGGTACACATGCATGTACCTGCATATGTGTATGCGTCTGTGTGTATACGTGTGCATGTATAGACATACAACTCCGGACCAAAACAATAGAATACTCTCTCAAATGCGCTCATGACCTTCATAATACCTTTAAATTATACACCTTTATGAGCCATATCGAGTATGACGTTATTATAATAAAAAGACACATCTGTGTGCCAGTTTTGAGAAAAATATTAAAATATAGCAAAACCTTATTAAATAGTGAAAAGTTAATGCATAGCGACATACCAAAATTATTAGAATATCTTGTTAAGCTGTTATCCCCCCCCCCCCAAAAATAGAATAAATTCATTATGTTTATTAAGTACTGTCATTATATTAAATATTTATCAGACTTTTTAATTCTGCGTCTTAGTATTTGGTTAGTTTGACCCTCAGCCCTGATTACGGCTTCCAATCGACGTGGCATTTTCTTCTTCGTACGTATTGTATGCCTTATATATATATATATACATATATACACTGTATATAATATATATATATATATATATTATATATATATTATATTATATATTATAGGTGGAACGAGAGAGGATTATAAATACGCACCTTGCTAACTGATATATAATTACTGTAATGATAAAGCATTTAAAAATAATATCAGATGTAAATTACTAGCACGCAACTTTCTTCTCGACTGTAATGCTCAGAAAAGCATAGTACGTACACCTGTCAAAAAAAAATTGGGAAAACCATGATCTAAACAGTTGAAAGCGTGTATATACTCATAGTTGTTTCGTAAAGTACTCTGTATACTATATATAGCCTGTGGTGTAGTGGTTAGCATATCTGACCGGCAATCGGAAGATCCTGGGTTCGATTCCCGGGCGGGCACCTCATTTTTCATTTGTTCGTTATTTCTCTTCCTCGTGTGCAGAACATTCCTCTATACTTACGTCGTTTCTATACATTAATATACTGCGTGGTCATTGCAGTTAAATATATATATATATATATATATATATACACAGGGTGTCCCATAAGTCCGGCATCATAGGAAAACTAAAAAAAGGCAAAACAAAAGCTTTTATTTACAGAACGTGCTCAATATGTCCACCATTGTTTTCAATACACAAATTCAGACGTGATACCCAGTCAGCAAGCACACGGTGAATGATGTCAGGAGTAATGGTGTTACATGCCCCAATAATGCGCTGCCGCAAATGTTCAACACTCCTAATTTTCTCTGCGTATACCAGCGCTTTGAAGTGGTCCCAGAGATAAAAATCTAGTGGCGTGAGATCCGGGCTTCTAGCTGGCCATTCCACAGGCCCTCGACGTCCTATCCACTGACCAGGGAATTGTTGGTACAGGTATTCCCTTACTTGGGTGCTGTAATGTGCAGGACTAGCGGGTGTTCTGTCGATTTACCTCACCATTTCCATAAAAAACAGCCTCGTCACTGAACAGAATGGTGGATGGGAAATTGGCATCCCGAGCATATTGTTCCGTAGCCCATTCACAAAATTCCATCCGCCGGTCGGGATCATTTTCGCTTAATTTCTGTAGGATCTGAATTTTATATGGATGCTATTTGTGAGCCTGAAGAATGCGATGGATGCTACTTTTCGACACTCCTGTCTCGGCGGACAATCGCCGAAGAGACTTATTGGAGCTTCTGTTAAAATGAACCAGGATAGCAGTCGCTGTATCATCGTCAGTGGACCTCCTTGAAGGTCCACTGCGTGGTTTATCTTCTATGAATCCTGTTTCCTTAAACTTTGCAACAAGTCTGCTAACACAACTCTGTGTTATTGGCTCGCGGTCTGGATGCAGTCTGTTAAATTCAGCAGCGGCCTCTCTTTGACTCCGATTTCCTATGAGTAGAATTATCTGGATTCGTTCTTCCTTGCTCACAGACATTATGGCTGTAGAAAGAGAAAAATATGAATTATGGTTTGTAGAAATAGAAAAATATGAATTTCTCCTATGATGCCGGACTTATGGGACACCCTGTATATCGTTTCAAACTATATGTGTACTTTCATTTTAGAGACTGAATTGCAGTAGTAGATGACGCGCATAAATAATATTTTGCAGTTAGGTTTTCCAAAGAATTCATCTATATACTTCCCTATAAGCGGGATAATCTATAGTTCACAAGATAAAAACTAAAAATAATGGAATTCGGATTATTTTTCCGAGCCCAAAAGATCTACGTGAATATATTATTGCCAGAGAGGTCTTGTTTTGAACTGTCATAGAGGTGATCTGTTACCTCTGTTACGCACAGGTGTATCTCTCTTTGCGCTTTCCCACGGTCAGCGGAAACAAAGAATTCGAGAGGGTAAATTTGTGTTGTTGGTTGGGAATATTTATTCGTTGTATTTCATTCCCGTATTTCTTTGATGTTCTATGTATTGGTTTTTTGTATTTATATATTTTTTCCTATTGATGTTGTATTCTATTTAATTATAAGTGGAATTGTATTGTGCGTGTGTGTGTGTGTATATATATATATATATATATATGATCCAAAGGTGGATCCTATCTGCTTTGCAGATAGCTGGTGAGGGAAGCTATATTTTTGGGGCCTCTTCGCGAGTGACCCGTTGCCCACGTCGGGCTAACATCATGAAAAAGAAAAAAACTATAGTGTTTCTCATTTATCATTACTTATTCGGACTATAGTGGATTTAATTTTACCCAGAAGAGTTCCTTGTTCCATTCTGAGTTCAATCTCACACATATATATATATATATATATATATATATATATATATGTATTGATTGATTGATTGATTTGTTGTCTAACGTTACATTTACAAAGCTTCGAAGAATGAATTCAGAATCAATTGTAATTTATTTCCAATCTTTGACCAGAACTTATGAATAAAATATTGGCAAGCAACATTAAAAATGAAATTGAAATGTCATGAAAACAGCATTGTGTATATATATATATATATATATATATATATATATATATATATATATGTTTCCTTTTTACTTTTTCTTCTTCTTCTGATAAGAATAAGCGGAGAAAAAGCATCTTTTCGCCATTCCTTTTCAATTTGCCATCGTGAATAACCAAAAATAATTACAGTTTACGCTATTTTGCCTGATAACGATAATATTAATAACATATTATAGGAATCTATGTAAATTATTTACGAAATAAAATCTTAGTGTTTTACGTACTGTCTCTGTTGAACTAAAAGGAACTCGGAAATGTTACATTTTATTTTAAATTCCTTAAAATAGTTAACGAAAATAAGTAAAATATACTTAGTTAATATTTAGTTTATCAGATTAGTTAAGTAACCTGATTCTACCTCTCGTTTTCTTCCTTTTCCATCAGCCATTTCTTTCTTCGGGACTTCGTAGGTTTTTACGGTGGCCTACAGTACTTCTTCAGTTCCCACAAATGATGGCAGTAATGTCAATATAACAGCGCTTCATATTTGTACATTTTTTATAGTAATGTCAATGTACATTCAAGTTATTCATTGACACTCTTATCATCGCATTTGACAAGTGATTTGCATAAACCAAAGGTCTTATGACAGTAAAATCTAACCGGTTTTGTAATACTTTAGTTTTCTTATTTTTTATCAGGATTATCTATCTATCTATCTATCTATCTATCTATCTCTCTCTCTCTCTCTCAGGGAGGACACCCACGAAATCCCCGAGCCAAGGGTCAGGCACGAAGGTGCTGGCCTGGATAGTGTTCGGTGTACCGCGACAGTCGTTGCCGATAGAATAGACAAACCGAGCGCGTTTAAGGCTCCTGGGCCAGACCAGTTCCTACCCAGAGTGTTGCGGAAGGTGCGCGACCAGGTGGCTCCCCACCTGGCCACAGTCTTCAACAAATCGTTGGAGACGGGCCAGGTGCCTGGTGACTGGAGGGAAGCCAATGTGACCCCTATCTTTAAGAAAGGGGATCACGAAAGTCCAGGAAACTATCGTCCCATTAGTCTCACTTCGGTTGTAGGTAAATTATTAGAGGGGATAATAGCTGATAGGATCGTTGACCATTTGGATTCCTACAAGCTGCTTGGGGACTCCCAACATGGGTTTAGACTGCATAGGTCGTGTCTCACCAACTTGCTCGAGTTTTTCCACGTCATGTTGAGTGAGTATGATAAGAGTAGGGCGATTTATATACTTTATCTCGACTTTGAGAAAGCCTTTGATAAGGTACCTCACCGCCGGCTAATGGCCAAAGTACGCGCTCTGGGTATCGGTGAGGAAGTAGGTAGCTGGATAGAAAACTGTCTGAAGAATAGGCGGCAGAGGGTTGTAATTAAAGGGGTTAGTTCGGGTTGGGCCTCGGTCACTAGCGGGGTTCCTCAGGGTTCCGTTTTGGGTCCACTGTTGTTTATCATTTACATAAATGATATCGACGGTGGCATCGTCAGTAGGACTGCCAAATTCGCTGATGACCCGAAGCTTGGGGCCAATGTTGGGACGCCAGAGGCGATCGAGCAACTGCGTACGGACGTACGTAGGATAGGAGAGTGGTCGGAAAAATGGCAAATGCCGTTTAACTTGGGTAAATGCAAGGTGATGCACATTGGCTACGCCAATCCCAAGTCGGACTACTCCGTGTTGGGGAGTAATATCGAGGCGACTGATTTGGAAAAGGACTTGGGTGTGCTAATTAGCAGCGACCTTAAGTTTACGAAACAGTGTGTAGAGGTAGAAAAGAAAGCCCAGAAGTTGTTGGGTTATATCAGGAGGCAATTTTGATTTCGGAACAAGGAGATTGTGCTCTCTCTCTGTACAATTCTCTGGTTCGGCCGCACCTGGAGTATGCTGTGCAGTTCTGGTCGTCCACCCTCAGGAAAGATATTGAGAGGCTGGAGCGACCAGGCGAGGGCCACAAAGTTAATCCCTTCCGTTAGGCATATGGGCTACAATCGACGCTCACGTGCCCTGAATTTGTTTTCGCTGGAAACTCGGAGGTTGCGCGGTCAACTCATCGAGGTTTTCAAGTTCTTACGCGGGTTCAACAATGTCGATTTTAGAAGCATGTTTAGTTTAAATGATAACCCAACTCGCAACAATGGTTGGAAGTTGGATTTGAAACGGTTTAGCACTAGTGTGTGTGGGAATTACTTTACGTATAAGATCTGTGACACGTGAAACAGGCTACCTTCAGAAGTTGTGAACAGTTCTTCCGTGGATCTGTTCAAGAAAAGGTTAGACCGGATCTTGCACACTATTTGAGGGTGACAGAATTTTTCCGTGGCACCCGTTGCCATTGGTACCTCCTCGGTATGGGCCGCAAGGCCTTTTGAGGTACTTCTTTTCCTTGTAACTCCTTGTAACTCTCTCTCTCTCTCTCTCTCTCTCTCTCTCTCTCTTCTCTCTCTCTCTCTATATATATATATATATATATATATTTTTTATTATTAATCATTGCTTAAAACATTTGTAATTGCATGTAATGAAGCTATACAAAGGACTTTTACGTCTAAGATAGAGGAAGAGGAGATCAGACAGCAATTCTCTCCTTCACCAAATCCCGAAAATTAGGCGGGATGCTACAGAGGTCGATCCTGAACCGTCGTTCAAACTCTCATAAAGTAACATAAAGTAAGTAACAGCTTAAGTGGAAATAAGATGAGAAGTTTAACTCTTTCTATACAGAGTATCATTCCGTCAATACGCCTATTTCAGGGTACGAACAGCTTGCAGCAACATTGACAAGTGAACAAAGGGTTTATATACTGACGGGGCTTCCGTACGCAGCTCATCACCACTGAAGGCAACAATGCTCCATGTTATCCATATATATATACACACAGTATAATTAGGTTGGGCAAGAGAAGTTATGGTCTTTGACCACGATATGTGTCATGCAGAAAATCAACATTCATTTATCATTCAAGACTTGTTCTTCACATATTATCACATATATGAAAATGTATTATTAATAGCTGTAGCTATTTTATTCCATACGTGTAAGAATATATTCCTAATATTTTCCTCATATAATAAATGTATATACAAATCATATTGATGACATACTGCTTGTCTAATGCGTGTTGAATGACTGATGAAAGATTTTTGACAAGTGTACAATTAACTTCACACTTTATTCTTCTAAATAAGTAGCCTTTGTGCTTTCTATTTTATTATCGCTGTGAGATTATCATTTCTTAGTTACATTTTATCGCTGGTATTTCTCTTCTCTCGTTTTTACACGCGAATTATTTACAGACCTATTTTAATAATTTATTTAATCGTATCTGTAATTATTGCATTGATTTACGTAAAGAACTTCTGTGGTTTTGTTTGTTGGTGATTGTATTGAAGATTGTGAAGGACCGAGATCGAAAACTCACCGTCGCTACGATTGGCATTGCACGCTCACCATATGTGATTCCTAATAGATCTATAGCGTCAAGTAGGATCCATATCACGGGTCACTATATTATCTAAACGCAGAGAACGGTCACCCATCCATGTATTAAACAGACCCATCGTCGCTGAATGAACTCCGCAACTAGTTTCTTTATTCTTGAAGGAGAATAAAAGTGTCAGGTAACTAAATTTCTTGGTGTAATTCTTGACAAAGGATTGTTACGGAAGAATTACACGATATATATATTCCATAAAAGATTTCTAGAAATGATAGAACTACGTTTGAACTCAAATATACTGTATATATGTTCTATAGTTCCCAGGCATCTTGCTAACTCTATAATAAATCCTTGTTCTTGCTTTTAATACGTTACTGTTTTTCTGGTTTTGGGAAAACTGTGCAATTCATCATAAGTTACACATTGTCTTTATTTTTCATAAAAAGGTCAGAAAAACAACAGTTAATGACTGAATTCTATGCTCATTCTGGCATCTTTTCGAGCGTTAAAAACTTTACAGACTGATGACGTAATTAAATTAATTGGTACACGGGGTATTCATTTATAAATGAATAAAAATCTGTTGAATTATTCTTGGTTAATAGATACTTTGTAAGGCTTAAGGATACTTATTCTTACCGTAAAAATAAAGAAGTTTTCCTTTCGTTTCAGACTAATCTCATTTGCAGTTATTATTGTGATGAAATTTTACTGTATTTACAGCAATTTCATTTGCTTATTTTCTGTATTTATTTATATATTATTTTTTCTAAAATAACAACGGTGAGGTAAATTTATTTATTGGAATTT
Source organism: Bathynomus jamesi (assembly GCA_023014485.1). Classification (NCBI taxonomy): domain Eukaryota; kingdom Metazoa; phylum Arthropoda; class Malacostraca; order Isopoda; family Cirolanidae; genus Bathynomus; species Bathynomus jamesi. Next base: position 210,494 of record JAJOZX010003395.1, on the reverse strand, counting down.
ATTCAATAGCATTATAATTTATTAATATATTAAAATAAGTAACATATTTTAATAAGAATCGTGCATGTCGACTTCTTAATAAGTATGTGAGCCCAGTAAATCCAAAAACGTGAAGGGTGCCAAATATGATACAGTAAGTATTGTCCAAGTTTGTGTATCCTATTTTCTAATTAATTTAATACTTATCTTATTAATAAAAATTTACTTTCTTTACTCATTCGTTTACATGCTGCATGAAAATGGCGTACTAGTGTATGTAAATTTACATAAAAATTAATAGAACACTACAATAACACTCAAACAAGACCATAATGAGCATTCTTGAGATAATTGAAGATACGAAACCATCTTATTTTTATTTTGTTTATACGAATATAGACACAAAATTTTACAGAAAAATAAAATAAATAAATAAATGAAGAGATAGTAAAATGATAAAACCATGTAAAAAGCGTAATTGTAAAGGTTGAAAATAGAGAAAAATCGTGTAAATGATATAAACTTTACTTTTGCGTGTTATTTATCTACAATACTGAGGTTTAATTCGCCATGTAACGCGGTTTACGTAATAAGAATAAACGAAATGAATAACATTTATGAAGCGCAGCTTAAAAGAAATTAAAAAAAAAGGAATGACAAGTGTCCTGTCTCTTTACTTCACTGGAAAATTAAACAAATTTTACCCATACAGAACAGAATTAAAACTTGTCCAATTTCCAACGTTATAACTTTAAATAACAACAGCAAGAATGTTGTTAGTTTGGTAGTTAATTAGTTCGTTGTTAACACGGCTGTCTAGTTTGTCCTTCTCGCATATTAGAAAGAAGAAGCGAGGGACAATATATTCCTTGTGTGAGTCCCTCGCAAACGACCGAATTTCTTATGCTTTTTGCAAATGGTAGAACATTATTCCTGTTTTAAATAAATTTTAAAGTCTTCAACAAGTAAAATTCTCCTCAATTATTTCAGTTAATTATTAAACTTAGTATTTAAACTTTAAAAAATATTATTTTAAGCTATGCTAAGATTTCCTTGAGTAACGTTACATGTATGTGTGAAGCATTTCCCTCTTTCTCTACAGCATATACTACCATTCTTTATTTCTATTAACCAACTTTTTCTCTTCTTCTTAGGATTGCAGTATGTAAAGAATACAACAACAACGACAACAACAATAACCAAATACGTATATTACTTAAATGAAATAAAAAAGTGAATTAAAAATAATTATAAACAAACAAGAGAACGTTTATTATAAATAAAACACTTCCTCAAAAAGATCAAAGAGAGTTGAAGTTATAATAACTCGTAATTACTTCAACAAGTTATCAACAAAATACTTGAACCTTAGTCTTCTTTATGCTTAATGAGAGATACAAGGAGGAAATTAATCGTATACAAATATGATTAGCAAGGAATTTATCCTAATTATCCATATACGTTTATTCATGAATGTATTGCTAATTATTTTATTATCCATATAGTTGTATTGATAACTATTTTATTATTCATATAGTTGTACTGGTAACTATTTTATTATCCAAATAGTTGTATTGGTAACTATTTGTATTCACGAATGTATTGGTAACTATTTGTATTCACGAATGTATTGGTAACTATTTTATTATCCATATAGTTGTATTGGTAACTATTTTATTATTCATATAGTTGTACTGGTAACTATTTTATTATCCAAATAGTTGTATTGGTAACTATTTGTATTCACGAATGTATTGGTAACTATTTTATTATCCATATAGTTGTATAGGTAACTATTTTATTATTCATATAGTTGTACTGGTCTATTTTATTATCCAAATAGTTGTATTGGTAACTATTTGTATTAACGAATGTATTGGTAACTGTTTCATTATCCATATACATTTATTCACGAATGTGTTGGTACCTATTTTAAATGAAAATATTCATCGATTTAATTCAGAATATTTTTGATGAATTTATTCCTTATTTTTACATGAATTTGCTTGTAAATTTAATTTTTAATTTATCTGTAAATATATTTTGGTGAATTTATCTGGAAATGTATCTGGAATTATACTTTGAATTTCTCTGCGAATATATACTTGAATTTATTTAAAGGCTTATTCATATACGAACTAAGTCATTCATAATTTTATCCGTGTATTTATCCATGACTTTATTAAGTTATCCATAACTTTATTTATCAAATTGTTTCTGAATTTATTTACGAGTTTATTTTCTGTAACATTCTCTTTGACATTTTATTGTGAATTTGGTCACGAATTTATCACTGAGCACGTTCGTAAATTTATATGATCATGAAAAATTTATACCAATAAATTCGTGAATACAGATTACAGTGTTTTCATAGCTTTTACAAAGTTACTTATGAATTTTATCCGTGATTATATCAGTAAATTTATCCGTAAATGTATCTATGAATTTATTAAATGAATAAATTTATATCTAAATACATCTATAAATTTATTAAATATGTAGCTATTTTTTATGAATGGCCCTAAAAATTTATTATATAGCCATTTATTTATTTGTCTGTAAACGTATCTATAAATTTAGCTGAAAATATTCATTAATTTATTATTAAATGAATATATATAACCATTTATTTTATTAATTAATTTATCTCTTAATTACCATAAATTTAATCGTAAAATTATTCGTTAACTTTACTCGTAAATTTATTTTTATTCTGCATTTAATAGAGCGACTTAACAAAATGAGAGCTAGGCCACGTTTCTTGCTCACCTCAGTTGTTGATGAAACTTTCCGCAGATAAAATTCAATTTTACTTATGCATGACATGTTTTCATTTAAAAAACAAACAACCTAAATGAAGTGGTTCAGGGAGTGGAAAAACTTTATTTGTTTCATTATACCGACTAAATAAAATAAACTGGAAAAAATGTTGGTACAGCTGTAGTAGATATATTATGCAAATATAGTTTGAGAAATACATATCAGGTATATATGTTCTAATTTTAGTTTTTAGACGTATAGCTTCAGTTGAAAATTAGTTAAAAAAAATGCGTTGCTTGTTCATGAATTCTATATGTTAACATACGTTATATTTTTGAAGTTATGAGCGAAATAGTTAAGTTTATCTAAGTGTAATTTTTAGTCTGGTTGAGCGTATAAAATGATTGAGCGTATGAAAAGATATTGGAACATACAGTACAAAGGGAAGATGGATCTGGATTTCGTCGAGGGATGTTTAAATTCGCAGATAATACGTATCTGTCAATGATAACCATATTTTTTTCCTGTTCCATCAAGGAAAATTCCTCTTTAACACGCGTGTGTTGCAAGAAGACTGTGCTGCAGCCTGTAACTCCTCACACTACCTGCCTCAGCAGACGAGAACTTTTAACAAAGAGAAATATCAAGTAAGTGAATAGTAAAAACTAACAAAGCAATCTTTATAAATTACACTATGTGCATCATGACCAATTTCACTAAAGTGATGCATCTCATAACAAAGAAATCTAGTTGAAATATAATACAGTATATTTTTGTATGGTGATATCTGGCAACGTACTCTTTGTTGAAGGTAGTAATTTCTTTGATAATTTAACGATTTTATTCTGTCACTAGCGTCATCCAAATTTTATTGTAATGGCATCGATGCCACAACGCGTCGAAGCCCTTCGTGAAGCACATGGAAAAACTACAAGATGTTCATTTTATACTTGCAGAAGTTATGTAATGCTCATCAACGTTTTTCAGACAAGTTATAGAGCGCAAATTTCTGTAAGTTCTAAAACGTGTAATGGATGACTATGAATTTAAGTGATTATTTCTAATTCAGAAATTTTAAATTTCTATTTCTATAATTTTAAAATCTATTTTTCAGTAATTTTTTTGTTTCCTTTTAAAAGAAGGACAGTTTGATCTGCTTATGATATATAAAATATCTTCACTTTTCTTTGGGAGGGGGGTGTAGAAGGTGGGGGGGGCTTGTGAATTTGAATTCAAGGTGGTAGGTTCGGACACAATGTATAGTTGTGGATCCTCTTTATGAAAAAAGTTGAATTCGTGATATTTCTTAAAGGGGCAAACTTTGATATCTTAAGAGAGTGTCGGGATACAGTAGGCAGTATGGTAGGTGTGGTACAGTGCATATATCCCGAATTGGTAGTTGGTGATACCACACCCGTCGGGGTAGCCTACAGTGGTAAAGTGGTCCTCAATGAAATCGAGTTCCAGTTCGGACTCCAGATTTCATCGATTAAAGGGTTCTGGATCTCCCCCTGTGGGGTGGTGGTCCGGATCTCAAGTAAAGTTGTAGGTCCTGCTAGGAGTCTTCTGGGCGTACTGTGGACAAACTGCTTACAAGTTCTCTGTTAGTTGTCCCAGTCTTTAATTAGTTTCGCGTGTAGGTCATTTGTGTTTCCTGACACCTTGGATAAGCCTTGAAGTTCATTCTGTAGTTATACAGAAACAGTTTCCTCATTTCTGTGAATAACATGCAATCTCACGTCACGATGCTTACACCACTGTATTTTACTGTTGGAACGATGCAATGAAGGTGAAAAGCTTCCCCTATACCCTCCTTCGCACATAAAAGAATGCAGATGATCCAAACACCTGCGAAAAAAGCAACTCAAATTATTTAATTTGAAATGTCCATCGGAAAATCTTTTACATTATGACATTCAAATGGCAATATCTAGCGTCATAAGGGTCTCCTGGTTCACATCAAAGCAACGTTGACGAAATTTTTTTTTTTTAATCAATGAATTCAGCTTCTTCTTACTGTTGGTCTTTGAGATCGAAGGGTTCTACCTGCATTTACATCCTTTAAGACCACATCTTTGTATCTTCCTCCTAACCATTCGCACTCAAACACTGGTTCCATTTGTCGTTTTGCAGGTTGTTAGAAACGTCCGAAGAAATTTTTCTACGATTTTTCACTGACAGAAGTCTAAGATGCCTGTCCTCACGAGCGGTTGTAGGTCTCTTTCTACCACTACGACTCACGCTGGTATAGGATTTCGTTTCTTTGGTACAATTTGAAGGTTCTTTAGACCGCACAGCATATTGAGAAAATTAAAATTTTCCGCAATAGCAACGTGGCTGAGACCTTGGGACACAAGTAGCCGAGTCTATGTTCTCTTTCCTTCTGAAGTTCCCTTGTTTTGGGCATTTCATATTATCGAACATATTACAGTTATCTCTAAAAAAAGATAGAACTTAGTTTTCATTATTTCACTTCATGAAATGAGACAAAAGCGAACCGTTGACACGAATTTTATCCTTTCTCCAAAAAGTATTACTGACCAGTTTTCAAAACATTCGAAGCACCTGTAAATCCAACAACGTTTCCGAAGACAAATTACATCTACAGGGTGGCCCATAAATCACAATCGGTTATAATTAAAACGAAAATCCATCTAGCGGAGCTCACACTGACGTAATCAATTAGCAAGGAAAGAATATTTATTGAGGTAAATGCAAAAACCTTCACTTTTTTCTACGTGAAGGTCAAAATATGATAATAAAAACCCACTCTAATAGACAGAGTTTATTTCCACAACAGTTTCGATGCCCACTGGCATCCTCTTCGGGTGGATAGTGGATACAGAAAAACGAATGAACCAAAAACAAGATGGAAAACAATCCAGGGACCATTAAGAAATTCGCACCTAGGTCAGATCCTGTTCTCCCGACACTGGAAGGGCATTTTTATTAAAGGGACCCGCTTGTAAGTACATTCGCACAAATTTAAAACTATCTTCTTGTTCTATACATACAGATTCTATTATTTTTTTTACATAATTATTACATTTATTATTAAATTTATTACATTTAATATTGCATTATTATTTATTACAGAAATTATAAATTTATTATTACATTGATTATTACATTGTTGTTTATTATACAGAAATTATAAACCGAAGAACGAATGAAGAAGGCGCACCTAGGCTAGATCCCGTTCCCCCGGCCCCGGAAGGGCATTTTTATTAAAGGGTCCCGCTTATAAGTACATTCGCACAAATTAAAACTATCTACTTGTTCTATACATGCAGATTCTATTATTTTGACATAATTACTGCATTTATTATTGCATTTACATTTTTTAACATTTATTATTATTACCTTTACGCTAATTATTACATTTATTTTATTACCGTTATTATTACATTTATTGCATTTAGATTTATTTCTACATTTATTATTTCCATTATTACATTTACATTTACGTTTATTATTCCATTTACATTTTATCGAAAAAAAAAAAAAATGAACCAAAAGCAAGTAAGGAAACAATCCAGAGACCTTTAAGAAATTCACACTTAGGTTAGAACCCGTTCACCCGACTCCGTAAGGGATTTTTTGACCAAGAATCTCATTAAAGGGTCCAACTTATAAGTACCTTCGCACAAATTAAAATTATCTACTTGTTCTATACATACAGATTCTATTATTTTTCGTTTGACATAATTATTACATTTATAAAGTACCTTACTTGATTCCCAATCTATAGGATGATTATTTTGGCTGGCGTGATAAAATATGGCATTATTAATATTACAACTTCTGAAGGCACATTTGTGTTCTTTAATACGGGTTTCAATATTTCTTCCAGTGTATCCTACGTATACTAAATCACAACTTTTACAGGGAATGCTGTAGACACAGGCTTGTTCCTGTTTTGCAACGTTATTCGTAACCAATTTACTTTTCACGGTAGACGAATATTTGAACGCCAAAGCAACTTAAAATCTTTCGTCAACGGTTTTATTCATTCTAAGCCGGCAATATAAGACGAACTCACATATTGTTTTTGGTTAACTGAAGGTTCCCGAGGTTCAAGTAAGGTACATTATAAATGTAATAATTGTCAAAAGAAAAATAATAGAATCTGTATGTATAGAACAAGTAGATAATTTTAATTTGTATGAAGGTACTTATAAGTTGGACCCTTTAATGAGATTCTTGGTAAAAAAATCCCTTACGGAGTCGGATGAACGGGTTCTAACCTAAGTGTGAATTTCTTAAAGGTCTCTGGATTGTTTCCTTACTCGCTTTTGGTTCATTCTTTTTTTTTTCGATAAAATGTAAATGGAATAATAAACGTAAATGTAAATGTAATAATGGAAATAATAAATGTAGAAATAAATCTAAATGCAATAAATGTAATAATAATGGTAATAAAATAAATGTAATAATTAGTGTAAAGGTAATAACAATAAATGTTAAAAAATGTAAATGCAATAATAAATGCAGTAATTATGTCAAAATAATAGAATCTGCATGTATAGAACAAGTAGATAGTTTTAATTTGTGCGAATGTACTTGTAAGCGGGACCCTTTAATAAAAATGCCCTTCCGAGGTCGGGAGAACGGGATCTAGCCTAGGTGCGAATTTCTTAATGGTCTCTGGATTGTTTCCTTCTCGCCTTTTTCATTCGTTTTTTGGTTTATAATTTCTGTATAATAAACAACAACGTAATAATCAATGTAATAATAAATTTATAATTTCTGTAATAAATAATAATGCAATATTAAATGTAATAAATTTAATAATAAATGTAATAATTATGTGAAAAACATAATAGAATCTGTAATCTGTATGTATAGAACAAGAAGATAGTTTTAAATTTGTGCGAATGTACTTATAAGCGGGTCCCTTTAATAAAAATGCCCTCCCAGCCAGTGTCGGGAGAACGGGATCTAACCTAGGTGCGAATTTCTTAATGGTCCCTGGATTGTTTTCCCTCTTGTTTTTGGTTCATTCGTTTTTCTGTATCCACTATCCACCCGAAGAGGATGCCAGTGGGCATCGAAACTGTTGTGGAAATAAACTCTGTCTATTAGAGTGGGTTTTTATTATCATATTTATCGAGATAATTACATTTTGCACTTTGAATAATCAATAAATACTTTTAATCTTATTATAAACCTTTTACTTTGATTTTTTTTTTTGTATTTTCGCTTTAATTATAACCGACTCGAATTTTGGGCCACCCTACAGTACGTTTTCAATATATTTTCAATATATTTCAAACCTAAGAGTATTCTAGTCTGTAATACTTATGACCAAGGTACCTACACACACATATATATATATAATATATATATATATATATATATATATATATAGTATGTAAGGATTTCAAAGTTAACACTTTTATATATATTTAAAACTTTTCTTCAGCACAGGAAGATTAAACTTTCAATACTTGGCTGAATACTGCTCCATCATGCGAATTTTTAATAACATTTCTTTTGCGAGAAATTTTAGCGTTCTTTTTTGATAAGAAAATGTTTTGTATAATAAAAATTTTCGCGCAATGTAGAAAAATTTGAAGATACTTATAATCGTGCAGCAGCACTTTCGGAAATACTTTTTCTTAAAAAACTTTGAAAATATTTTTATGTGACTGAAAAGGTTTTTGCTGTAGGAATAAATGTTGCTAAAATTCTTGAGAAACAAAGTCTGAATTGGAAAGACAGAACACTCGTTTTGTCCAATCCTCCCCCCCAAAAAAAAAAATTATATATATATATATAGACCATAATACTGGTGTTGAACCTTTAATACAAAAACACTTGATGGAATTTTAGGATTGTGAAAATTTCGTCTTCAAGACACGAAACAAAAAGAATTTTTCTATACTTATATATATATATACACACACAGTGAAGACAATGAGACTGTGTTTTATAGTCTTGGACCTTTCTAAAGCATTAACATCGTTGATTATCTTTTATTTATAAGATCGTTACTGAAGCGAAAGATTACTTCAGATATAGCAAGTGCCCTTAACTACGGTTTCCGAGTAAGCGAAGTGAAGACTCTGAGATCGGGGGTTTGATTCTCGGTGGTGCTGGTAATAATAATCTGGGAGTTAGCTAGATAGCCTGAGCGTTGTGCCAGTTTCTGGCCTTCTTGACTGATTGATATTATGCCAGATATAGTATGGTTAATAGTGAATTATGTAAGACACTAAGTGGCTATAATGAAATGGCACGGTAAATACTGCACCAAAAACGTTTACCTTAAAGAAGGGAGTAAGGAAAGGGGGTTGTTTGTGTCCACTCTTGTTTAATTTAATTTAATTATATATCTAATAATAATTGCTAACTGTAGATAATTATAATTAATTATAACTCATTAACGGTGGAGCAAATTTGTGTTTTTTGAAAATTAATAGTTTCCTTTCTGAAGAGGATTCTAAGCGCACTGATTAAAGCTAAATTAGTGTATCTGAAGTAAAGTCTAAACAAACGCGAAAAAAAAGTCTGATATTACTGAACGACAATATGTAAAATCGTGAACAGTAATAGAAGGGTTGTACCGTTGCATGGATGGTGAATTTTCATTGACATATAAATACTTATAATCAATCAGGAGGGCCAGAAACTAGAACAAAGTTCAGGCCAGAAGAATGTGGCCCATTGCGCTATTTCTGGAATTAATATTAACCGGCACCATCGGGAGCCGAACTCCCTACTTTAGTGTTCTCACCTCGCTTATAAGAAGTAGAGGGCTACGTCGTGACCAGTCTCGTAACACCGTTTCCCGTCGATTAGTGAAGTTAAGCGACATTGGATCTGGGTAGTAGTTGGATGGGAGACCGTCCTTTGCTTTCTAGCTACCCTTGGTTCGGATTCCATGTAAAGCTGTAGGTCTCCTCCGTCGTATAACCTTAGATGTTGCGAAGGAAGTTAAAATAGCTTATCATTAGAATCTCTTGTAGGAGGAGTTACTATATATATTTATATATAGCGATACAGTGTTCCCCAAAAAGTGGTCACCTTTTACACTCGGTCAACAAACCCACAATTCTAAGGAAATAATTGAAAACTATGGACCACCCGAATCTCTCTCTCTCTATGGAAAATTTGGGAGTACCGAAATGGAAGACCCACCTAATCTTGGATAAGCCATATTGACATTAAAATAAATAATAATAATAAAAAATAACTCGGAAGGAGAACATGAACTCTTGCTGAGAAAAATTAAAAAGACACCAACGAAGAAACAAATATGGGATGAAAAGAAAAAAAGATCCCATGGCTAGAAATAGCAACACAGTTTTAAGAAGAAGAAGAAAAAGATTGGAATAAGCAGAATAAGAGGGCGAGAAGCTGAATAAGCATAAGAACAGCGACGGAAAAAGCCGGAATAAAAATGTTTTAGTGGTGTCAAGAGATAAAATTCATAACAGTTTCAAGGTAAGAAGTTCATAAATTTCCCTTAGGTTATTAAATTTAGGTTAAATAAGCTGACATTTCAGCTGTAATTGTTTAACAAAAGAGTATGGAAGTCCTGTTTATGGACAAATAGTTAGGCTAGTTCATCTTTGGCCTAGGTCTTCCATCTTCAACATAGCCTAGGTTGTGTTTAGGCTACTCTGGTTGGAGCAGGACCTATTTTTTCAATATCTATAATGGTGGCCCGTGTGGGGAAGGGTTATTTGCTGTGAAAACCTTAACCTAAAATAAAATAAAATAAATTAAAACAAAAAAATAATAAAATTACGCCTTATCAAACATTTTGACATCTGAACAGAATTTATTCCATGTTTGGCTTTTTCAAATACTTACTACATATAAATAATAATAAATTACGAAGCCCTAACTAAAAATAAAAATAAGAAATAATTCAAATGCTTCAAAACTTATCATTTGGTCATAAATGTGGTAAAATTCTAGAATAAGGGTAATCAGAAGCCTAGCCTATTTAACCAAAATAAAGCTTATTTATAGAGTTGAGAGGGTTTTAGGATTTGGGGACTTAATTTTGGAAAAATAAAATAAACAAAATATGGCTGAATGTGAAGCAATTGAGGCAAAGATTAAATTATTAAAAAGGAAGAGATCAGCAAGGAAGGAGTCATTACCAGGCTTTTAACTACCTTTAATAGCAAAGAGAATCCAAATAAAAGGGATTATGATACTATTTTGGGTGGTTTAAATAGAATTAAACAGGAAATAATAATTATAGACGAGGAAATTGTTACAGAAACTGATGCGTTAAATGTTGGTGAAGAGACATATACAGCACTTTTGTGTGAACAAGAACAGAATATTTTTGAAATAGATTCTCACATAAATGAATTATATGCTGCTTTAGATAATCTACCAAATAATTTAGAGGCTACAAATCAAAGTTGATTGAGGCCTTCAGAAATGTATCCATTTCTAATGATGACAATAAACAACTAAAAGCCAAGTTACCAACATTACAAGTACCAATATTTGAGGGTGATCGAACAAAATTTCAGTCTTTTCTAGAAAAATTTGATAGTTTAATTGGCAACAAAGATTATATATCTGATGTTGACAAATTCAGTTATCTCCTTAATTATTTAAAGGGCCCAGCCCTAAAACTGGTTGATGCCTTACCGGCAATTGGCAGTTCATATAAAATAGCTCTCAAATTACTAGAAAGAAATTTCCTAAATAAAAAAGAAATAGTAAATGATTTAGCAATAAAATTAAAAAATATAAAACCAGCCAAGGATAACCATCAGGATCTGTACAATTTCTATTGTGAAATTGAATGCATGTTAGGTCATCTACAAAATAATGATATAGATCTAGAGAAATCAGCATGGTTTATCCAAGCCATAATATTTGATTGTTTACCTACCCAAATTAGGGATATTTTCCAAAGAATAACGGGAAATACATACCCTACCCTTGATGAAATAAGGAATGAATTTCCAAATGTTTTGTCAATTTACAAATCTTCAAAGATTGATTCACAAACAAAGATTGATTCACAAACAAAGAAAATACAAACAAAACCACAACCAAAAAAAGACAAATCAGAACAAAAAGTGATAGGTCTAACTCCTACACTACGAATTTTAATGTTACGACAGAATTTGTACGTAAGTGTAAATTTTGTTCGGCTGATGATCACTATAGCACACGATGTACTAAATATGTAGACTTAGAATCCCGGATAAATAGGTGTTCTCAGTTAAACCTTTGTACTAAATGCACAGGTGCAGGACATACTAACAAAGACTGCAAAACAAAAATAAGATTCAAATGTGTTAATTGTGGAAGTTTAAATCATGTCTCTTGTCTTTGTGATTCATTTAAAAATTCAAATAAACAAAACCTAAAGAAAAATGAAAAAACATTTAATGGACATATATCAATAAATAATGTCAATAAAAATTCTAGTGTAGTCCTACCTACAATAACCTTGGATTTAAAAAATAAAGAAGGTGGGACAACTCCTATAAGATGTCTAATAGATTCTTGTTCCCAACAAACATTTGTAGATCAATCATTAGTTAATCAATTAGGCCTACAAACTCATAAAAATGAACAAGAATTGTGTATAACATCATTTGTCAAAGAAAATGAACAGAAAGAAAAATATAATACAGTCAATTTAGATCTGGATATACCCACAGAGAATAAAAACAACAAACCTAGAAGTAGTAGTCATTGAACAAGTTGGTCAACAAAAATTTAAAATACCAAATTTAAAAGAAGTAATACAACAACTTAAAAAGCAATATAAAATTGCAGATAGAAATTTAAATGATGATATAATAGATAATGTTCAAATGTTAATTGGAGCTGATTATATTCACTTAATTCAGAAGGGCATAGTCAGAATAGGAGATGGGATTGCTCTAGATACTCACTGGGGTATAGCTCCACTGGGACACATAGATAAATATAAAATAACAATGAAAAATAAAAATATATGACTAACAAACTTGCCCTATTATGACAAGGTCTTACAACTCAAATAATGACATAAATACTGAAATATTAAATAAATCATTAACAACTGAAGAATTAGTAAAGGTGTACAACAGCTCTGGCTATTAGAGTCAGTGGGGGTGCAAGATGGTGATCATACAGATGAAAATCAATTAATGGCTGAAAATTTTGAAAACACCATCATGTATGAAAATGGCCATTATTCAATTGAACTACCTTGGAAGATCAATAGTCCAAAATTAAATGATAATCTAAAGGTAGCTAAAGGTCATCTCTATAATTTGATGAAAAGATTAAAAAATGACAAGAGAATAAAAATGTATGATGATGTTTTCAAGGACCAGTTAGAAAAAGGCTTCATTGAAGAAGTTAAAGATCACCCCTTAAAAAAGACAACTGCCATTATCTTACTCACACAGGAGTCTATAGAAAAGGATGCACCCACAACAAAACTTAGAGTTGTGTATAACTGTAGTCTTAAAGATGGCAATAAGCATAGCTTGAATGACTGTCTCATAGAGGGGCCTAATCTTATTTCAGACCTTGTAAAAATCCTTCTAAGATTTAGATTAGATGACTATGCAGTTCAAAGTGATATAAGCAAAGTTTTTGAGAATTCATCTGAAAAATAACTATGACAAAGATCAACTAAGATTCTTGTGGTTTAATGATCCATATGACTTAAATAAAGGGTTTAAAACATTTAAATTTAATGTGGTTTTGTTTGGAGCAAATGCAAGTCCTAGTTTACTGGCTTTAACCATCAAACATCACTTAAATTTGTATGATGAAAATGATTTAACTGTTCAGTTCTTGAAAGATCACTTCTATGTAGATAACCTTGTAGGATCAACCAAAACAGAGTCAGAATTAAATGAAGTTTACATAAAAGCAGATAAAATAATGAAAGAAGGTAATTTTGAATTAAGAGAGTGGATCACAAATAATGAGAGACTAAATCAAAAAAATAAAATCAGAAGACAAAGGATTAACAGAACCAACAAACAGGGTGAAAACATTAGGCATGATCTGGGATTTGAACTCAGATTCTAAAGTTCATGACTCACTCTGCACAAAAGGCTACACCTTAGATACAACAGCTAACACAAAAAGAAAGATCTTATCCGAAAGTTCAAAAATATTTGATCCTATGGTTTACTCCTTCCTTCTACTATCAGATCCAGGGTTCTTTTACAAGAATTTTGGAAACAGAAAGTAGACTGGGATGATCCTATAACCAATAACAACAAGATAGCTGGAAAAGGTTAGCTAAAGATCTCAATAATTACAAAACATAAATATTCCCAGAGTTTGTGGACACAGAGATACACCTCAAACCTTGCATGTATTTGGTGATGCCAGTGAAAAGGTGTATGGCTGTTGCGCTTACCTTGTAGGTGAGGATGGCAGCCATTTGATCTATGCCAAGGGGAAAGTAACACCCTTAAAACAAAAGAAAACTATTCCTCAGCTTGAACTACTTGCGGGTTATCTAGCTGTAAAATAACAGTATTTCTCCATGAAGTCTATTATGATGTAAACATTACAACTACATATATTTGGCTTGACAGTCAAATCTGCTTGGCATGGATCAACTCTGATGAGCTAAACTCAAAAAACATCTTTGTCCGTAACAGATTAAGAGACATTAAAGAAGCTAGACAAAATTTGGACATAACCTTCAGATACATTCCAACAAAACAAAATCCTGCAGACTTTCTCACAAGAGGATTATCCTGTAAATTACTAAAAATCCAACAAAATTGGTTTCATGGACCTGAATTCATTCAGGATGAAACAATGTGGCCAGCAGAACAAATTAATGTAAAACTTAACATGATAACCACAAATAAAGTTGAGCCACTATTAGATTATAAACAGTTATTCTGACTTTGGCAAACTTGTAAGGGTAACATCTTACTGTCTCAGATTCATTCACAACTGTTTAAAGAAAAATAAATAAACAAAGAAATAATGATAATGAAATGTATACAAGTCTAGCTACCAAATATTGGATTAACCAAATACAACAAACAGAATACAAAAATGAAATAGATTTTTTAAACAATTGGTAAACAAATGAACAAAGTACCCTCTGTGGTAATAAACTTGAATCTTTACATTGACAAAGATGGCTTATTAAGATGTAAGGGTAGATTAAACAAATCACAAATCACATATAACAGTAAACAACCCCTTCTTCTTCCTAGGTTCCATCACATTACAACCCTAATTATTAGAGAGAAACACAATGAACTTTATCACATGGGCGTTCCACAAACATTAAATGCCATTAGAAAGTTGTATTGGATACCCAAAGGCAGAATGACTGTAAAGACAGTTTTGAAAACTGTGTCACCTGCAAAAGGATTCATTCCAGATCTTTCAGGAAGACCAATCCTCCTGATTTGCCAACAGAGAGAGTCACCTTTAATAGGCCTTTTGAAACAGTTGGCATAGACTATACAGGAAGTTTGACTGTTGGTCTGGGAACAACAGAACAAAAAATGTACATCATACTTTACACATGTTCATCTTCTAGAGCAGTCAGCTTAGACGTAGTGAGTGATCTCTCCGCAGAATCATTTGTCTATAGCTTTAGAAGATTTTGTGCTAAGCATTCTGTACCCAAAATTGTTTGGACAGATAATGCAACCTATTTCAAGGCTGGTGAAAACCAAATAAATGACATATTACAAATTCACATACCATAACATATCTACAAAATAACAAAATAAAATGGAAATACATCCCTGTTGCATCACCATGGTATGGAGCAATCTGGGAAAGGAATATCCAAACAATAAAGAATTGCCTAAAGAAATCAATAGGTAAAAAACAAATTGAATTCTTTGAACTTCTCACTCTCATTAGTGAAATTGAGAATGTTGTCAATAACAGACCTCTTACTTATGTAGGGGATAATATTAATGATGTAGAGCCTCTACCCCAAATCATTTGATTAAGGGAGAAGTCATTAACCTTCTACCTGACTACAATATCTCCTTGGATGATCCACCTTGGAGTGATAATAATCATGATTTGCAAAATAGATTATCACAAATAACAAATATAAAACAAAATTTAAAAAGCAATGGAGTGATGAATACCTTGTTGGGTTGAGAGAAAGACATAAATATATACAAAACAAAGACTGGGTTAATAAAATTAGGGTAGGAGATGTAGTTCTAATTAGACAAAATACACCAAGACAGTTTTGGCCATTAGGTAGAGTTTTAGAACTAAAAACTGGGGAAGATGGATTAACCAGGGTTGTAAAACTTAAAACTGCTTCAGGTGAAACTATAAGAGATGTATCACTCTTATACCCCCTAGAAAGTAGGACAACTACTGTTAACAAAAATGATCAGATGAATCTATAATAGATTCTGATGATGATCAAAATTTGATCCAAACTATACCAAACCAAACCTGTTCAATAAATGATGTAAACTAGTCCTACTACTACAATAACCTATACCACAAATAGTAGACCACAACGTTCAACTGCTCTACGAGCTAGGCAGATGTTACAAAAAAGATAAGGCTGGAGTATTGTAATATTCCTATGGAAAATAAACTAAAATGCAACACCCTTTCATTTTGAAAAGGGTGAGGACTTTATAAAATGCTACACTTTTTATATTAAAAAGTGAGGAAAAACAAAAATGGAATAACAAATAAAACATAAAATATAGGTAATCTAAGATGGGTTACCAAATATTAAAGAAAAAATTGGGTTTCACATGCAATTTTTCCTTTCTGGCTGGCCCAATGTATGGAAAATTTGGGAGTACCGAAATGGAAGACCCACCTAATCTTGGATAAGCCATATTGACATTAAAATAAATAATAATAATAAAAAATAACTCGGAAGGAGAACATGAACTCTTGCTGAGAAAAAATTAAAAAGACACAACGAAGAAACAAATATGGGATGAAAAGAAAAAAAGATCCCAGGCTAGAAATAGCAACACAGTTTTAAGAAGAAGAAGAAAAAGATTGGAATAAGCAGAATAAGAGGGCGAGAAGCTGAATAAGCATAAGAACAGCGACGGAAAAAGCCGGAATAAAAATGTTTTAGTGGTGTCAAGAGATAAAATTCATAACAGTTTCAAGGTAAGAAGTTCATAAATTTCCCTTAGGTTATTAAATTTAGGTTAAATAAGCTGACATTTCAGCTGTAATTGTTTAACAAAAGAGTATGGAAGTCCTGTTTATGGACAAATAGTTAGGCTAGTTCATCTTTGGCCTAGGTCTTCCATCTTCAACATAGCCTAGGTTGTGTTTAGGCTACTCTGGTTGGAGCAGGACCTATTTTTTCAATATATATAATGTGTGGCCCGTGTGGGGAAGGGTTATTTGCTGTGAAAACCTTAACCTAAAATAAAATAAAATAAATTAAAACAAAAAAATAATAAAATTACGCCTTATCAAACATTTTGACATCTGAACAGAATTTATTCCATGTTTGGCTTTTTCAAATACTTACTACATATAAATAATAATAAATTACGAAGCCCTAACTAAAAATAAAAATAAGAAATAATTCAATGCTTCAAAACTTATCATTTGGTCATAAATGTGGTAAAATTCTAGAATAAGGGTAATCAGAAGCCTAGCCTATTTAACCAAATAAAGCTTATTTATAGAGTTGAGAGGGTTTTAGGATTTTGGGGACTTAATTTTGGAAAAATAAAATAAACAAAATATGGCTGAATGTGAAGCAATTGAGGCAAAGATTAAATTATTAAAAAGGAAGAGATCAGCAAGGAAGGGAGTCATTACCAGGCTTTTAACTACCTTTAATAGCAAGAGAATCCAAATAAAAGGGATTATGATACTATTTTGGGTGGTTTAAATAGAATTAAACAGGAAATAATAATTAAGACGAGGAAATTGTTACAGAAACTGATGCGTTAAATGTTGGTGAAGAGACATATACAGCACTTTTGTGTGAACAAGAACAGAATATTTTTGAAATAGATTCTCACATAAATGAATTATATGCTGCTTTAGATAATCTACCAAATAATTTAGAGGCTACAAATCAAAGTTTGATTGAGGCCTTCAGAAATGTATCCATTTCTAATGATGACAATAAACAACTAAAGCCAAGTTACCAACATTACAAGTACCAATATTTGAGGTGATCGAACAAAATTTCAGTCTTTTCTAGAAAAATTTGATAGTTTAATTGGCAACAAAGATTATATATCTGATGTTGACAAATTCAGTTATCTCCTTAATTATTTAAAGGGCCCAGCCCTAAAACTGGTTGATGCCTTACCGGCAATTGGCAGTTCATATAAAATAGCTCTCAAATTACTAGAAAGAAATTTCCTAAATAAAAAAGAAATAGTAAATGATTTAGCAATAAAATTAAAAATATAAAACCGCCAAGGATAACCATCAGGATCTGTACAATTTCTATTGTGAAATTGAATGCATGTTAGGTCATCTACAAAATAATGATATAGATCTAGAGAAATCAGCATGGTTTATCCAAGCCATAATATTTGATTGTTTACCTACCCAAATTAGGGATATTTTCCAAAGAATAACGGGAAATACATACCCTACCCTTGATGAAATAAGGAATGAATTTCCAAATTTTTGTCAATGTACAAATCTTCAAAGATTGATTCACAAACAAAGATTGATTCACAAACAAAGAAAATACAAACAAAACCACAACACAACAAAAAGACAAATCAGAAACAAAAGTGATAGGTCTAACTCCTACACTACGAAATTTTAATGTTACGACAGAATTTGTACGTAAGTGTAAATTTTGTTCGGCTGATGATCACTATAGCACACGATGTACTAAATATGTAGACTTAGAATCCCGGATAAATAGGTGTTCTCAGTTAAACCTTTGTACTAAATGCACAGGTGCAGGACATACTAACAAAGACTGCAAAACAAAATAAGATTCAAATGTGTTATTGTGGAAGTTTAAATCATGTCTCTTTTCTTGTGATTCATTTAAAAATTCAAATAAACAAACCTAAAGAAAAATGAAAAAACATTTAATGGACATATATCAATAAATAATGTCAATAAAAATTCTAGTGTAGTCCTACCTACAATAACCTTGGATTTAAAAAATAAAGAAGGTGGGACAACTCCTATAAGATGTCTAATAGATTCTTGTTCCCAACAAACATTTTGTAGATCAATCATTAGTTAATCAATTAGGCCTACAAACTCATAAAAATGAACAAGAATTGTGTATAACATCATTTGTCAAAGAAAATGAACAGAAAGAAAAATATAATACAGTCATTTAGATCTGGATATACCCACAGAGAATAAAACAACAAACCTAGAAGTAGTAGTCATTGAAACAAGTGGTCAACAAAATTTTAAAATACCAAATTTAAAAGAAGTAATACAACAACTTAAAAAGCAATATAAAATTGCAGATAGAAATTTAAATGATGATATAATAGATAATGTTCAAATGTTAATTGGAGCTGATTATATT
This sequence comes from Bathynomus jamesi, assembly GCA_023014485.1. NCBI lineage: Eukaryota > Metazoa > Arthropoda > Malacostraca > Isopoda > Cirolanidae > Bathynomus > Bathynomus jamesi. The sequence continues at coordinate 191,293 of JAJOZX010003395.1, read as the reverse complement.
CACTTAATTCAGAAGGCATAGTCAGAATAGGAATGGGATTGCTCTAGATACTCACTGGGGTATAGCTCCACTGGGACATATATAAATATAAAATAACAATGAAAAATAAAATATATGACTAACAAACTTGCCCTATTATGACAAGGTCTTACACAACTCAAATAATGACATAAATACTGAAATATTAAATAAATCATTAACAACTGAAGAATTAGATAAAGGTGTACAACAGCTCTGGCTATTAGAGTCAGTGGGGGTGCAAGATGGTGATCATACAGATGAAATCAATTAATGGCTGAAAATTTTGAAAACACCATCATGTATGAAAATGGCCATTATTCAATTGAACTACCTTGGAAGATCAATAGTCCAAAATTAAATGATAATCTAAAGGTAGCTAAAGGTCATCTCTATAATTTGATGAAAAGATTAAAAAATGACAAGAGAATAAAATGTATGTGATGTTTTCAAAGGACCAGTTAGAAAAGGCTTCATTGAAGAAGTTAAAATCACCCCTTTAAAAAGACAACTGCCATTATCTTACTCACACAGGAGTCTATTAGAAAGGATGCACCCACAACAAAACTTAGAGTTGTGTATAACTGTAGTCTTAAAGATGGCAATAAGCATAGCTTGAATGGACTGTCTCATAGAGGGGCCTAATCTTATTTCAGACCTTGTAAAAATCCTTCTAAGATTTAGATTTAGATGACTATGCAGTTCAAAGTGATATAAGCAAGCTTTTTTGAGAATTCATCTGAAAAATAACTATGACAAAGATCAACTAAGATTCTTGTGGTTTAATGATCCATATGACTTAAATAAAGGGTTTAAAACATTTAAATTTATGTGGTTTTGTTTGAGCAAATGCAAGTCCTAGTTTACTGGCTTTAACATCAAACATCACTTAAATTTGTATGATGAAAATGATTTAACTGTTCAGTTCTTGAAAAGATCACTTCTATGTAGATAACCTGTAGGATCAACCAAAACAGAGTCAGATTAAATGAAGTTTACATAAAAGCAGATAAAATAATGAAAGAAGGTAATTTTGAATTAAGAGAGTGGATCACAAATAATGAGAGACTAAATCAAAAAATAAAATCAGAAGACAAAGGATTAACAGACCACAAACAGGGTGAAAACATTAGGCATGATCTGGGATTTGAACTCGATTCTAAAAGTTCATGACTCACTCTGCACAAAAGGCTACACCTTAGATACAACAGCTAACACAAAAAGAAAGATCTTATCCGAAAGTCAAAAATATTTGATCCTTGAGGTTTACTCCTTCCTTCTACTATCAGATCCAGGGTTCTTTTACAAGAATTTTGGAAACAGAAAGTAGACTGGGATGATCCTATAACCAATAAACAACAAGATAGCTGGAAAAGGTTAGCTAAAGATCTCAATAAATTACAAAACTAAATATTCCCAGAGTTTGGACACAGAGATACACCTCAAACCTTGCATGTATTTGGTGATGCCAGTGAAAAGGTTGTATGGCTGTTGCGCTTACCTTGTAGGTGAGGATGGCAGCCATTTGATCTATGCCAAGGGGAAAGTAACACCCTTAAAACAAAAGAAAACTATTCCTCAGCTTGAACTACTTGCGGGTTATCTAGCTGTAAAAATAAAGTATTTCTCATGAAAGTCTATTATGATGTAAACATTACAACTACATATATTTGGCTTGACAGTCAAATCTGCTTGGCATGGATCAACTCTGATGAGCTAAACTCAAAAAACATCTTGTCCGTACAGATTAAGAGACATTAGAAGCTAGACAAAATTTGGACATAACCTTCAGATACATTCCAACAAAACAAAATCCTGCAGACTTTCTCACAAGAGGATTATCCTGTAAATTACTAAAATCCAACAAAATTGTTTCATGGACCTGAATTCATTCAGGATGAAACAATGTGGCCAGCAGAACAAATTAATGTAAAACTTAACATGATAACCACAAAATAAAGTTGAGCCACTATTAGATTATAACAGTTATTCTGACTTTGGCAAACTTGTAAGGGTAACATCTTACTGTCTCAGATTCATTCACAACTGTTTAAAGAAAATAAATAAACAAAGAAATAATGATAATGAAATGTATACAAGTCTAGCTACCAAATATTGGATTAACCAAATACAACAAACAGAATACAAAAATGAAATAGATTTTTAACAATTGGTAAACAAATGAACAAAAGTACCCTCTGTGGTAATAAACTTGAATCTTTACATTGACAAAGATGGCTTATTAAGATGTAAGGGTAGATTAAACAAATCACAAATCACATATAACAGTAAACAACCCCTTCTTCTTCCTAGGTTCCATCACATTACAACCCTAATTATTAGAGAGAAACACAATGAACTTTATCACATGGGCGTTCCACCAAACATTAAATGCCATTAGAAAGTTGTATTGGATACCCAAAGCAGAATGACTGTAAAGACAGTTTTGAATAACTGTCACCTGCAAAAGGATTCATTCCAGATCTTTCAGGAAGACCAATCCTCCTGATTTGCCAACAGAGAGAGTCACCTTTAATAGGCCTTTGAACAGTTGGCATAGACTATACAGGAAGTTTGACTGTTGGTCTGGAACAACAGAACAAAAAAATGTACATCATACTTTACACATGTTCATCTTCTAGAGCAGTCAGCTTAGACGTAGTGAGTGATCTCTCCGCAGAATCATTTGTCTATAGCTTTAGAAGATTTTGTGCTAAGCATTCTGTACCCAAATTGTTTGGACAGATAATGCAACCTATTTCAAGGCTGGTGAAAACCAAATAAATGACATATTACAAAATTCACATACCATAACATATCTACAAAATAACAAAATAAAATGGAAATACATCCCTGTTGCATCACCATGGTATGGAGCAATCTGGGAAAGGAATATCCAAACAATAAAGAATTGCCTAAAGAAATCAATAGGTAAAAAACAAATTGAATTCTTTGAACTTCTCACTCTCATTAGTGAAATTGAGAATGTTGTCAATAACAGACCTCTTACTTATGTAGGGGATAATATTAATGATGTAGAGCCTCTCACCCCAAATCATTTGATTAAGGGAGAAGTCATTAACCTTCTACCTGACTACAATATCTCCTTGGATGATCCACCTTGGAGTGATAATAATCATGATTTGCAAAATAGATTATCACAAATAACAAATATAAAAACAAAATTTAAAAAGCAATGGAGTGATGAATACCTTGTTGGGTTGAGAGAAAGACATAAATATATACAAAACAAAGACTGGTTAATAAAATTAGGGTAGGAGATGTAGTTCTAATTAGACAAAATACACCAAGACAGTTTTGGCCATTAGGTAGAGTTTTAGAACTAAAAACTGGGAAGATGGATTAACCAGGGTTGTAAAACTTAAAACTGCTTCAGGTGAAACTATAAGAGATGTATCACTCTTATACCCCCTAGAAGTAGGACCAACTACTGTTAACAAAAATGATCAAGATGATGAATCTATAATAGATTCTGATGATGATCAAAATTTGATCCAAACTATACCAAACCTAACCTGTTCAATAAATGATGTAACTAGTCCTACTACTACAATAACCTATACCACAAATAGTAGACCACAACGTTCAACTGCTCTACGAGCTAGGCAGATGTTACAACAAAAGATAAGGGCTGGAGTATTGTAATATTTCCTATGGAAAATAAACTAAAATGCAACACCCTTTCATTTTGAAAAGGGTGAGGACTTTATAAAATGCTACACTTTTTTATTAAAAAGTGAGGAAAAACAAAAATGGAATAACAAATAAAACATAAAATATAGGTAATCTAAGATGGGTTACCAAATATTAAAGAAAAAATTGGTTTCACATGCAATTTTTTCCTTTCTGGCTGGCCCCAATGTATGGAAAATTTGGGAGTACCGAAATGGAAGACCCACCTAATCTTGGATAAGCCATATTGACATTAAAATAAATAATAATAATAAAAAATAACTCGGAAGGAGAACATGAACTCTTGCTGAGAAAAATTAAAAAGACACCAACGAAGAAACAAATATGGGATGAAAAGAAAAAAAGATCCCATGGCTAGAAATAGCAACACGGTTTTAAGAAGAAGAAGAAAAAGATCGGAATAAGCAGAATAACAGGGCGAGAAGCTGAATAAGCATAAGCGGATTAAGCATAAGAACAGCGACGGAAAAAGCCGGAATAAAAATGTTTTAGTGGTGTCAAGAGATAAAATTCATAACAGTTTCAAGGTAAAAGTTCATAAATTTCCCTTCGGTTATTAAATTTAGGTTAAATAAGCTGACATTTCAGCTGTAATTGTTTAACAAAAGAGTATGGAAGTCCTGTTTATGGACAAATAGTTAGGCTAGTTCATCTTTGGCCTAGGTCTTCCATCTTCAACATAGCCTAGGTTGTGTTTAGGCTACTCTGGTTGGAGCAGGACCTATTTTTTCCATACTCTCTCTCTCTCTCGCTCTCTCTCTCTCTCTCTCTCTCTCTCTCTCTCTCTCTCTATATATATATATATTATGTATAGTATATTGAAAAAGAGTTAAAATACAAATAAACTATAATATCTGAAGTGATTTAGTTAAATATGGCTGACATAAAATAAAAGGAGGTAACAAAACCATTATAGATTTGTCCCAATCTTTTGTATAGATGGTTGCTGTTAATTCCTGTACATTGTTAAGCAGTTTTCGTAAATTGCTCCATTCTGTTCATGCATCGATTGGAGTGTCTATTTTGATTTATGACATTACGATTAATACGAAAGAGGGACTTGGTCAATATCCATCTTTGGCAGATTTATGGATTTTCTGCTTTATCGTGGAATGATTGAAAATCAAGAGTAGCAGCTTCTTGTTTGGGATTTAGTCGAAGAGAGATTGTATATATGTAGCAGGTTTTCGTGTATATATATATATATATATATATATATGTGTGAAGAGAGAGAGAGAGAGAGAGAGTTACAAGGAGTTACAAGGAAAAGAAGTACCTCAAAAGGCCTTGCGGCCCATACCGAGGAGGTACCAATGGCAACGGGTGCCAGGGAAAATTTTCTACACCCTCAAATAGTGTGCATGATTTGGTCTAACCTTTTCTTGAACTGATCCACAGAGGAACTGTTCACAACTTCTGAAGGTAACCTGTTCCACGTGTCACAGATCTTATACGTAAAGTAATTCCCACACATACTAGTCCTAAACCGTTTCAAATCCAACTTCCAACCATTGTTGCGAGTTGGGTTATCATTTAAACTAAACATGCTTCTAAAATCGACATCTTTGAACCCGCGTCACGTAAGCGTCGATTGTAGCCCATATGCCTAACGGAAGGATTAACTTTGTGGCATTCTTCCGCCGGTTTTCAATCCCCTACCTACTTCCCCACCAATACCCAGCACGCGCACTTTAGCCATTAGCCGGCGGTGAGGTACCTTATCAAAGGCTTTCTAATCAATCGCCCTACTCTTATCATACTCACTCAACATGACGTGGAAAAACTCGAGCATGTTGGTGAGACACGACCTATGCCGTCTAAACCCATGTTGGAGTCCCCAAGTAGCTTGTAGGAATCCAAATGGTCAACAATCCTACCCGCTATTATCCCCTCTAATTATTTACCTACAACTGAAGTGAAATGGTATTATTTATAGAGGTTCCAAAGCCTCTCTTCCCACGCATGAGGTAGCAGTTGGGTCCTAATCGTAAGAGTAGAGAAAAAGAGTTAATACTAAAAGTTTTGTTTTTTTTCTGCAGTCAGAGGAGAACATCATTAACCTAAGCTAAAAGGACAGAGTAGGGATGGGAAGGGGCCCTAGTAACCCACGGGACAGGTTTGTACAACAGACTTCACCCGCCCTCCCGAAAGAGAGAGAACCTAAAGGAATTGGCAGCCAATTTCTCTAGAATCCCACGACTCGGGACCGGAGGGCTGTCACACCCCCAAGTATAAAGTTTACTACACCCAGAAGGAACGTGCATAACCTGTATACCCCCTGCGGAGAGGGAGAGAGAGAGAGAGAGAGAGAGAGAGAGAGAGAGAGAGAGATGTAAGCAAATTAATATTAGGAATATGGACATATTTTGAGTGAATTGCATAGTTTAAATACTCGAACGAGGTTACATCAAAGTAGGTATGACATAACGGTATAGATATAGAAATGATATAGAAATAAAATGTTAATGAGGTATGGGTAAAAGTATGAGCATAGGAATTTAATTACATACTTATTTCTATACGTAGGTGTTACTATATACGTATAGCAGGGGTTTTCAACCTTGTCTTCACCGTGTACCCTTTTGAAATGAAAAGTGTTTTCGTGCACTCCCTTGCAAAATATGTGTGTATATATATATATATATATATATATATATATATATATATATATATAATGCAATGACCACGCAGTATATTAATGTATAGAAACGACGTAAGTATAGAGGAGCGTTCTGCACACGAGGAAGAGAAATAACGAACAAATGAAAAATGAGGTGAACCGCCCGGGAATCGAACCCAGGATCTTCCGATTGCCGGTCAGATGCGCTATCCATTACACCACGGGCCTCGATCAGTCATAAGTCGAAATTCTCCTACATATATATTATATATATATATGAGCCCGGCGTACCTGGTTATGTGAGGTGGAGAGCACAAGAAACCAACTCTACTTCACCAGGCCAACTCAAAAGGAGGGGTAACAAGCCCGACCTTCGTGAAATGAGGAAAGGTTGAAAAGTATACATATGTATATATATATATATATATATATATATGTAAAAACGCGTTTACAGAAGAAAAGAAAACGAGAGAAACACGTCTTTTGTGAACTCACTGTGTACCCCTGGAAAATCTGATATGTACTCCGAGGTAACCCCAGTTGAAAACCCCTAACCACCTATCACTGTTTCCTGATATTACGTTGCTGAACAATTTGAGTCAAGAACGTTTTAAAATTAATTTAAACAAAATGTCGGACGTAAGATGACGATATTCGATGGTGTGAAAATACTCATCGATTTATCGTTACAATTTATGGAGCCGAATCGATACTTGTTTCAAAAATATATTTAAGTTTTACATAAAACAAACGTGAAATAGAGACTAGCTACAGTATATTCAAATGCAACTCATGTTTTAGTATGTGTTTGTACAAGAGTGTCTACATATATTTTTAATAATGTGCCAGGTTTAAAGACTTTATAAGGGTGCCTTCGTTAAATCGTCAAGGATTGGTTGAGGTTTTCTTATCATTGCTCAAAAGTTTAAAAATTAAAGGAATCAGAAGTGAAAATAAGTACTTGTGTACATGAAATGGATATTTGGTTGATAGAAACTAAAAATTGTTATGTTTTGCTTAACATTAAAAATACTTATATCAGATTTACAGAAATGCCATTACGAAGCTTTTAATTACGCTGTAGTTTGTAAAACAGATTTTAAAAACTAGTATTTAAGGTTTAAATGTGCAAAGAATGAGATTTTTACTTTTATTGCACGTTAATGTAACAAATATATTAATTTACTAACATTTTGCCTGGTGTTAATTAAGTTATTTATAAACGGAATATGTGAGATTAAAAGAAATTATATGTGAGAGGACCTACTTATGAAAAATATTACAAACATATTTTTTGTCAAGTAAGCCAAGTTAAGGCCCCATAACTTTTTATAACTGTAGTGCGTTTTAGAGGGACGTCATGGATCGATATGACGTCACAGGTCATATATATATATATATATATATATATATATATTGTATATGTATGTTGACATGAACAACTATTTTGTAGATGCCTTTATCTAGCAATATGCAGTCAACTACCGGTCGATCGCGTCGATGTGTTCCGCTACATCGCGTGATCAAGCGGTACGCGATGCAAATTCTTCACCATTAAATGGATAAATAGGGTTACGTGACGCTAACGAAAAAAGGTACTTACTTTAGGTATTTCACTCCTATGAATAATTGTTATTTACGTTATTATATAAATATATTGTTAACATTACACAAATAAGCAAAATACGATATAAGAATTAAGTTTTATAAACTTGAAAGGTAAAACAATTGTTGATTAATCTACCATAACTGCTCTTCTTCCCACTGATGCGGGCTTGGATCTACCATACAAGTCTATTCTTTCAACATGTTTTCTTAATAGTCCCAAATAGATATTCTAGTCATCGTTCTCATTGGCATAATTCAATATCATTTTTATGTTAATGTCACATCATGTGAAAAACTCTACTTGTCAAGCGAAATATCTTTTATTAAGTACCTTTGTGAGAGATTAACTTTGGAGCGATGCTAACGATATCTTACTTAGATAAGGCAGGGGAGTCTTTAATAGATACCTTGCCACTATTATCACTCATTGTTAATAAAACTATGCACTGTCAATGGTTGAAAATAAACAAAGAAAACACTTAAACACGACACACGCACTGCAACTGACACGGGGTTTAACTGAAGGTGGGAGGGTAGGAGACGTACTGTGATTGGCTGAGAGACGTTACGTTGTGATTAGCTTAGAGTTTTAATGCATTAATACCACCCGTAAACATAACAGATGCAGACTTTCCTGCACTGTCACTTCCTGTTACTCAGATTTCTATGGAGAGACTCTTTTCAGGCTTTCAGTACATCCTAAATCTCTTAAGAAACAGAATGAGTAATCAAATTATTATTATTATTATTATTATTATTCAATATGAATGTTTCCCTATGGAACAAGTATATACCCATTTACCCGCTTTAGTACACAGGCTTCCAAAAGAAGTCTAACCCAAAGGAAACAAGAAAAAAACAGGCAGGATAAAAGCGAATCCAGTGTAAGACCTCCACTTAAATAATAGATAATACTTAGCCCTTTCACATTTTGCCAGTAATAGTGATGAATTAAAAGAGATGTATTGTTTGTTCGAATCAACAAAAATAAGAACTAAGCTGTGTCATACAAGTTATTCAGTGGAAGTTGATGTTTTCGTTTTACAAGTAAAAAGGAATACAGTTTTATACACATATGAACTTACGAGTATATGAAGTTATTTCTAATAAAATATGAAATAAGTGCATCGGCTACAGCTTACATCACACCTCTACTTCAAAAAGCATTTGTAAATATAGTAAAAACATAAATTTTTATGTTATTTTGTATTACGTGAGTTATAAAAAAGGTAACAGCCAAGAAACTCATTTCGGAATTTCCCCACGGTGTGGGAGTGATCGTACTCCAAGAGTACTAAGAGCAAAGGTAGTAAGAGCATTAAGAAGGTAAGCTGCCAACGAAACTCAAGAGGCATCTGTCATGAACGAACCAGAACCTTACCACTGAGTCTGCTACCATAACCACTGAGCTACCGGGAGTCACTACGTGGGTCAACCGAGTTTAAATGAATATAAAACTGACCACTGTTTATAGTGATAATAATTATTGGTTGTGTTTAACCTCCTTCGCAACAGCTAGGGTCATATGACGGAGGGAACCTACAGCTTTACGTGGAATCCGAACCACGGGTCGCTACATAGTCTGGAAGCAGCGGACGGTCTCCCATCCAACCCAATGTCGCTTAACTTCGCTGATCAAAGGGAAGCGGCGGTGTTATGACATTGGCTACGACGTAGCCCTGTTTATAGTGAATGGTAAAATATTTAAAAAGATACAAAAATTACATTATATAAATACTGTAATATTAAACCGAAATATCTTTGAAAGCCCTTCTCGGCCATATGACCTTTGATGTTGCGGGAGGTTAAACCTTCTAACAAATTGCCTATAATTTGGCTGATGTCATACCAAATATAAATTGAGGTACGGTATAGCTATAAGTATAAGAAACGGTATTCAAATAAATCAAGGTATATGTATAGCTATAAGTATAGAAACAAAATATTTGCAATGCAATGGATGTAGGTATAGGTATTTAAATAAATTTTAAGAGGAATAGGTATAGGTAAAGGAATTCATTTCGGTAGCTGTCCCTGCATTATAGATGATTACAGAACCAAATAAGATGCTGAATATAGTTAAGTTTTTGCCAAGCAACAAGATATTGCTAGGGACATTTGTATGATGTAATTAATGTTTGTTTATGCAGAAATGAACTCTGTGATACTAAAACAATGTTTGTATGTACTAACGACTTAAGATTTATTGCAAATAACCTAACCATTCTTTGGAAAAGTCCTTAGCAACGGATGGTTGCTAAGTAAATTATTTTTCTTTTATGCGAGTAACCTTTTGCTTTTTACTTATTCTTTGGCCACGCTTTTGCCAAAGGATTATGCTCTAAAGACCAACGCCTTGCTGGCAAATGCCATTATTATCAGAGAGCTGCAGTAGAAGGAAGAACTGTACAGTAGACGCTCAAGAAGTATTTTACCGGTAAAAATATCGTGTTAGTATATTGTATTTGAATTAGAGTTTTGATATTGCGAAGCTATCTTGGGCGAAAGAGTTAAAACCCTTTTAATTTTTATTGTTTGAGGAAAGATTTCTGAATTTGTAGAATATATAAATAGGCATTTGTATAATTTTAATTTATATTATTAATTAATGGTAAAATTATTTCAATGTTTAATACCCCACTTCGAAATATTCTTTAACTCTAAAGAACGTTAGAGACGGAATCTTTTAGACTTGTAGGCTGCTTATACATTCTTCTAAGGAGTTTATGGTTCAAAAGAAGAACTATTAGGCGTACTGTTTCTATTGCTTACACTGCTGAAGTGACTGTGAGACGTGAACGTGGAACTTGAAACGTGGGATATGGGATCCCTTCAATAATGCTAATCCATACCATAATTTAAAAAGGGCAAATAACCACTACATTACAGTTACAAATGTTACAGAAGTTACAGGATGGAGAGTTACAAGGAGCTGCAAGTAGTTACAAGGAAAAAAGGAAGCCCCAAAGACCTCTTTCAGTCCACTCTGGCAGATTCCTGTTATTAAACTAGTGTATTTTTTGTAATTATTCTAGCAGTAGCAGAAAAATGAACAGAAGAGCATAAAGTTCTCTCCTCATCAAAGAGGTAAAACAAATATCTTGACCTTGGAAAAGTAGCTAAAGAAATTGTACACATAGAAAGCATATACTGTACTTGATAGCACTATTGTATAAACTAACATAATAATATATTTGTACTGATCATATATCAGCTACATGGTATCGTCACAAAAACCTCCAGCATATAGTTTTGAGTTTATACAAAATATTTACAGCTCTATTTACCGAAGTATCGGGTCAACAAAGACCCCATGGCCCACTCCAGGCTAGCCCCATAAGAATTAAGAGAGCGGAAAAGGTCAAACTCTCCATGCTTACACCCATGTACGTGCAAAGACATCAAATAAAAATAGAAGTAAGCCTCCCCTCCCTCTCATTGAGAGAGAGAGAGAGAGCAACTGAAAATGAAAAAACTGAAAACCCTTACCATATACATATATATAAATAGATAGATAGATAGACAGTTGAGATCCAGATAAGTGTAACTATGGAACAAGAATAAATTATTCATTTTTATTTAAATTGAGGAAGACCGAAGTAAGCAAGCGAAAAATTCTTAAAGCCATTTTGAGCGCTTCTCCCTGTATAAGTCTTTGTGAAAAAGAAATGGACCCGAAATAGGACTCCAATTGAACTGAAGTAGAACCGAAATAAGGATGAAATAGGTCCGCGATTGGGACTGAGATGAAAAGGGGAAATTCAACGCGATGGAAATGCAAACATATTGTCCGCTCAAGATGTATACAGAACCTTATCATAACAATATTACATACGGATTACGAACTCCGAGTAAATCTTTCTTCCTAATCAAATTTTTTATTGCCAAAAGAGTAGGCAAAATGAGATTCCAATTTCAGCTAAAAGAAGAAGATAAAGAAGAAGAAGAAGAAGAAGAGAGAGACAAGAATTCGATCACGGCTTTAAAAGCACATGAATACCTCGTTTTAAAAATATCACTTCACGGGGGAAAATCTTATTATATTGTCTGATTAGGTCTACTACTTTTATTTCCGACAGAGAGAGTTACAAGGAGAGAGAGAGAGAGAGAGAGAGAGAGAGAGAGAGAGAGAAAGAGAGAACAGCAAAAACAAAATTAAATACGAAAGTATAGATAGATAAATAGTAAAAAGAAAAATTAAGTTATTTGAACAGTCAAAAAGAGCTGAAAAAACTTATACAAATTTGACACCCAAAAGACCTTATAATTGGGTCCCTCTTTTTTTTCTTCTGTTTACTGTGTGTTTTGGTTTTGTCCTTGCGTGGATTTCCCGAGAACCTTATTTGAAAAGAGTGCGCAAAGGAGACCTGGAGGGATTACTTGCCTTTGGAGTAGATTTGCTCCGTATTGTATATAAAAGAACGAGAAGTATCAAGAGGAATGTAACAACATTTTGTAGCCCGCCAAGGTGTCTAGAATTAAGCCCTGGAATTTACAGTGAAAACAAAATGCAATGATCATAACACCTACACACTCTCACCTACACACGCATGTGTGTGTGTGTGTGTGTGTGTGTGTGTGTGTGTGTGTGTGTGTGTTTATTGAGAAAACTCCCAAAAGTTATATAATGTTAAGTAAAAAATTATGTTTTTTTCCCAAATTTTTTTTTACAGCATTTTCAGTATCCTTTTTAGCCCCCCCCCCAATCTATGTAATCTCTTTTACCCCTTATACCCATAAAAGATCGTGTAACGTGATGAGAGTTTAGTTGAAGAGACCGAGAATGCATTATGCTTACAATCTGATTGAAGGGGATTTGCAACATATGAATATTACCTCGACTTGTTATTTTATTGACCTTCATTATTAATACTATAAACACCCAGGAATGTCTGTCAGTCTGTCACGCTCGAAAAGAGAAGAAGATTCTTGATATATAAAACTATAGAAAAGAACGCAGCAATGAAAATCTTAAGCTTCACATTCGAACCCATTGTATCAAGATTTGTGAAGCTTAAGATTTTCATGGCTGCGTTCTTTTCTACAGTTTTATTGACCGAATAATTGACTCCCCAGTAATTGGGGGATTACTGAGGTCGAAGGCCCCAGCACCGCAGGTCTAGCTAAATGGGCCCGTAGGGCCCACTTTTGCTAGTATTAATATAATAAACGTACCTTAAAAAGATACAATTTTCGTCCATTTTCTACTTTAGAAATTATACCGTTCTAAAGTTACCACGAAAGTTCATCACCGAAGACGAATTTCACTGCCCGTAATAATCAACAAATAGTTTGGTGTAAGAGAATCAAAATAAACATCATATATACATATATATATATATATATACCGTAAGATGGGTAAATGGGCACCTGCGGGGGTAACTGGGCCCTACTAATTTTAAGGTAAATTTCGTTATTATTTTTTCCATAAATTTTAGGTACCTTTGCATAGGTAGGTACTAGGTACCTACAATTTAAGGAAATAATTTATACTTTTATATAACGAAATTTACCTTAAACTTAGTAGGGCCCAGTTACCCCTGCAGGTGCCCAGTTACCCCATCTTACGGTATATATATATATATGAGAGGAGGAAGTGGATGAGAGGGGACAGCTGGCCCTCCATAAGAACAGGAAGTAGCCGGATACAGGAAGCGGAAGACCATGGATGAAAAAGAAGTCCTTTTTCTTAAGGGAGATATTCACAAATATATATATATATATATATATATATATATATATATATATATATATGAATATCCCTTAAGAAAAATAACTTTTTCATTCATCCATGGTCTTCCGCTTCCTGTATCCGGCTACTTCCTCTTCTTATGGAGGGCCAGTTGTCCCCTCTCATCCACTTCCTCCTCTCATATATGACTGACAACTGACACCAAACACCGTCATCATTTTATTTAGGTGTGGGGGGGGGGGGAGAACCATCATCCGCCACCCCAGACACCCCAGGAAAGAAAAGAAAACCCCAAGTCGTTGAGAAACCCACATTACGATCAGTTCACGCGAAGAATCTTAAAAAGCTGTAAAAAGTAGATAATAAAATAGCAAATAGATAATACAGGGGGAGCGAAAAGTCCCTGTGCACCTGTCCACTTCCAACACAGTGCAAGTACAGGTTCACTACACTTCTTGCAGGTGCACAGGGACTTTTCGCTCACCTTGTATATATGATATACTTCACTTTGTCATAGGATATTAAATTAACTTTATAAATTATGTTTTTTAACTTATATAATTTATATAATTTATGTAATTTGAGTTTAGGTGATAGAAAAATACGAATAAAAAGTTATATGACTTGTTTTAATTGCTATATGTTAATATTAAGTTAAAAAAAATTATTGCCATTTTTTTTTATACTTTAGAATAGGATAAATACAGGGTGTCTACAATGTCTTATCATCCCAGTAAAATACTAACTAATTTTTGTGTTTCTTTCAAATCTATTTGAAATGTGTGACAGCATTAACTATACGACTGAACAATGTATATTGGCTAGTACCTGGGTTCATGAACGACCACGCAATGGCAAAACCATTGAAAATATTCGTGCAGACTTCCAAGACCTATTCAACCGTGCAGCTCCTCAGAAAAAAGGAGCTGCAAACTATGTTTCCTCCATAAAGGAGCAGCTGCACCATTCATTGAATTACTGGAGTGACAAGACATTGTGGACACCCTATACAGTAAATTCATTTGCATTACCATCTCTCACTATATATATATATATATATATATATATATATAAGCAAACAACCACAGGGAAAAGGAAAAAGAAACACGAAATCCGAGCGCTTTCGTGATATATTCACATCTTCAGGGACAAGAAAGAAATTTCTATCTTGTCCCTGAAGATGTGAATATATCATGAAAGCGCCCGGATTTCGTGTTTCTTTTTCCTTTTCTCTGTAGTTGTTTGCTTATTAATAAGATCACGTGTTATTCTGTGATTTTACTGCATATATATATATATATATATATATATATATATATTATGAGAAAATCCAATATTTGTATAATGTTAAGTAAAATTATGTATTGGCTTTTCGAAAGAATATGTTTAAAAATCGAATAGCATCCTTTGATCCCCCAACATTAACCCTTTATGGACGATCAGTACAAATTGGCAACGTTTCAAATACACGCATTCAATAACTTAAGCGTAGAAAAAAAATTCCGCTTTAAATGGTTAATGTAATCTATTTTAGCCTTTATGAAGAGGGTTCAGAGGAATGATTTAAAGACGTTGAAATTATGTAGGGGAACTTTGCCTAAAAGTTGTTCAAAATAGGTAAGGATACATACTCCTTCCCTCGACAACTCCCTCAACCCTCGATTCGATCATCTTTATTTTATGCAAAAGGAGGGGCCAAGGGCTTCTTCTACTCTAGAATAATTAAACTTCTTTGATTCTATAATAAACTAATTTTGGGAAGCTCTAATTTTTATCTCTACCCTTGACATTTAAATTCGCCCTTGAGATGGACCATTCCTAAGACCAGAAAGACCAGGAAGAAAACCAGAATAAGAACAAAGAACATCATCAAAGTTTCAATATTATCAAAATTTTAAGACATTGATTATTATTATTGTTTTTTATCATATATATATATATATATATATATATATGTATAGAAACAACGTAAATATTGAGGAGCGTTCTGCACACGAGGAAGAGAAATAACGAACAAATGAAAAATGAAGTCCCCGCCCGGGAATCGAACCCAGGATCTTCCGATTGCCGGTCAGATATGCTAACCACTACACTACATATATATATATATATATATATATATATATTAACCTTCCTCGTAACACTTACTGTACATATAAAGGTAATACGACGGAGTGGACCTGCACCGCTACTCCTCCAAGGAAGACCCAGAGAATCATCTAAAGTCCGAGTCCAGACTCGAATCCACGGAATAGCGGACCTTAGATTAACAGCCCTGCTAGTACTTTACCACTGCACTTCAAATTTAGTACTTTGAGACCCATTTAAATAATACATGTAAAAGTTTTATCCAACTGTAGTTTTAGAACTTAAAGTACAGTCATTACAAAAAGTTCTGTCCAACGCTATTTCTAAACTGTAAATTATCAAGCATAATAATACTACTACTAATAATAATACTAATACTACTACTAATAATAATAATACTGCTACTAATAATAATAATACACGCAATACATTGTATGGCTTATAATTTACATAATAAAAGATGACATTTATTACGCCGTCCAAAAGAGGCCATGGATGGAAAAGTTCAAACTCCTTAAGAAATTTCCAATTTACTATTTTTTCTTCACACGGACTGATTTAAAACTTTCAATAATGACTGTACATATGTTGCTGTATGTATATACATACAGGGGGTTGCCAAAAGTAAATAGGCATCACGATGTTTGTCCTCAAGAACAAATGGCAATTCTCATCAATGGAATGCCAGAACGTGTGTCATCTTTACAAAATGCAGAAAGGAGAGGAACATGATTCTAAATATATTCATTCAATACATTTGCTATTATTTGTTGAAAATCAAGAACTATGAAAGACTGAAGGCGTTTATTTAGTTTCGTCAACCGTCTGTATACAAGTATACAGTATATCGATAAACTGTATGTTTATATATGTATAAACATAAAATAATGAAAATATAATGATGTACTTTAGATGTAAAAGGTAAAATTGGGTAAATATTTTACGCGTATTACCTATAGTACTCGTAAAAGACCAAATTTAGAGTGTATGATACCCTGGCGGGTATATATAAACATGCAATAATGACCCTTTTTATTGAGACCGAGTTTGTATGAATGACAGACGTCTCATAAATAGCAACAGAACCCTTCAGTCACTCCTCAACTTTAAAATCACTAAATATACAGTTTCAACTACACATCAACCAAATTGCATGCGTGGTTCACTATTAGACAACCAGTAGCTACTGTTCCTTCAATCATAGCGCACAGCGATTTCAATGACCAGGCTTATTTTTATGGTATAGAAAATCTAGGTTGTTATTGTTTAATTTTCTCTCGGTTGAATTGACCATATGAATTGGTTGAAAAGAGTTAACCAAATAATTGGTTGTTGTTAACTAATTCTTTTGTGTAGTGTTCCGACTTGAATAAAAAGAATAATAATAAACATTAAATGGAACAACATCCCTGGAACTGCTTGCCTATATAATTTCGGTACAATAGCCAAATTATATGGGCAAGCAGGCTCTATTGAAATGGACTTCATACAAGTAAAATCAACATGCAAATTTTCATCCTGAAAATAAAGAGAGAGAGAAAGAGAGAGAGAGAGAGAGAGAGAGAGAGAGAGAGACTTTAAGTTGCGATATTATATATATATGACAGACGAAGTTGCAATATATATACACGAGTGTGTGTGTGTGTATATATGTATATATATATATATATATTTTAACTGCAAACAACACACAGTATAATTAATGTAAAGAACGACGCTTGTGTAGAAGAGCGTTCCGCACAAGATGAGGAGGGAGAACGAACAAATGAAAAATGAGGTACCTCCCAGGAATCGAACTCAGGATCATCCAATTGACGGTCGGATATGCTATCCACTACACCAAGGTCCTTGATCAATCAGAAGTCGTAATTCTCTTACATACGAGCGGAATCAAATGCCCTCGTCATCTTAAAAGCTCTTCTACACAAGCGTCGTTCTTTACATTAATTATACTGTGTGTTGTTTGTAGTTACAATGTATATATGTACGGCATGCGAAGGTGCCCCCTCAGGGCATTTGATTCCGCTCGTATGTAGGAGAATTACGACTTCTGATTGATCGAGGACCTTGGTGTAGTGGATAGCATATCCGACCGGCAATTGGATGATCCCTGGTTCGATTCCTGGGAGGTACCTCATTTTTCATTAGTTCGTTCTCCCTCCTCATCTTGTGCGGAACGCTCTTCTACACAAGCGTCGTTCTTTACATATATATATATTATAATATATATGACAGACGGATTATACAGAGTGGCACGAAAGTCACGCACCATAGGCATTTTCAGTGTTTCAGTATTTTTTTTTCTTTTAGGTAGGGGATGGCTGCGAAATTAACATTTGACGAGAGGGTGAGCTTGGCTTTAATGTACGAAATACCAGGTACAGTACTACAAATCGATGAATCGGTACAGAATTTAAATTCTGGTATTCCATACATTCCATACCTGGTATTCCATTCATTAAAACCAAGCTCATCCTCTCGTCTATTGTTAATTTCGCAGCCATCCCCTACCTAAAAGAAAAAAAAAAAAATATACTGAAACACTGAAAAGGCCTATGGTGCGTGACTTTTGCGCCACCCTGTATATCACCATCTTGTTCGTATAACGCTGCTGTCACGTTCATTTTCTTATATTCAAGAACTAAAATGTGACAGGAAGCTAACATTTACATTGAAACGTTGGTCTGAAGCATTTTGTATATGCATGACAGGGATTCCACTGTTTTATTCAAGGAATCACGCGAGAACAGGATTCCCTACATTGGATGAATGAAATGTTTAGAAAGCTCATGTTTAATAAGAGCTTTAGCGCCATCTTTTAATTTTTGACTTTTGGAGTTTTTAAGAACTTTTCCAAATTTCTAAAAGTACATTTAGAAGTACGTTTTACAGGAACTTCCTCGCCATGTTTACTTCTACAGTAAAACGGAGAGTATATTATAGATTATAGAAATTGGTTCACGCGTATTGTCGAAACAATAAATTATTTAAAAATTCTTTACTCCGGTTTCTAAAATTCTCGATTTCAAATTTTGAAATATGAAAAAAAAACCAAAAATGGGAATATGGAAAAATTAACCTTGAAAAAATTTCTGTCGCAGCCAAAAATTACCTTTTTTGATTACGTTTATTTAGTAATTCTATACATTTCATTTCCAAAAAAGTAATTTTTTCCTAATCAGTGTAATTTTTTGGGGTAAATATTTGACAAAAACATTATTATTATTATTAATTATTATTATTATTATTATTATTATTATATGGTTTTCAACGACAGTTTAAGATTGACCTGCGGTCGACCACTCTGCAGCATCTGCAGGATTTCATAGAGAAGTGGAGCGGAATTGATTTCCCTGCTCTCCTGTCCTCGTAGCCAGTCACGCACGGCCGGCTAGTCAGGGACTTTGCACAACAACCAGTCTAACTGGTTCTTCAAATTATTCGTGTTGGTGTACTGAAGGTTCCTCATTAAAAAATTTCGGGCCTTGTATTTCGAGAGTATTTTCCATCTTCGTTTATACACACACACATATATATATATATATATACAGGGCGTCCCAAAAAAATGTATACACACTTTAAATAATTATAAAGGCAGTGTTTATTAAAATACATTTCATTTTCAAAATGTAATAGAATCTACAGACATTATTTAATTGTTTTGTCAACGCCTGTTTTCAAACTGACGCCCGTTCTGGTCCAGGCACTGCTGATAACGCGAAGCAATGGAATCGCAAACATCACGAAACATTTCGTTTGGTATTTGTGTGCATTCTCGTTCAATGGCTGCTCTCAATTCAGCGACTGTTGCAGGTTTTATAGCGTAGACTTTGTCTTTTAAGTATCCCCAAAAAAAAGTCTAGTGGTGTGAGGTCTGGTGAACGCGGAGGGTATTCTACGAAACCCCTTCGTCCAATCCACATCGTGCCAAGTACCACTCGCAATACTCCACTCTTCGGTCCGGATCATCTTCATTAATAGCATGGACTAATCTTGGAATGTAACTTTTCCATTGACAGCGCTTCAAAATGCGTTGGACAGACGATTCTGAAATTCCTACCTCACGACTCGCTTGCCGCACAGATTTTCTTGGACTTTGGTGATACGTTTCCAGTACTCTTTCTTGCTTTGTGGGGCTTGTCGATGTCCGTGGTCTTCCGGAACGCTTCTTGTGGACATTCTGAACAGTTCCATCGGCTTCAAACTTATCTCTAATTCGAGTGATGGTAAGTCGCGTTGGTGGATCTGTTTGAAACTCCCTCCTAAACTGTCTTTGCACTTCAACTGCGTTTTCACACTTCCAGTAGCATTTTAGAATGAATTTCCTTTGTTCAAAGCTTAGTCTAACTGCCATTATTAATTCTAATGGGTTTAACTTGGAAAGAAAGAAACATCAATTGAGCTATCAGCTGTTAAAGTCTGTATACATTTTTTTGGGACGCCCTGTATATATACATATATGAAAATTATTTCACGAAAGTAACACGTGAAAAATATTTATGATGAATAAAACCACGAAGGAAAGGAAACACAAAATGGTGCTCAAGCGCTTTCGTCTAATGACATCCTCAGGAACACTGAAGTACATAAAAGGGTTACAGCCTATATATAGGTTACAGAAAAAAAAAATAAAAAAATAAAAATAAATAACATATATATATATATATATATATACATACATATATGCAATAAACGGAGAAGTAAAAATTAAAATAAAAAATTAAAGGATTATCAGATTTGTAAGGAAAAATATCGATTTTTAGCACAAGATCAAATTAATTATAAAAATACAAATTTATACTGGAAATCTGCCCGGGTTTTAACACTTTGCCTTTTATGGTCAAGTTTCGATATATATATAAATAAAATGAAAATTAAAAGTTAATAAAGTAGCATACAAGTTTACCAAAGATTTAGCGTTCTACCCTTCTTATCTAAATCTGTTTTGAAGGAATTCAAAACAACAGGATCAAGTTGAAAAAGACCTTTGCTTATGTTGAAGTTATTTGAAAGTTGGATAGTGGCAGACTCAAGAATATTTCTATTAACAATGTTGCTAGAGTGGAATAAAACAAGCATTATTCCAATCAATACAGTATGATAACTCTGACAAATGGACAAAATGGGCACTGGACAACTGTCCTGTTCTAACGGAATATTGATGCTGTTTTATACGTGTGTGCAAATCCTTTCCCGTCTGACCTATGTAAAAGGAATCACATTGTTTACAACCAATTTTATAGATAATGCCTGAATTATTGGTAGGGCTATTTTTTACTATGATATTTTTCACAATATTGTTATATGAAAATACTACATTAATATCCAAAAGTTTAAGTACATTAGCAATGCCTAAAAAGCCCGGGAAAAATGGAAGTACTAAAATATTTTTTGACAAAGTACGAGTGTTATTATTGACACGATAGAAAGTTCGTTTTGCCTTGTTGAGACAAGATTCCATAAAGGCAGATGGATAACACAGATCACTTCCAATACCGTTGATTTTTTCCAATTCGGCATCGATGTATTCCGGACTGGCGATCCTAAGGGCGCGGAGAAACATTGATGAAAAATGGCCTTCTTAGTGGGGGTGTCATGTCCCGAGTAAAAGTGTACGTAGGACAAATTGTTTGTTGTTTTCCGATAGATACTAAACTTAAAACCTGGGCTTTCCCTATGTACACGCACATCCAAATATGGGATTGAATTGTCTTGTTCCACTTCTAAAGTAAACTTAATGGAGGGGACTTGATCATTTAACTGAAGGAGGAAGTTATCCAGGTCACGATTCATGGGCCAGATACACAAAATATCGTCGACGTACCGCAACCAAGGGATGCCAACCCCCAGGATTCTCGGAATGTAAGTAATTTCGAAAAACTCCATATAAATATTGGAGAGGAGGGGCGATAAGGGGTTGCCCATGGCCATCCCAAAAACTTGTTGATAATACTCGTTATTGAAAGTGAATTTACAGTCTTTGATGCAAAGCTTAATAAGTTCCAAAACAATGTGTGAAGGTAGTGGCAGGTCATACTTATGTAATTCTTGGGAGAGAAAGTGAAGCATATCGTCAATCGGCACTTTTGTAAACAATGAACAAACGTCAAAACTGATCAATCTATCGTTAGTTTCAGTACGTGCATTATTCAATTTTTCAGTAAGATCCATGGAATTTTTTACATGTGAATCAGAGATAGTTCCGAGAATGGGGGACAAGACTTTGACAAGCCATTTGGAGAGTTTATAAGTAATAGAGCCCACCGAGCTAATAATAGGGCGCATAGGGTTGCCAGGTTTGTGGGTTTTAATGAGACCGTAAAGGTAGGGCAGAGAAGGTGAAGGGACATGAAAAGCGGAATTAAGTCCTTATGATCTTTGAGAATGCGTTTCAAGCCACTATTAAATGATTTGATGACGTCATCCTGCGGGTTCTTCCTAAGTTTGCTGTATGTGGCGGGGTCCTGGAGAAGCTCGTTCATCTTTCCGATGTAGTCCACTTTGTCCATAATAACTATGGTGTTAGCCTTGTCTGCTTTAGTAATATGGAGCTCCCCATCTTTTTTTAATTGTGAGAGGCTATTGCGAAAACGTTTAGGAAAGTTATCTTCGTAATTATCATTCGCCGCACTATAAACGAGGCCTTTAACTATGTTAAACAAATACTGAGGGAGATTACACTGTTTTTCAAAACACGCGAGACTGTAACAAATTTGTAAAGCCGAAGGTTTTCTAACAATAAAAAAGGACATACCATATCCAAGGGCACTTTTTGCATCGTCACTAATGTTTTTCGAAGAAAGGTTCAAAACACACTTTGAGCTTGCTTTTTTACTCCACTGACTATTTCGAATGAGACTTTTAATTTTTCGATCCAAAATGTTACGAAGTGAAGTAGTTCTCCGACGCAACTCGTTGTAAATTTCATCAAACTATAAAATTGGTTGTAAACAATGTGATTCCTTTTACATAGGTCAGACGGGAAAGGATTTGCACACACGTATAAAACAGCATCAATATTCCGTTAGAACAGGACAGTTGTCCAATGCCCTTTTTGTCCATTTGTCAGAGTTATCCCACTGTATTGATTGGAATAATGCTTCAGTTTTATTCCACTCTAGCAACATTGTTAATAGAAATATTCTTGAGTCTGCCATTATCCAACTTTCAAATAACTTCAACATAAGCAAAGGTCTTTTTCAACTCGATCCTGTTGTTTTGAATTCCTTCAAAACAGATTTAGATAAGAAGGGTAGAACGCTAAATCTTTGGTAAACTTGTAAGCTACTTTATTAACTTTTAATTTTCATTTTATTTTTATATATATCGAAACTTGACCATAAAAGGCAAAGTGTTAAAACCCGGGCAGATTTCCAGTATAAATTTGTATTTTTATAATTAATTTGATCTTGTGCTAAAAATCGATATTTTTCCTTACAAATCTGATAATCCTTTAATTTTTAATTTTTATTTTTACTTCTCCGTTTATCACACACACACACACACACACACACATATATATATATATATATATATATATATATATATATATATATATATATATATATATATAGATATGTATGTGTATATATATATATATATATATATATATATATATATATATATATATGTATGTATGTATGTATGTATGTATGTTATTTATTTTTCTTTTTTTATTTTTTTCTTTCTGTAACCTATATATAGGCTGTAACCCTTTTATGTACTTCAGTGTTCCTGAGGATGTCATTAGACGAAAGCGCTTGAGCACCATTTTGTGTTTCCTTTCCTTCGTGGTTTTATTCATCATATATACACACACACACACACATATATATATATATATATATATATATATAGAGAGAGAGAGAGAGAGAGAGAGAGAGTTAGAAAATAGAACTCCCAAACGGAATAAAATTCATTCATGAAAATGAAGTGGCAAACATTTTCGGCCTGAAGGCTTTCATTCAGATCAATAAAACAAACGAAAAGACACGTTCGCAATTGTCAGGTGCAAACTGCTTTTAGAACAGAATAACGTCTTTTTTTTTTTTAATTTCATTTTATTGATCGGATTGAGAATTTTTAGCCAAAAGCATTTGCCACTATTTTTACATATCTGCTTGTAAACACACACACACACACACACACACACACACACACACACACAGGCACTATATATATTGCCTTACATGTTCGCATCTGGTTGCATAACGTTCTGCCTGGCACTGGCGTATGAATAAGGACGGTGAGGCACTGTTGAATAGCCTCCACTTTTTCTGGATCTCTCACCACTGGAAACGGACGAGTGGGGGAGGGGGGATGAGTTAAATTTTGTGGTATACAAGTCATGGGTAATGACAATTGAGAAACTAAAGTGAACACTCAAATATATATATATATATATATACAGTGTTGCCAAAAAAAAGGCTCTCTTTGTTCATTTTTTTTCTAATACATGCGTTTTGCTTTTGTTTTTCAAACCGTATCCAATATTAAATCCGTTTACATAGAAAACTAATATATAATTTCAATAAATTATCGTTTATATATTGGAAAAACATGTAAAACATGTATTTTAAAAAGTAAAATAGACTTTATTTTAATTAAAATTTGACGTACAAGCTATACAGCATTGACCTAATAACTTTTTTTCACCTTAATTTATATTTCAAATAAAAAATATAGAGAATTATTATATCGACAATAAAATAATTAATAAATGTTGTAAATATAAAGTAAAGTTTTTAGCGTCGTATAAAAATTCTAAACGTTTTTTATATTAATTAATATTCGGCCTAGGCCCTAGGCCCTAGAGCGGTATTTCTCAGCCATTTTTGTTCTGGCGATTCTTTTTGGCATAAGACAGAATCACGACATCATTTTCCTATATGATTTACAGGGAAGGTTGCAAAGAATTGGATACTTAATTCGTTCAGTGAAAGGGCGGTAGAGTCTGCCGAACTTGCTGGAAACCTACACGATAAATTGATTGAACTTTCTTCTGAGAAGACCCTGCAGTTGTCATTCCCGTCAAAAGACTCGTATACATTTTGGATAGAACAGAAAAGTGAGTATCCAGAATTGGTATCTGAATCATTCAAGTTTTAATTCCATTTTCAACCTTATACTTACGCGAACTGAGCTTCTCATCAATGGTTACAATTAAAACAAAGCAATGAAATTGACTGTTTATGCGTTGCTCTGTTTAGTCTATTCAACCGAATATACTGTAAGAATATTAACAAATACAAAGCAAGCACAGGTATATCATTGAAAGACATAGACTAACAGCTCCATATGGAGATTATGACTAAAATAATTTCAAAATAATTTCAATTGTAAAACTGTATCATTACACGAGATTCTCATTATAAAAAAGAAGTTTCTGAAATTTTCGCTGAAAAAAATAAACTTTAATTTTCCAGATAGGCTGATTTTTTTGCTAATGCGCAGTTACCCCCTAGCTGAACACCTCCCGCGACACCCAGGTTGAGAAACACTGTCCCTGACGACATCCAATACAGTATTTTTAACTCTTCTTTGTAAATAATTAGTATTAATCCGGGTCAGAAAAGTACGCCATGTTCAAAACCCCAAGCATACCTCTTTAGTCTATATTAAAGTACTTACTGACATACACTTAATAAGTGTTTGGAGTAAAATTAACCCTACGTTGTACTGTACATACGCATAATATACAACAGTAATTACTGTACTTAACATGTTACTATAAGCAAAGTACCAATTTGTTTCAGTAATGAAATGATATCATTAAAGTATTGTATATTGAATGGAAAGAGTTAATATGATCTTTTTTTTCTTTTTACATTATTTAATCACTTTTAGACTTATAATTTAAATAAAATTACTTTCCACCAACATTTATGAGCCCCCCTCCTCCCCCAAACCAAAAAGAGACAAAAAGGTATTAAAAACTTGTTCAATACAAACTTAAAAAATACGTCACATCATATATACTGTATATATATGTTGATATCGACAAAGGTAAATTTGTGTTATCTTAGGTAGTAAACACAAACTTGCTGCGCATCTTGCTCCTGAAAAATCATGCAACAAGACTGATAATAACTGGAGGTGTCTACAATACAAACTAACGAAAACTGAACTAAACCGAATACGGATATGAATGTTCCATTGACTAAACTCACACAGAACATCGTTGCTTTCAGTAGCGATGAACCACGTACGAAAGTCTCGTTAGTAGTCTAAACCCCTATTTGCTTGGCAATGCTGCTGCGAGCTGCTCGTATGGGCGGCGGAATGGTGTTCTATGTGAAAAGATGATTAACTCTTCATACTTCCACTTAAACTCTCTCTCTCTCTCTCTCTCTCTCTCTCTCTCTCTCTCTCTATATATATATATATATATATATATATGTGTGTGTGTGTGTGTGTGCGTGCGTTTGAAGTTACTTCAGATGAAAATAGGATAATGCAATTATTTTTACTGACTTGAATCTCCAGGAGAATTTCATTTTCCTCGAGATTAAATCCTTACACACACACACACACACACACACACACACACACACATATATATATATATATATATATATATATTCATAAGGTATGGTATTCGAGAAATTGCAGTTGTGCACTATTTATTTTACAGTACAAAAGTTCTAGTTTTCTAGTTTCTTAAATCTTTCCTCTTCGGGACTAGAGATAATGAATGTTATGACAGTACGAGCATGTAAAGTTGCATGAATGAACAGCGTAAAGGAAGACGTGTACAATTTAATTTTTTTGTCTGCTGAAGCAAATTCGACAGTCATTTTGTAGATATGAATTCTTCGACCGATGTTACAGTCCAGATATACGAAACAGATCGGACAAACTGTTGGCAGCAATTTTTTTTTTTTATTCATTCTATATAATTTACAATTCGCCGCTTTATGGAAAACTGAACTTTAAAAATGATCTCTAGTGCCATGTATAACGTCTCTTATCAGCTCAGGCAGAAATACGACGTTCATATATTTTTAATTCGTAGATAACGTAAGACTTTATTTCCTAAAAGAATTGCCAATAAAGTCTGAAGTGCATTTCTTCATATTCAGAACCAAATTGAAGTAATATAAGTTTAATTGTAAAGTTACAGAAAAATTTAACAATAACAAGAACTATTGTTGAGGGCCACTCAATATATTTTGCCTCACTTTTTTTTTCTTTCCAAGTTTCCTTGTAAGTTCCAAAAATTTTGTACACAAGTAGTTACATACCTTTTTTTTTACAAGTTTTTATTTTTCCACATACTCTCCATCCTTTTCTACGGCTTTCCTCCACCTCGAAACAAGGGCCTTTATTCCTTGCTGGTAAAAGTCCGCTGGGTTCCGCTGGACCCACCTCTTAACCGACTCAACAACCTCATCGTCACTGAAACTTTCTTCCACGAATAGCATCCTTCATTGGCCCAAACAAATGGAAGTCTGAAGGTGCCAGATCCGGGCTGTATGGAGGGTGGGGTAACAGAGTCAAGCGCATTTTTGTGATAGCCTCTCTTGTTTGTAAACTGTTGTGTGGTCTTGCGTTATCGTGCAAAACAAGGACGTGTTCCAGTTTTCTCTCCGGTCGAACTCGCTTTATACGTCTGTGGAGTCTCTGTAGTGTAGTAATATACGCCTCTGAGTTGATTGTTTGTCCTTTCTTCATAATGTCCACCAGAATCACCCCTTTCATGTCCCAGAAGATGGTGGCCATAACCTTTCCTGCAGAGGGAGCCATTTTGAAGCGCATTATGTGAAGCGCAGAAAGTTTAAACTTACGGCCCAAAAGAAATTTCAGCCCCATGGCCTATTATTTAGTTAAGAAAAAAGGGTGGGGCAAAATATATTGAATGCCCCTAGTGTTATTATTATTATTATTATTATCATTATTATTGTTATTGCTGCTGCTGCTGTCGCAGTGAAACTATACGTTAAATCTTTATGATAACTTTTGAGTAACACATTGTACTCTTAGCACCTAAAGTACATCTATTACATTTCCATTATTTTATATATGCACGTACAGACAACTCGCGAATCGTCGCACTCCGAATGGTTGCACATTCGCTTCTTCGCATTAACCCCCTCTATATATAACCCCCGAATCATCATACAGCACCTCCGCATCATCGTATCATTGCATTCGCATTTTCCCGCGTTTTTTAAATTTTGGACGCTCACTGTACGTCTGGAGTACGATAACGGCTTGGCGTCCTGTGCGATGCCTCACTCGCCATCTTCCGCCTTTCTCTGGGCCCCAGATGTTAATCCTTTGTCAGCTGTTGAACGTGTGACAGCGTGACTGTTCGCTGTGCATCATTAAACAATGCTTTTCACCCTTTTCCAATAATTAATTATAGCCTCAATATTCGTCATCTGTATTGTTGGTATAGCCGATGGTATAATTCCTAAGAAAGGTGGTCATAAGAAAGGTGTAAAATTGAATTATGCCACCCCTACGAGAAAGAAGGAAGTCGTGGACAAGATCTGTCAAGTCTTAAGGTAAATACACTATACAATATTTTATATTATAACAGACCTCCGCATCATCACACCTTTCGCTTCGTCGTACATCTCGACCGCCTCATTAATACGACAATTCGCGAATTGTCTGCATATAAAAATAAACTTACAGACATATTTTATATCTATATATGTATATACTCGTGCGTAAAACAATAGATACACTCCTGGTGCCAAGAATACAATTAAACAAAAATAATAATTGTATTTTTAAAGTTGTACTAAAGTACGAACGTTAAAGTGTATATATGATAGTAGAATATAGAGGAAACACTATTCACCGCAAAGATGCTAAATAGGCAACACAAAGAGACCCGTTTCAAGATTTATTTCTATTATATTTACTATTTCAAGTATTTTTCATTAAATGGGTGAAAGGTCCGTTAACATCCTTCTTTTATAGCAGAAGTACCCAGAAGATCGAGTGCGATCGACCAGCCGATTATGACGTCATTTTGGATAGATCACAAGTAAAAATTAATTAATAAAGAACCACCAAATTTAGAATTTTACGATTTATCGTTTTAATTCAATATTTGTATATATTTATTTTACCTTAATCTTCTTCTTACCCTATTTCAAAACATTACAAAAAAAAATGAATAGTAGAGCGCTGTGGTGCGTAACGATAGATAAGAAAAGTGGATCTTATGAACCAAAAATGTTGGCACCCCTGCCTTGTATAATAGAATTATGAATCCTGAAATGATAATTAAACTTTCTGGAATGTAATTAAAAACTTAAAAAGGAAACCAAAGTTCAGAATTATATCGTGGCCCCTTTTTCGTAAACACTAAGTTAAAAATGTTTTTCGTTTCATTTACAGACAAACTGGGTAGTGGGTATTATTGATAGATGACTGAAAATTACAATAATTTTCTTGAGGGTATGGTATCATCGGTTACCAAAGTTGGGATGATTCTGTGAGTCACACTTACTGTACCTTACATCCCAGCGTATTCCGTGTGTGTATATATATATATATATTATATATATATATTATATATACGCACACACTCCAATCAAATTCAAATATACGAGTACAAAATATTTATATAACTATTATAGCTGGTGAGAGAAGTTATATTTTTGGGGCCTCTTTGTGAGTGACCCGTTGCCCACGTCAGGCTAACATCATGAAAAAGAAAAACTATAGTGTTTGTCATTTACCATTACTTATTCGGACTATAGTGGATTTAATTTTCCCAGACGAGTTCCTTGTTCCATGCACGGTCTGTGTGTATCATAAAAAACCTCAGGGGACCATTCTGAGTTCAATCCCATAACTATTATATATAAAGTTTGCACACACACACACACACACTATCTCTCTCTTTCTCTCTCTCTCTCTCTCTCTCTCTCTCCTCTCTCTCTCTATACAAATTCAAATATAGAGGTACAGAATATTCATACAACTTTCTCAATTCTATTTCGTTGCGTTGTTTACTTTGCAGTCCGTAAAAAGAGTAGAAAATTTAAAAAAAAAGACCTTTTACCTTTTTCTGCTCACGAAATACCCAATATTTTGTTTAAATACATATAAATAAACTATGGAAAAAGGCACTTCTATTGATACCTTTATATACCGACCTTTTTATGTATTCCTATTTCAAAGTGTTCCCGTTATTCAGACTGTGAGGGTCCGAAAGATGCAAGTGGAGGTAGGGAACGTTTGATGGGAGAGAGTAAAATAAAGTAAGGTAAAAAGTAGAATAATGGATAAAGTAAAATAAGTAAAAAAGTGGAGATAAAGGTTGCTAAATTAAAAAAGGTATTTATTGACAATGCAAGTTCAGAGCGAGTCAAATTTTCGTTGAAATTTACAGTAGGTCTAAAGTTATAATTTTTTTTATTGAATGTAATGATTGAGTTGTTTAACTTCCTTCGCAACATCTAAGGTTATATGATGGAAAGGACCTACAGCTTTACTTAGGATCAGAACCAGGGGTCGCTATATTATGTGAACGCAAAGAATGGCCTCCCTCATCCAATTACTCTCCAGACCCAATATCGCTTAACTTCGCTGATTCATGACGTAGAAAGATGTAAATTACATCATGAAAGATGTAATTTAGGATTTAGGATAATAAATACATTATAAAAAATCTCATTTTCCAAGGATTTAGGGTGAGAAGGCAGAAAACAATCTGGGCATAAAGTACAGAAGTCAGTGAAAAGGAAAAAGGGCGGAAAGTAAAATGTACATAGTCCAATTACATAAACGTCCTGGTGGACCAGCGTTCCTCCCCACACATGGCAAAATTCCACATCTGTGGCGCTTCATACACCATGCGTGGTGGCGCCTCCAGGTCTTGTCAAAATAAATTTTACACACAGACAAATCGGGAACAGACACACGAGAACTTTCTCATCGCTTCATACCATACATTATTCCTCTCATTCTTTCGTTGACACCGACTCCCATTCACCTACTTTCATCGTTGTTTCACGCAACCCACAACATTAAAACTTTGTCCTTAAACACCTACACCACTTCTGCTCTCTTTTATTCATCATTTATTCCCCTTACATTAAACACACCTACAAATGTCTACCTGCAGTTACGCGGCCAGCCCGGGCAGGCGCGGCGCCCACGTCCGAGGTTATTCTTGTACTTTGTAGAGAGGAAGAAGGAACCTCTACTGTGAAAAATAAATTCGGGGTTCCTTCACTATTCGAGTTAAATACACAGTGTACTCTCTCATTCCCTTTATTCCTTTATTCACGTAAAGAGGTGTCGCATCTGACTTTGACCACATTTTGATTACTGTCCACGTATTCGACCACGGATAATTGGTGATATATCAGGAGCGCTTTCTGTACAAGGCATCTTTTTACGATCTACTGTTATATATTTTCTTTCAACGCGCGGCACGTCTTTTTTTTATTTGTAATTTAAACTCACGCAAGCCTTGCACTTAAAACTAACTCTAACAAAATCTTGCTGGGTGTTCATTTAATTTTGGAAGGGCTCCATACGAAGATGTCTTGTGCGTTTATGTGCATGTTTGTGAAGTAGAAAAACTTTAGTTTCATTTAATTTGTTTTAGTTTCCCTTAATTTCCTTAATTTTCTCTAGTTTTCTTTAATTTCTCTTTTAATAATCATAATAGTAATCATTCAAGAGGGCCAGAAATTGGCACAGCGCTCATGCCAACTAATGCGGCCCATTGTTCTAACTCCTCTATTTTTATTATTATTACCATCATGAACGGAATGTGAACCCCCAGGACCTTAGTATCTTCACTTCGTTTATAGGGAAACGGTGTTACCCGTGGAACTACGGACTCTACCTTGTTTCCCATTTAATTTGCTTTAGTTCGTACTGTAATAATAATTAATTATCTTCAACATAATTTCCTTTTATTACCATTACAGTAATCACTCAGTGATCATTTTCGCTAATTAATGTAAAACTATTATAGAAAGTAATTAATAGAAATATTAATTAAAACAAGTGTCCTACATATATATATATATTATATATATATATATATATATATATATATATATAACGTAAGAACGACGCTTTGTATAGGAGAATTATCCGCGCAAGATGAGAGCGAAAGAACGAAACAAATGAAAAAATGAGGTACCCACCCGGGAATCGAACCCGGGATCTTCCGATTGCCGTCAGATATGATATCATATCTGACCGGCAATCGGAAGATCCCGGGTTCGATTCCCGGGTTGGTACCTCATTTTTTCATTCGTTTCGTTCTTTCGCTCTCATCTTGCGCGGATAATTCTCCTATACAAAGCGTCGTTCTTTACGTTAATTATACTGCGTGTTTGCAGTTATAATGTATATATATATATATATGTACATGGTGTCTGAAAAGTCACTTCCTACTTTTAAATTCTTATTACGCCTAAACGAAAATGGATATGAAAATTTTTTTTATAACTGAAATGAAGCTTATTTATTACCGTTTAATTTACAGTATTACAAAATTGAAAAGCTTTAATATAAAGTTAAAGTTCAACGTAGGCTCCAGCATTGTCCATACACTTCTGTAACCTGAGTGAGAAAATGATGGAGAATTGTTCTTCATGCGAGATGGGGCTCCACCACATTTTGCATTAACTGTTCGTGCCTGGTTAGATAACCACTTTTCCGGACGGTGGTTAGGTCGTCGAGGGCCAACGGAATGGCCTACTTGAAGTCCAGATTTAATGCCATGCGACTTCTTTCTGTGGGGCTGGACCAAAGAAGAAGTGTACAAATCAAAACCAAGGACCATTGATGAACTTGAAAACAAAATTCATGATGTTCTGTAATGTACCACGTGACTTCTTGAGAAAATCTGTTGAAAATGTACCGGTTAGGTTACAGAAGTGTGTGGACAGTGCTTGCGCCTACTTTGAATTTTAACTTTGTATTAAAACTATTTAATTTTGTAATAAATAAACAAAATTTCAGTTAAAAAAATATTTTAATATCCATTTTCATTTAGGAGCAATAAAGAACTTAAAAATAAGAAGTAACTTTTCAGACACCCTTGCACAGAATATACCAAACGAACAACAAACACCCTCATTTCCATGATGTAGTTGCTACCATGAATATTTTGTATACAAAGAATAGTTGAGAAAAAAAAAACACTTGTAGCAAACTCATATAAATGGAAATAAAGGAAATATTCATAGAATTTAGAAAGGAAAGAAAAATCTAATATAAAAACTTATTACATGAAACAAAATGCAAATAATGTGTCACATAATATTATAAGCTGATTATTATATATTCCTCGCTTCACGCCACTTTCATTGTCATTCGCTGTCGCCGGAAGTGACAATGCTCCTAGTGAGGATTTTAAGATTTAAGTTAATCTAACTTAACACTGTCTAACCTCACTTTAATCTTAACCTATTGGTTAAGGTTCCTATTTGCATTCACCATTTATGAGGGACTTTATGTATATATATACACACATGTATATTATTCTATTCCATATCATTCATATCTTTTGATTTCCCACTTCGAGGTCATAGGTTAGTTAGGCTAATTAGGTTAACCTAAGCTTAATCTAACGTAACTTTAATTTAACCTAATTAGCGTAACCCATAATCAAGAAGTGGGAAATCCGTGGACGAGAATAGGAATGATACGAAGTGAGGTGATACGTACTTCACATAAGGATTCTCATCCATCGTGAATGAAAATAAGAATCTTCGTTATATCGATCGCCAACATGAACGGTGTTGGACCATATTTACATTCAAACGCGGTGGATGTCACGAAGTTCAACGAACTTAAATTCTACAGGGTGTCCCGTAAGTCTGGACCCATAGGGAAAAATAATAAAATTACAAAATAGTCCAAAAATTTATTACATAATCTGTTCAAAGTGTCCGCCGTTGTGTCGCACACATAGTTGAAGACGTAATCTCCACTGCGACAGCACTTTCTGAATCACAGTCGCAGAAATTTCTTGACACGCCTCCACAATGCGTGCTTTAAGGTGGAAAATGTTCTGAAGTTTGACCTCGTACACTTTGGCTTTCAAGTGGTCCCACAAATAAAACTCCAGCGGAGTAAGATCATAATAAAAAAATAATAAAAATAATAATAAAATAATAAAAAAATATATTATAAATAAATTTTTGGACTATTTTGTAATTTTATTATTTTTCCCTATGGGTCCAGACTTACGGGACACCCTGTATAATCCAATATTAGATTAATTCAAACAACATGTGTGACGTTATTACACGAAATGACATATGAAACAGGTTTTAAATTATCGCTGTATGGAGAAGTTAAATTATTTTAAAACATCTCTCTCTCTCTCTCTCTCTCTCTCTCTCTCTCACACACACAACACACACACACACACACACACACACACACAGTCAATAACTTGCTTTTACCCACATTCACTTTCAACAATCTTCTCTCGCACACAACCAAAAACCTCTTATCAACGTCTTGCGTATTACATTTATTCTAACTGCTACGAAATATTAAGGTTCGTACAAATATTCATAAAATGACCCTATAAATAATCCATCCATTGAGAATTAATATTAGTTGGTTCAGTCATAAAAAATGCATTTTTATAATTATTTTCTTCTAACTATAAATTGTTTAAATGTAAATACGGTTTGCTTACCTAAATATTCTTTTCCAGTTGTCATTACGCATTGGACCAGATTTTCTCTAATTCCTTTACTACACGTACGTGGAACTTGAAGAACTATTTACAGTCCTCTATACTAAAAATTAAATTAACTATACCTGTTTTACACTATTTATTTACCTATCTAAACCTATCATTATATTATTACCTATTCACAATTAAAATTATAATGTTCACTCCAAATAATTTCATGCACAGTATCTATGACTTGCGTCTCAGCGACCCAAGCATTCCTGACGTTTCAGGTGTACTGGTGCGAGATTGGTCGAAATTACTGGCACCTTTAAATAGGAAACGTGACGTCAATAGCAATGAAGGGGCGCAGTTATTTACACCAAAATTCACATGATCAAAAATGGTGACGCGCAGGCATACTATTGGACTGAGTGTTGCGCGGGAGGTACTGCGCAGTCACGTGACGCCCTTTCACCGGAAGTGAGGGCCTCTTAATCCTGCGCAAGGTGCGCAAAATTAGTTGGATTGACTGATGTCACGGATCAACATAGCCGAAATATTCTGATTTGTAATAAAATTTCATCTTATGTTTTAGTTTATTATTAATTAAAAAAATTTCCAGTCTTTTAATCCTAACAATTGGTTACTTCGTTGTCTATGTCTGTAGCATGATAATGAATAGGAGTAGGGCTAATGCATGCTGTTCCTTGTACCACTGAGCTACGTACTTTCAATTCTGCGAATGACATTCTTTGGATTTTAACAAGTTCCTGACGTTCTCTTAGGAAGTTATAGATCTATTTTCCCACTTTGTTCTTTATTTCCACATGTTTCAATTTATGCCCTTTTACACCACGATCAAACTTGCCCAATGCTACAGCAAAATCTGTATATATATTACATCATTGTTCACATTGTTTTCAAGTGTATCAATTATATTGTTATAATGTTCTCTCGGTTCTGATAGACACCATCTTCCTGATCAAAATCCGGGCTGGTTTTCACTGAATCTTTCCTGTGTCTCCAAAGAGGTATAAATTTGGTATCTAACTATTCTTTGGAATATTTTGGTGAGTTGAGATGTTAGTGACACTTTGCTTGAGATCTCCTTTATATATTGGAACAATGCTCGCCTTCTTCAGGATGCCTGGTATTTCTCTCGTGTCCAGAGGTCTTTTCCATATCCAATACAAGAGTGAAGCTATTTCATTCTTTCACACACACACACACACACACACACACATATATACACACACACACACACATATATATATACACACACACACACACACACATATATATATATATATATATATACGTATATATACACACACACACAACCTTTGAAAATAGCTTCATTAATCTAAATGTATAAAATAAAAGAATTGAAAGAAGGGTTCTTTCTAATACATGTGTTTCGGAAGCTATCAATCCTAAATGAACGTAATACATTACTTGATATCAATCTTATCCCTTTATCTAATGTATTCCTATATTGTATAATCAATATTAGTTGAATGCACGCAATGAAATCGTACTTTTTTCTTTTCTTTTCAAGAATGACGTATTGGGATATTTTTTATGGTCATCCCTTTGAAAACCTTCGTCAGATAAACGTGGCACGTTTTATTATTCAAAATTTCAACTTTATAAATGCGTACATTTCTTATTCAGACGCTATTCTGCCTGTAATAATGTTATGATATGTGTGTGTGTGTGTGTGTGTGTGTGTGTGTGTGTGTGTGTGGGCATAAGCGAGGTTCATTGTGTGATAATTCATCCATGGTTAGTGGGGTAAATTTTTTGTGAGGTAACACGTTTGGTACTTCGGGATATTTAAAAAAATATTATATAGATATATACAGGGCTATTGAAAATGATTCATCGGATTTTAACTGAGAATACTTCCGTACCTATCAACCGTGCATCAACTGGGCATACACCACATGAAAGAGGAAATCTCAAAGTTTTACAAGATCACCGCGAGAGGGCTCCAAAGTCACGCCGTGGCCTAGCCTAGCAACAAACAGTCAGTGTGAAAATGGCGTCTGCACAGCAGAAGGCGTTTTGTGTGTTGCAGTTTTCGAGCTGTAAATCGGTAGTCACAGTGCAGCGTGAGTTTCGTCGACATTACAGAACAGATCCACCGGGTGCTCAGAGCATCCGTCGGTGGTATCGGTGGTATCGGCAGGTATCGGCACTGTGACTACCGATTTACAGCTCGAAAACTGCAACACACAAAACGCCTTCTGCTGTGCGGACGCCATTTTCACACTGACTGTTTGTTGCTAGGCTAGGTCACGGCGTGACTTTGGAGCCCTCTCGCGGTGATCTTGTAAAACTTAGAGATTTCCTCTTTCGTGTGGTGTATGCCCAGTTGATGCAGGGTTGATAGGTACGGAAGTATTCTCAGTTAAAATCGTATGAATCTATTTAAATATGATTCATAGTAGAATATGGCTCCTTCAAAAATTTAAAAAACCTTTAATGTTTGTACAGAATTTAAAGTGAAATATGCAGAACTGAATTATACTAAATTAAATGATGTTAAAATACAAATCCGTGTGCTTTCACACACGAATAACAGAATATGCTGGCAAATACAGGGTGTCCAGAAATGCAGTAGATCCAAAACTAGTGAAAACTTGCGTGGGATATTTGTGGCTCTTTGTTGTGTTTATCCTTTGATGTACAGCTTCATCCTATGCTAGTTGTAGGGTAGTTTATAGGCAGCATCGTCCGTATAAAGTCATGTGTCAAGTACATTGCTGAACACCCTGTAGAACTAAAATGTAAAGCTTTATTAAAATAAACTATTGCTACTTAATTTGTCTTGCTACTAGTTAATTACATATTAACATATTAACGCTTGTATTTATAAAGAGAGATTCAAATGCAAGCGTCGAAGAAGACACAGTTTATGTATATATTACCACTGGGATGTTCAGCTTCCCAAATGTTTGCCAGTCATAATGGTGTTAGTTTTGTTGAAATGAAAAGTAGGTAAAATATAAACCCTCATGGTCACCTGCTTTGGATACCTGCAAGAACCAGGCTGCAGCCGCCTCCTCCTATACACAGTTTCCACTCTCATACAAGGAGGTAGAAGCTTTCCCAGTTGGTCGCTAAACACTCATACACACACATCTCTCTCTCTCTCTCTCTTTCTCACACACACAATTCTTATCGCCTCCTCCCACTCGATACTGCGTATAGAAACATCTTCTTTCAAACCACCAATCTATCTTTCATGCAGTCTTCCTCATATAAGTTTATCTTGCCATTCTGTCATGTACACCTTTTTCCCCATACGCTCTTCATCCATCCTCTCCACACAACAAAATCACCTCAACAAATCCTTATCCATTTTTTTCCAGTGACTTAATGACACCACACCTTCACTTCATTTCTTTATTTCTCACTCTGTCAATCCTCCTTACTCCAACTGTACATCTCACAGTACCTATTTCAACTGCTCACATCCTAGTCCTCTCACGTACACACCATACAGTACTCTCACTTCCATACAACATAGTTGGCACAAGCATCCCTTCATGTATTCCTCTTGCGGCATTCACAGACAACTGTTTCATCCTTACCGATGCTGTTGCACTCCCATAAACTCCTTCCTGCTTGAATTCTTTCATTCACTTTATTTTTACATGTACTATTTTTTGTTTACCAGACCTTCCGTATACTTACAGTCATCCACCACTTCCAACATTATTCCATTTCGCACCTTGTATTACCATCCCTTTCACACACCTCCACCTTACTCTTATTTGTTTTCACACTTAACAACCGCCTTTTACAATCATCTACACGTTTCAATCAATTTCCGCAACTCTTCCTCACTTTTATCAATCAGCATTGCATCACCCGCATTTAGCAAATAAGACAATGTCCATTCTTTTTCCATTTACTCTAAAAAAATCCCTTCCATGCGTTCTCATCTTTACCTTACGGATCTCTCCATCCATACAAATATTTAACAACCAAGATATCACACATCATTGTCTATCATCTACACTTATTTCAAACTAATCACTCAAGACCATTCACTTTCACATGCCTGACTCTTGTCATAAAATTTCTTCAAACCATTCATCAATTCACCAGCTACATCATACCACTGTAACACCTGCTGCAATGCCTCTATATTTAGTTTAACATTATGATTTCGTCAAATTCTTCAACGACATAAACAGCTTATTATTATGCTCACATGCTTTAATTCTCCATTGACTGTCCTACTGCAGACAACTGAGTCATACACCCTCTGTCTTTCCTAAACCTGTTCATCTCCAGTCATACCCTCACTCTACTTACTCTCTCACTCAGTATCCCTCCCTACACCTTACCCAGAACACCCAGTAAACCTGTACTCCTGTAATTCTTACACTCACTCCTGCCACATTCAATCTTATATAAATGAATCACAACTGCCTTCATCCAGCTCTGGAAAACTCTTTCCTCTTTCTACATCATCCTACATATCCCTGCCATCCACTTTAAAATCACTTGTTAATAATTCAATATCTCTCCATAAACATCATCAATGTACTAAACTAGTGCAGGAGAACATACAAAACATTGACGCAAAGGTAGCTAAAATTAGTGGTGAGCTTCAATCCAACAGAAATAATTCGACCGATAATAATTTTCCTGTGATTAGAAACGATGCCAAGCCAAAGGCGTCGTCGAGTTTTCAGATGGATTGCCAAAATCCATTCAGTCTATTAGAAACAATAATAACGAAAATGAAACGGTGTAGTTATGCTCATCCATTGTTAAGCATATGTATAGTGAATTATGTTTAAGAAATAGAGTAAAACGAAGGAGAATATGCGTACCGGTCGTTAGAATAGATAGAATAGAACAGGAGTTAGAAACTGCAAATCTGCTTTTGATTTCTCACGTTGGAGGGAACGATATGTACATTTTCAAAAGAATGACAGAATATTCGTTAGCTAAATACCAAAGTTTAATTAAATCTTTGAAAGGTAAGTCGAATAACGCCCTAATTTCTGGGGTTCTACCGAGGATTTTAGAAAATATATTATTAAGTAAAGCAATTTATTTCAATACTAAATTAAAAGCGATGTGCGTCTTTGAATAGGTAGAATTCGTAAACTTTTGGTCAGATTTTAATTCAGCGGTTCCGTTCATTCAAGAAACGTTCACTTGAATGAAACGGGTAATGCGCGACTCGGGAGACTGATTGATAAATAAGTAAGTAGGATTTACGTGGAATGTAGGCAAGACGAAATAGTTCTTCTTGTTTCGGAAATATAACTCGTCGTCCTCAGCGAAACTTAACACCGATAGAGGAAAGAATAAACTAGTTATAGAGTACTGGGTGTTGTCATTTCGAGAACGTTTCTGAGACAAAGCCTTCGAATAAGCTTATAAAGGAGTCTCATAAGAGGAGTTGGTTGGTGGCGTTGTGGATGGAGATGTTCCCTATTGATTGTAAATGTAGTAGGAGTCGCCGGTCGGGTCTGGTATCAGAGCGCTAGGAGTTCTCAAATGATAGCTTTTTAATTTTTTTTTTATTTATGTGTTTCTAATACATGGAAATTCTCGGGAGTCAAAACCTCCGAATAGCTATATTAAATTAATTATTTAAGAGAGACACTTCTCTCCCCCCTTTCTTTTTTTGCTCCTTCCTTTGTTTTTCCGTCACTATAAAGGGGGCCGCTGGCAGGGAGGGG
Organism: Bathynomus jamesi; assembly: GCA_023014485.1. Taxonomy (NCBI): domain Eukaryota; kingdom Metazoa; phylum Arthropoda; class Malacostraca; order Isopoda; family Cirolanidae; genus Bathynomus; species Bathynomus jamesi. The sequence goes on along the minus strand of JAJOZX010003395.1, from coordinate 151,211 downwards.
CAATTCAGATAGAGTAGAAGTAGTAAAGTTTCCTATGCCAATAAATTTAGTAGGAGGCACTGGTTGGGTCTGGTTTCAGAGCACTGGGAGTTCTCAGATGATACCACATTGATAGAGATGGCAAACTTGATGGGATTTCAAGAGAATCAAGACCTCCGAACAGATGTTTACAGTTTCAGGGATACTGCTTTGGTATACGTACACGTACAGTGTAGGACTGTTAGTACTTTTTAGGTACATGACCGTACATCGCGGTATATCTAACTTAGCTAGCTAGAGAAATTTTCATAGTTTTATATAAAAGTAATGATGTTCCCTTTTGTAATAAATGTAGTAGGAGGCACTGGTCGAGTCTGGTTTCAGAGCACACGGAGTTCTCAGATGATGGGAAGCTTGATGAGAACTTTCGGGAGTCAAAACCGAACAGTCTTATTCATCTTCAGGGAAGTTACTTAGCTAGACTAGAATTTTAGTTTCAAGCAGTCTTAAAAAAAATTCTTAAAAAAAGAAAAAACATTATTCATATGTACACTGTCGGAATTCTTAAAGTGGGAGATGATGGTGAGCTGGAGATGCCCCTGGATCAGTGCTTCCTTATCTAAGTAATTCCTATGCGAAGTAATCAATAAAATTACTATATGCTAAATCTTTCTTGAAAAGGGGGCAAATCATATACTTGATATACACTTTCGTGGGAGTTCTTAAATTGGGGGGAGGGGGGTGTTAATCAGCTGAAGGTGCCTCTGGATCAGTGCGAAGGATGGCAATATAAATAATTAATTTATAAAAGTAAGTCTCTCAGCACTATGCCCTTGGCATTCATCAGAGAAATGATGCGGCGATGAAAATATGACTTCTTGTACATAATAAATAAATAAATCCTTTAAAAAATGCATGGAGTGGATTAGGTTAAGTAGTTTCGTGTTTCAGTTTTATCTTTTACACGAGGTAAGTGCACGACTGGTGTGAATGAACTCTGAAGCTGTTCTTTTCATTATAGTTTTTCCTACTTTCATGGGATTCTTCTTTCACAACTATTTTCTGTTAGCAGTGGCTGGTGAAGGAGGAAGAGCCTTGCCTTTTCTATATTTTACTACTACTACTACTACTACTACTACTACTACTAGGTACTACTATTCCTGTGTGAAAGCTTTTCACGTCTATAAGTGTAAGCATGATATAAGTTTTCAGTATGCTTTAGTTTCATTTGCTTTTGTTTCTATTTTCTCCTACTTTCTTGGGTAGCCTAGAGTGGATCTTAACGCCTTTGTTAGCCTATAACTCTGTAACCCCGCTACCTTACCAATTTTAAACCTACTTAGCTCTTTCTTTACTCCCTACTCTGAAATCCTCTTCCATTACAGATGATCACTTCTCATCGCGACATTCCAGCAGATGTAACCTCAGCCAACTTCTCCTCACTTGCTCCTTCACCTCTCAAAAATATTCACATCGCCTTCCTCGAACATCTACTTCAACGGTCAACACGCTCATATATATATTATAAGAATATACCTTATTCCTTGCTATATTACAGTTATATACATGTTTTTATTAAAGGCGAGTTATATTTCCAGGAATGTTAAAATATTTTTTTATTCACTTTAAACAGCACGACCCACTTTCAGCCAAAAGCAAACACTCTGTTCCTTGCAGTCCATTTCCTTCTTATTTAAATAAGGAGATACAAAACGAAAGATTTTCTCTAAATATTATGTAAGAAATTAAGAAAAGAATTTTCTGCTGAACTTTAACGGGGAAGTCAAATAGACAAAATGTTTTATTTCAAGTAACTCAGACACATTAATGTAATGGATGGTTTTCAGTATAATAATATGTCAGGTACGGTTACATTTCTGTTTTCATGTAGGGGCTTCGGAGTTACTTTTGACTGCCACGTAAAAAGTATATTTATGACAACAATAATTGTTGGGAGTATAAAATTCCAAATTTTATAATTTAATAATTGTAAAAGGATAAACTTTGCAAGAATTTAGAAAACGTTCGGCTATTGTTCAGGCGTGACGTCACGCGCAGGATTACATGGGCTTCACTTCTGTTTAAGGGACGTCACGTGACTGCGCCGTAGCTTAGTGCGCAACATCTTGTAATGCGCGTGCGCATGCGTGGTGTCATTTTATAGTACGTGATTTCATTACTTCCATTCAAGTTCCTTCACTTTGCGTGACGTCAAGTATTCCCGAAATGTGCCAATGAATCAACGAATGACACAAACGACAGAATGCCACGAACTCGCGATATATGATAGATAGATCATGGGCGAAATAATTTTGATTACAAAGAAGGATAATTGTTACAATAGTCAACCATTAAAATAACTTACCCATTAATTCTAGGTATATTAATTCATAATTGTTAGGATAACTGCTTAAGTTATTTTCAGTTACAGGACGCGAACATGGACGGAAATCCGTATCTTGGGAAGGCTAATCACAACCACGATTACAATAAACGGACAGAAAAAAAAGAGAGTCGTCTGAGATATATAAAGAAGGGTTTACGCACGTCTTGAAATGAAGCTCCGATGTTACAAATTTAAATTATTCTGGTTTTAGAGTGTATAAATTTGAAATTAGAAGGCTCTTGATTTCTTTCAGAGTCGTCGAACATTTACTTTCCTAAGTTAAATTCATAATTGAAACGGTGCTGGTCTAATGTGCGGTCTACCGGCGTTTTGAACGGTCTAATGTGCGGTCTACCGGCGTTCGAACAGTCTAAGGTGCGGTCTACCTCAAAAATGAAAACTATCATATAAAATTTATTTATTTAAAAACAATCACATCATAACATTTGTTTATTTATTAGAATAAAGGCCACGCTCGCGCACATATTGATTAGGTCCCAAGGTTGTGCACCTGGGTGTTGAATGCCCGGTTAGGTCAACTGTACGCCCTTGACGATTGGTTAGGTTAAGTTAACCTAACCTAACCAACCTGGAATTACATTTTTTTTCCGCCTTTTTGATTTCTTCTTTTTCTGGCTTCCGGGTCTGTGAACTAATTATCTTAGGTAGACCGCACAAAAATTAGAGGTAGATTCACTTTGCTAGGTAGACCGCACATTAGACCAGCACCATTGAAACTCTGTGTGTGTAAATGTAAAGAGTTTCCTTTTATTCTCCAGTGACTTGTTAGTTAACATGAAATTATTTTTTTACAGGTGGTTTCCTTATCCCGCGTATGACACATTTCCTTAAGTATTGTCCTAATTAGTGAAAACCCTCAACTCAAAAGTTGAGTGAACAGCCTTGTATTAATCGGAAATGAGCCTAATAGATGAGTGTAGTGTAATTCATTTTATTTGGATAACGAATTGGTACATTTCTAACCCGTGTAAGTAATTTATTGGGTTATAAAAGTGGTTCTCTAGATGGTACGTGGGAAAACAATGAAGTGGCAACCGCTGACGTAAAAACAAGGTAAAATACATGGAATAGTGGTTGGAGTTTAAAGTATCTTATTTGTTGTTGTTTACTGCTATCTTGTGATGCTGTGGTGTGATATAAATGAATAATTAAACAATTAGGATCGAGGATATGGCATTATTATATTAGTTGTGTAATGCGGAAGCTGCTATTAAAACTCCACTGTCGCATGAGGCCCGTGAACCTCAGACGACGCATTAACACCGTGACTATGAGGGTCCCTACGTAGGCTGAATAGGTCCAACTCAGGAACAGAACCAAATAAAGGGTTACTAGAACCGCTACGCCAATCGCTACCCAACCCAGTCAGTAAGTGGTTCTCGTAATACAAATCTGAAATTGTTATTCACAGATTTGATGTTGAAAACTCGTACACATCATATTATTTTCTTGAACATGTACAAAATATATGATTTTTACAATAAATATATCTTGAGCTGATTATGTAATTAATGTAAAACTGAAATATTTTACTAGAATTGTAAAAAAATACTTACTGTCTTTAGGAAGTAGTAGTAGTGCTTAACACAGCCTTTACATTTACAGGTGATGGAAATGGAGAGTAAAGTTGTATTAGATGTTCCAGTGGCAAAGAAATGTCAACTAGAGGCTGACTTTAGAAAGTGCTTGATCTGTCAGGAAGACAAGATTTAATGGTGTCCTCTACAAACCACTAAAATGTTTTAGACTGTATCAAAAAGAGGGCACTGTATGGAGATGCATCCATTCTTGAAATTGGTAGAAGGTTGCACAGTGTTTCCTTATATGATTTGATTGCAGAGAATGCTATATGGCATAGACCAGGGCTTCTCAAACTTTTTTCACTTGCGACCCCTTTGGATCAGACAAATTTTTTCGCGACCATTCACTCAATGTCACAAAAGCAATAGGTACTAACACTGTATATTTATAAAAAAAATAATATTTTCAAATGTTTCTGCGACCCCCAATAATATTTACGCGACCCCTAGTTTGAGAAGCGTGGGCATAGACCATGGTACCAGAAAACAACAAATAAAGAACTCACCAGACGTGCAAAAAACAGATATGAAAAGAAGAAACATGATCTTGGAGGCCATGGCAGTGACATCTCGAGTAGCAGTAGAAGTACTAAAGGCACAATTCATAAGATGAAGTGCTCGTATTTATGATAAATCTATGTGTTTCTTTTGTGATGAAGGCGGCTCTCGAGGGAAACATCTTCATAGAGTAGCAACTGAAAGTGCAGACAAAAACTTTAAAGCTGCTGTTAACATTGCAAATAACAACAAATTAAAATCAGACTGTGTTCCGACATAGATCCAACCGATGCTCATGCAGTAGATGTGGTCTATCACAAAGAACTGTTGAACTGACCATGTGGCACATGTTTTACGCCACAAACACCTTGACTCCTCAGTGAAAGAAGATTGTAATATTGAATCCATAATAACCACAGAATTTGAATTTATCATCCTTCCCAAAGGCTGGTTAGAAGATGACAATGTAATTAGTATGGCTTCATTAAGACAACTTACATTAACATTGTACATAAAAATGGTTTTGAGCATCTAACCCTCTACACAAAGAATTTTAAGCGATTGATATAGAAGAAATCTCTGATGTTGCATTTGCAAATCCCCCCCCCAAAAAAGGTCAGAGAGTGTGATGTTAAAAGTCACTCGAGATGCTGATGTTGTAGATGGTGAAATTCGTATTAACCTGAATGATGACAAGCAAATACTTTTTACAGTTACAAAAATACTAAGAAACTCTGTACTTGCTTTTTAACAGATGGAAGTTTGTAGGATTATTACGTGATGTGGATGAGACTCGTATTCCAAATAAATTTACCCTTTTTCTTCAGTTGATTTATTCGTGGTTCAACTGGCATTACTCATGAAACAAAATCAGCAGTTGTCATACAAAGAGCAAACAACCTTGCTCAAAATGCGATGTATGCCTACAAGGCAAACATCTGAAAAAACAGACAAAAACCTTCCACAACACAAAGGATTGCCATAGCAGTTAGCTGTTCGGGTAAACGTTCATCAGGCCACAAGAAGCAGAAATATGGTTGAACTTTACATGGTTCTGATGTTTCACAAGAGTATAACAAGCTTCTAAAAATTGGAACTAGGTAGCTAGGTAGTTATTGTGTTTAGAAGACAAAGGTTAATTTCTTATTTGTGACTAGGGCTATTTTTGGCATTTATTTTCATATAATTGATGTAATTGTGGTAAAAATATATTCTTATTAGCAAAAGTCATGTATTTTATTTAGTCATGGTTAACTAATTAATAATGGAATACTAATAAAAATCTAGGATTAAAATATCTCCTTTTCTTTTTCTTTAGATGGTTTGGAAATTATTAAAGTTGGTGTGTTGGAGATTTCTCGATTCTTTTGGCAGGATATTAAGAAGTTTCGGGTCTAACATTGCAGGTATAGCACAAATGGCTATAGCACACGTATATGGCAGTACAAAATCTGACTCTGGGACAGTACAGAATCTGCCTCTTCTCTCATTCCACTGTTTCTATTTCATTTCTAAGGTTAGGGACACAACCCTCGAATATTTTCCATAGGTATATTGTTGTGTACCACTCGCGTCTACTTTCCAGAGAGTAGAGTTTCGGGGATTGTAGTAGAGACCACTAGTCTTCATCTTTCGTTTCCTCTGTCTGTAAGTTACTTATTCATTTCTCGTGTCTAATCTAGGATTAAATGTACATTCCCATATTGTTCATTTCGCGTCTAACTAACAACTCCTGTATACTGTATTGTATAATACCTTCATTAATAACTTTGTCTGTAGTTGTTTCATATCTATAATAATAATAACTTACCATTAATATATACTGCACAGTATTTCCACTATTAGTTCGTTTGTATTAATAATAATTTAAACGTGACATATATATATATATATATATATATATATATATATATATATATATATATATCACATAACAGGAATTGTAATATTGTATTATTGGAAGCAATCCAAGAATAAGCACCCAAAGTCAATTTAGGGTGCTTTTTCTTGGATTGGGGTCGAATGAGGGTGTTTATTCTTGGATTGCTCTAAAATGGAGTTAAAATAGAATTAATTGCTCTAAAATGGTTAAGTGGATGCCCGGTTAGGTTAATTGTACGCCCTTGACGATTTGTTAGGATAAGTCGTGATATTTTCTTTAGTTTTAACGAAAATATCACGACTTAACCTAACCACTCGTCAAGGGCGTACAGTTGACCTAACCTGGCATTCAATTAACCTAACCGGGCATTCAATAATTTTACCGTAGGTTTTGATATAAATATAGGCAGTCCAAGAATAAGCACCCCATAATAATGGTAGCACTTCAGACTGAAGTGTTACCATTATTGGTTGAAGATCCATTGCCAGTAATAAATTGGTGTAAGGGAAAAAAATCTTATTAAAAAGTGATGCTGTGTGCTACAGTAAGTGCAATCAAGCAATGACCTGGACAAAGTTTTCGAGGAATGTTGATGTTAAAATCCTCTAATTTGGATTGAGGTCGAACTCGGGTGCTGTTTCTTGGATTGGGGTCTAACTGAGTTGCTTTTTCTTGGATTGGGGACTTTGGGGTGTTTATTCTTGGATTGCTCCTATTATTGTAACATATCAGAAATTGTAATATCGTAATATTTACTGGTACTTTTTCGCTATACCCCGCAATTTCTTTCCCGGTTAGGTCAACTGTACGCCCTTGACAATTGGTTAGGTTAAGTCGTGATATTTTCGTTAAAATATTTGTATTTCGTTAAAATATTCGTTAGGTTTAACAAAAATATCACGACTTAACCTAACCAACTGTCAAGGACGTACAGTTGACCTAACCGGGAAAGAAGAAAGTGCGGGGGGTATAACAAAAAAGGGTACTTTCCGGTTATCCCGGACCCCAGACTTTTTGCCGAAAATATCACAACTTAACCTAACCAATTGTCAGGGGCATACAGTTGACCTAACTGTATTTCTTGTATGTTCATAATGAGACTTTAAAAGATTATTAGTAATAATAACAGAAAAACCGGTGTTTTCCTGTTAGGTCAACTGTATGCCCTCGACAATTGGTTAGGTTAAGTCGTGATATTTTCGGCAAAAAGTCTGGGGTCCGGGATAACAGGAGAGTACCCCAAAAAGTACCTATTTAGGATTACCTGGAGATCAAGGCCGCCAGCCTTCTTTAGTTAGCCTTATAAGGCTAACTAACGAAAATATCACGACCTAACCTAATCAATCGTCAAGGGCGTACAGTTGACCTAACGATTGGTTAGGTTAGGTCGTGATATTTTCGTGAGTTAGCCTTATAAGGATAACTAAAGAAGGCTGGGGGCACTGATCTTCAGGTGGTTCCCTATTTATGTTATAACTAAATTTATAAATATAAATAAATAATAAATAAATATCTTCACACTGACTCTAATGATTTCACACTGATTTACATTCATTGTCTCCCTTTCAACTATTACACTCTAAATGGTACTAGACGTTTGGTTATATATATATATATGAAACATCTACTCGACATTTCATAGTGAATAATAACTATTTCGAAATGTTTCCTAGATGTTTCAAATATATGAAAACGGTGCTTAAATGTTTCCAAGCATATAAAGGCGTAGAAATTAAACACTTAATTTGTATAATAAGTTAGCTTTATATATCTTTGTATATTCTTTGCGCCTAGACGCATGCGCAGTATGGTTAAAAACATTTTGAAATTGTGACGCAGTTTATTTAGTGTTTGTATTTATAGGCTCTCTCGAACAGGAGAAAATAATTATTATATTCGTGCATTTATTCATTTATTCCATGTAAGCTTGAATCTTTTAAGCGTCTTTTATGCATTTATTAATTTTATTTATTTGGCTAGGCCTTGACAAGTAAAGTCTTTCAAGATTAAGAACCAGCCTGTGGCTCTGAGCTTAGCTTAGAACTAGGCATCCTGATATACAGGGTGTCTCAGAAGTCTCGTTACCATAGGCTTTATTGAGACTTACGAGTTTTACGAATCGAAATGGTTTATAAGTGATGTTTAATTACAATATATGTTCGATAATGTTCTAATAATAAAATCAATAGTATGTACAGTTATTCAAAAAGCTATCTGAAAATAATTAAATTGAATGAAGCTATATTAGCCAATGTGCACGACTTCTGAGACACCACTGACTAATATAGCCTCATTCAATTTAATTATTTTAAGATAGCCTTTTGATTAATTGCACATACTATTAATTTTATTAGAACATATATTGTAATTAAGCATCACTTATAAACCATTTCGACTCGTAAACCTCATAAGTCTCAATAAAGCCTATGGTACGCGACTTCTGAGACACCCTGTACAGTCGGCTTACCCTAACTTCAAGCTCTAATTTAGACAACTTATACTTGAGAAAAGATACCAATAAGTTAGAAAGAGTTATGGCTAGAGCAACCGAAATGAATCCAGAACTGAAAAGTAAAATATTTGAGGAAAAATTAACTGAACTACAGGGTGTTCGAAAAGTTCCGTCACCCCCTACAAAATGTACATATTGTAATACCAATTTTATTTTTGGGTGATTAATTGTATTTATATGTGGTAAGTGTAATTTAAGAAACAAGTCACTAGCAACAATTACTTTAATTACAGTAAATACAGTTACTAATCAAGAATATCTGTGTGCACAGGCTTCAGATCGTTTCTGCATGTCTGTATCGCTTAATTCATTAACAAATGACGGGCGGTATGGTTTTATGCCGAGATCTTTTGTCATGTGATCTCTCATTGTGGACATGGGGACTGCAAGTTCTTGTGGTCGTTTCCGAAGTGATTTTTTCGGTGACTGAGCCACCGATGCAATCATACCCTCACATTGCACACCTTCACATTGTTCTGCTCGCGTTGTTGGTCTTCCTGACCGTGGTCTGTCCTTGATGGAGCCAGTTTCAAACAGCTTTTTCTCCCAGCGTAATACCGTCTTGTTTGGTGGTGCAGCCTTATTGAATCTTGTGTTGAAATCATTCTGGATATCATGCATCATTTTGCCAGTATGTGACCTCTCATGAGCCCATGTGCTCATCGCTATCCTTTCCTCCAGAGTGTAAGTGGACTGGTCTGCTATTGTTCACACAACTCTAATACCTGGAAAAGAAAATAAATGTCAATGAATCGCATATAAATTCAATTAATCACACAAAAATAAAATTGGTATTACAATATGTACATTTTGTAGGTGGTGACGGGACTTTTCGAACACCCTGTAGATATGTATTCACTCGAAAAGCGTCGATTGTTTTGAGAACTAATTCGAGTATTTAAAACTATTGAGTGTCTTCGATAATGTAAACTACAGGAAATTATTTGAAGAAATTACAATTACAAGAAATGAATATAAATTGAAGTCAAAAGTTACTAAGAGTAATGCTGTGAAGCAATTCTTGTCATATGAACTTAAACTTACACTTAAACTTAAACTTTCATGCATTAGACATTTCATTGTTAGACAATTCATGAAACATTTCATTAGACATTTCGGATCACCTGAAGATCAGGGTCCCCAGCCTCAATTACCAAATTATATCTTCGTTAAAACTAACGAAAATATCACGACTTAACCTAACCAATCGTCAAGGGGGCCGTGATCTTCAGGTGATCCGACATTTTAGATTAGTCTTTCCAACCGTTTAAAAATTGGAACAATTTAGACATTTCAAGTGACTTTCTGAAATGTCCAACCAAATGTTCAACTAAAGTGAAATGTCGGAGCTATTGAAGAATAGGGACCCCAGCCTTCTTTAGTTAGGCTTATAAGGCTAACTAACGAAAATATCCCACCTAACCTAACCAATCGTTAGGTTAACTGTACGCCCTTGACGATTGGTTAGGTTAGGTCATGATATTTTCGTTAGTTAGCCTTATAAAGCTAACTAAAGAAGGCTGGGGTCCCTATTCTTCAATAGCTCCGAAATGTCTATTGGATTAGGCATTTCAAAATTCATAAAAGTGGGACAACGAAACGTGTAAAGTTACGTTTACAACAATCAACAATCAAATAAAATCAACGTGTTGATTGTTGACGGGTAGGCAGAGCCACATTTTCGCGTCAACAATCAATAATTTACGAGTTGATTTCTGTTAATTCCAGTTGATCACTAGGATTCGAAAACATTTGTGATGTCTCTAGCCAACACATCAGATCACATCGCATGACAATTTTTTGTTGCAATGGAGTTGGACGCGTGATTCAGTCCTACAAATTATTGAACATTTATGGGCACATCCCGTACTTTGGGATATAACATCAGCTGGCTGTAAAGATAAAATTCTAAAAAACAGTGCTATAGATGAAATCGTTGTTTTATTAGATAAGCCAGCAGAAGAAGTGGGTAAAAGTTTCACAACTTAAAAGCTCAGTTCAGTCGTGAGCATTGTAAAGTTTTATGTACCAAGAAATCTGATTGTGGTGTAGATGTTTACACACCCAAATGGTTCGCCTACATTTTTTTTTAATGTTTTTGAAGGATAGAAACACTCCGCTCCCCAACAGATGCTCAGTGAGTGAGGTAAGTTAAATCTATATAGTACGTACTAAAGCTCGCGTTTGTCTTTAATAACCACAATATAAATTTAAAAATCATAAAAGTTAAATATAGAAATGGTCGTAGAATAAAATTTTAAAAATCTCTGTTACAACTAATTTTGCAAACATGATAATATAATAAAATTTATTTCAGGCTCATATGGCCCGCGTAACACATACACTAAAATGTTATATATACACAAATTCATTGTATTCATTCGCATAATAATGTACCATTCGGAATGCACACTAGTAACGATAGTGTAGTCAAGTACATCATGCCTTAAGTAAACTTGTGTTGCCATGGGACTTTGCCTATTTCAATGGTGAAAAACTGACAAACTGCTTCCGAACATTCTTAGCCAAATTTGTTTGATTCCTGGATGATTTAAAAAATGGATGTAGTGCAGCTCGCTCTCATCTCCACGATCCTGAAATCATAGTACCTGATTCTGGATCTTCTAAATCAAATGTCCCTGGAGGACAGTACGTTTTTCTAGATTCATTGTTTCTCAAAAAATTGTGTAGATAAACACATACCATAATAACGGATACAGCGTTTTCAGCATTTATTTCCAATTAGCTTCCTTAATATTCTGAAGTCACAGATGACATGATACCAAAGACGTTTTCTGCCACTCGTCGTGCACGTGAAAGTCTATAGTTAAACACACGTTCATCACTGCCTTTGGGATGTGTTCCGGCAAGTGGCTTCAACATATGGTCCGTCAGGGGGAATGTATTGTCTGCTACTATGACATAAGGAACATTCATTTCTCTTCCAGCAGACGTTCAGGCTGGGGAAAGTGTATGGTTCCATCCAATAATTTCTTGCAAAGTGAAGTATCATTGAAGACCCCACTATCTGGAATTCTTCCTTGAATGCCGACATTTACAAACGTAAGCATGTAGTTAGTCTCTAACATGCCAAAAAGGACAATGCTGAATATGCCCTTGTACTTGAAATATGTGCTTCCACTATTAGCCGGAGCTTTCAGCAATACATGTTTCCCATCTATTGCCCCGAGACAATGTGGAAAATTCCACGTGTTTCTACCGTTCCTCAATTTTTAGCTAGTCCAGTTCATGTGTGGGCACCTGAAAAACATTATTTGCGAGGGAATGACATCCATCAGTAACAAAAATATAGTGAGCCAAAAATGACAATATTTTATTACATGTCTCTATTATAGGGCCGTATTAACTATAGTGCAAAAAGCACAGCTACACCAGGGGCCTTACAGAGGAGGGGCTTGCACCAATCTATCATAAAGGATTTTGCTGGTAGAAAAACTTGAAAGGAAACCCAATAAATTTAGTCTTACGATATTTGTCTTTATTATTTTGGCCTAACTGAATTTATAATATATCCTATTGCCATGCATCAGTAAATAATATATTTTAATTTTCTTACATAATCATTAATTTCAAACAAATTTCACTTTTTATTTTGCTATAATTCAACACACGAGATCTATGATTAGGTAAAATGTAAAAATAGAAATGAATCTCAAAGGCGCCTGAAAAGCTGTCATGCTTCCCAACGGCATATTCAGATAAGAATAATGTAATTAAACTATTATAAAAATTAAATGTTAATCCCAACACCGTGTAAACCAGTATGGATGTAGTGTATATCTTATGTAATGTGTTCTTTCTGAATAAAGATTATTATTATTATTATTTATTATTATTTATTATCGTATATCGTTGGTTTGCTCCAGAGCCTACACAGTAATTAATCTAGCTCTGATTGCGGTGCTTAAACAAAATTTTGTTTATGATAAAAATTAAGTATAAATGCTTATGTTGTCATTTACAAGACTCTCAAATCATTGATGATCTGGACCATGGAACACAAGCGGGTGGAGTTGAAGTGAATGTAGAACAGGAAGATGACTGTATTTTCGAAGTAGAACCATCGAGAGCGCAACGTTGACAGTAAAAAAAGAAAAAATGCGATCCCAGGGTAGATGAAGCATACAATATTATGAAAAAATTTGCTTTTGCAGATTCAGTTACAGATGGATTTTTAATATTTGGCCAATATATCGCACACAAACTCAGGAGTCTTGGAGATAAGTATCTGCAATGCGTAGCTAAACAAAAGATTAACGAGGAAATTTTCAAAGCCGAGATGAAACAAATCCATTCTGCTGTAAGTTCCCCTGCTACCACAGTACATTTGTACACTGATTCAGATAATCCACATTCTAATTACTCTGACCATTCTCAGTCAAACATTTGCATTCAAATCCAAAACCTGCAAACACCTACAGAACATTGGATTCTATTTACCCAATGGACAGAAATGGTCAAAATTTGGCTCTCTCTAAAGGCCGTCGCACACCGAAAGCCACGCTATCCACGCCACGCACGACAGCCACGCTACGCAGTCCTCACACCAAAGACACATGGCCAGGCAACGCCGCCAGTATCATCCGACCTCATTTGGTAGCAATTTCCTTCTAACAATTATTTTTTCTGTATATGTCCCTATACTCTTCTTTCCTCATGTCATAAAGGCATGGGTACCGTCTGACTTCTTCAATCAACTCTTCCATTGCAAAATTGGTGCGAAACAGGGCGGATGGGGAATGAATGAATGAGTGCGACTGAATGAATCACTTCCGCCAGTGGGATGGGATAAGCTCCACCTACTACGAAGACGAACTGAGCATGTGCAGCCAAAGACACGTCTCGGAATATCACTCAGGGAGCGAACAAGAGCCACGTGGCGCGGCTGGCTAACCATGATGTAGCTAGCGTGGCCTTCGGTGTGCGTTGCTTCGTTGAAATCATTAGAGCGATGCTGAGCCACGTGGCTTTCGGTGTGCGGCGGCCTTAATTGTTTAAATTTGTAAAGAAGTGACTTTTATGTTTTACAGCGTGGATGACAATGTTCAATGACGTATTAGTGAGGCGCTTAATAGAATGTTGGCTTTTGTATCTTAAAACGTGAATGATGATTTTCAGTGTTGTATTATATTGAAGCCTTTAATAAACTATTAGCTTTTGTGTATGAAAAAGTGAATGACAATGTTTAATGCTTCATTACTGAGGCTTTTAATAGAATGGTAGCTTTTGTGTAATAAAACGTGAATACAATGTTCACTTTTGTATTGTTCCGGTTTTCAATAGATTTTTTCATAAAATCAATGCATTTGTACTTACTAGTGGTGCACCGATTAATCGGTATCGGCACCTTTCATGCCAATTAATCGGCTGTTTACCGATTAATCGGCAATGCAAGGTATTTTCTTAATATCGGCATGGCAGGTGCCGATACCGATTAATCGGTACACCACTAGTACTTACCCTTACAAGTTTAATTAAAACGTGAACAATGGCATTGCAAACTTCTAGTATTATTTTACATAATGTAGATTTGGAAATACGATGAAGGTACATCAAACTGCTGTAGCTATCACCTGTAGCCAAAAATCTTAACGTTAATGTTAGTCTCTCGACTGGTGAAATCGCCTCTGGGAAAGTAGTATCATTTTTCACTATTATTGGAGCTACCATTGTTAGCAGTATTTCAAAATCTTTGGGTGATATACGCATAGAATCCTTATATCCCATCCTGTCTTCAATTACCAAATCATTTAAAAGTGAGCGATATGCTTCTTGTTCTTCTTTCTTCTAAGGAAATTTCTGACCCACTGGCGCCGTTTTTTTCTCCTGCCACTTATTGAATTTATTATAAACGCTGCGGCACACACTATTTCCTTCTCTGTCTCCATTTTTGTACTACCAAGTCGACAGCAATGAAAACAGTCTATCAAGATTCAACAATCAACTTGTTAATTGTTGACTGTTCATTGTTGATTGTTTTTTTAAGCATAGTGTAAACGTACCTTAACGAAACATCTACTTCTATTTAGAGTGTAGTTCTTTTATGTATTTCAAATTAATTAATACTTCTTATCAGGGGCGCAACCAAGGGGGGTCCCGGGGTCGCGGGCCCTCCCTCGGGCCCTTCCTCAACAAAAAATTGCTTACACATACTAAGTGATTTTGTTTCAATGTTTTAGCATTTGTAACGTGAATATATATATATATATATATATGTATATATATATATATATATATATATATATATATATATATATATATATATGGGAATGAACTCAGAATGGTTCCCTGAGTGTGTATCATATATATATATATATATATTACATCTTTAAAAAAATAAAAAAATTGTTAGTAAAAATGTAAAAATGTAAAATTTTTTAACCTTTTTATACCTAAATTCAGTTTCATAAAATTAACTGATTTAGTGAATTTATTTCCCGTAAAAAATTGTACACCAATTTTTAGTGTTGAACGTGTCACCATTAAAATATCAATGAAAATGCCAATGAAGGCGAATTAATCGTTCAGGTGAGCTATAGCTGATATAGTATCGATTATTATTCTTATATGAAAGTTTCTTTATGAAATTTACGTTTTTTGGTGTTCGTTGTTATAAGATAGAAGTTTTTTATTATTGTGGGAACATTTTAATAATTAGCACGCTTTGGATCATCCTTTGTATGGGCTTTTAATATATGGTTTAATATCGGGATCCCCCATCTAGAAAATCCTGGTTACGCTCCTGCGTCTTATTCATAATTTATATATTATTAATCATAACTACGTATGAAGTGATGTTTTATCTTTAATAAATCTGAGAGCCCAGTAAAGCCTAAAGCTTAAGGGCCAAATTAAATAAAATAATTAGTCCACTTTAACAATTATTTTATGTTAAAATTATTGAAACGATTAAAATGAAATATTTTGTAATATATTTATTTTATAAATAAAAAAAATATATTAAAAAACTCCTAACAATTAGGTCCTAATACTGAAGATAATATAACATTATAGGTATAGCACAAATGGCTGTAGCATTCGTATATGATGACGTCACTTTCTCTTCACAACATATTTGATGATGTAAAGCAGGGGTGGGGAAACCCTCGCCCGCGGGCGAAATTTCGCCCACGACCTAATTTCAATTCGCCCGCTTAGGTATTTATTATTTACTAAAAATTATTTATTTACAGCCCAGCAAATAGCTTTTTAAAATACATCTTATATACAGCGTGTCCCAAAGAAATGTATACCCACTTTGTTCGATAATACCAGCTATGAGGATAATAAATATATTACTTTTTATATGTCTTTTAATAAAGAATTTTCTCCTGAATCTAAATATGTAATTATTTTTATTAAAAATTGAAAAACAAAAACGTTACAGATGTTTAAATTATAATTATTATTTTCGAGACTTCATGTGCATATTTTCTAATATTTTTGCACGTATACGAGATAAGTTTGAAACCGACGGCACTGTGCAAAACTTACAAAAACAACGTTCTGGAAGACGTCGAACATCTTAGATAAAGTGTCATTTAACCATGGAATTTGTAAATTTTTTGAATTAACTAATAATTACAACATTTATGCTTCAATATCAACACTAAACATAACTATCTCAAAACAGTCGGTTAAAATATTAGAAAATATCGCACATGAAGTCTCGAAAATAATAATTATAATTTAAACATCTGTAACCTTTTTGTTCTTCAATTTTTAATAAAAATAATTACATATTTAGATTCAGGAGAAAATTCTTTACTAAAAAACATATAAAAAGTAATATATTTATTATCCTCATAGCTGGTATTATCGAACAAAGTGGGTATACATTTCTTTGGGACACGCTGTATATAAGCTTAAAATTTGCCAGACGCCCGCGGAAGTGTTTGTTATCGATTTTCGCCCTTGGTACTGAAAAGTTTCCCCACCCCTGATGTAAAGGAATAATTTAGAAATTTTAAATTTCAATGATAATAGCTAGGGTGTTATTTACCTTCACCGCAAAATTCCCACGGGACTATTTTTCTATATCCCTTTCTCCTCGACTGGATTTGAGTCTCGACTCGGCTTTAGATCTCACCGATTAAAGTGCTTCTCAGTACAAGTCTTTCTCCGTTAGGTAATAATAGTTTGAATCCCACGAAAAAGCTGTACTGTAGATACCCCCTCCATCATTTGACCAAAGATGTTACGATGTTAAAACATCAAAATCAATACGCGGACGGTATACAGAACCTTTTTGTAGTTCTATGAAACGGTATCACATTTTGAGGAAATACAGAGCTAAATGCATTTCATTTAACTCTTAGTATAAAAAGACTAAACTATAAATGAGTATGAAAATAAAAACCCACTCTAATAGACAGAGTTTATTTCCACAACAGTTTCGATGCCCACTGGCATCCTCCTCGGGTGGATACAGAAGGAGGAGGAGGATGCCAGTGGGCATCGAAACTGTTGTGGAAATAAACTCTGTCTATTAGAGTGGGTTTTTATTTTCATATTTTGACCTTCACGTAGAAAAAGTGACGTTTTTTGCATTTACTATAAATGAGATCAGAACATTATGATACAGAAAAAGAAAACAACCTAAAGTTGATAATACGCAGATAAGGTCGTAAAATTCATGACCAGACAATGAATCATCAACTAAGGTAATGGAATTCACATTGTATCAGATTTTCAGATTCATCTTTGACTGAATCGAGAGAATAATCTTTAGCAAGTAAGGAAAAAAACCCTTCTTTTTCTCATTATTACAAATTGCTTTGTTCTAAACACCACTGATGAAAATATTACAAATTGCTTTGTTCTAAACACCACTGATGAAAATGAGTTAAAAATTTACCAGATTTAGCCTTTGGAAATTTGAGGATATGTACTTTTTAAACACCATTATAATTATTGACATTTGCGTCTTGAGACTTTTCAGTAGTTTGAAAAGAGGTCATTACTGTAACAATGGTAGTAATGATAAGTCGATGGTAGACGAAAGTTTTATTAAAGCTCATTTTTCTGTACAAGCATTCATAAGAATTATTTTGAACATTTTTGAAAACGTATGTGAATTCTATATAAAGTCCATTATAATATATAATTATTATTTATTTGATCTCTGAACACACACACACACACACACACACACACACACAACACACGTAATGAAAATAATAACTAACTGTATATCATTGTTTCAGCGACTCATAAACATTTTGAAAGATAAACTCGTGTTTACATTCGATGTTCATATATATATATATATTATATATATATTATATATATATATATTATATATATATATATATATATTATATATATATATAAACCATTTAAATAAAGATAAATGAATATAATTAACAACATTTTCCTTTAAGCAGTGATGTAACTTCATGAAAAAAAGTTTTGCTAATTACAAAATGTTCCAGGTTTCTTTTATTTATTTCCCCCCGAGTCAATTAACGACAATTATATAAGTTCTTTTTTGTTGATCCGTTGTTCAAATTGTGCAGTGAAGTTTTTAATACTTCAGTTTCCGTCAAAACACATCATTATTTTCCATCAAGAAAATGGAACTTTTTTTCTTCTTTAATTACTGGTATAACTTGTCTTTAATTACTGCAATTTCGGAAGGCAAATAAAGTAACTTTCATTCAAGTTTCCAGCGAAGAAGTAGAGAGGAAAGCGTAGATTTATCAGCAAGAGAGAGTTTGTCGACTTCCATGACATTGCTGTATATATATATATATATGCTTTCATGACCTAGTTAAATGAGGGTTTTGTAACTGAATAATAATAATAATAATAATTATCAGTGCTGAAGGCCAGAAGTGGCACAGCGCTCAGGCCAAGAAATGCAATCCCCCGCGCTAATTCTCGGATTTATTATTATTACGAAGACCAGCATCAAATATATGGAACTATTTAACATGTTTCGTCATGCAAAGGTCGTGTGACGGAGGGGACCCACAGTCAAGACCGCCAACAAAGAGGTACAGCCAGTATAAACGCCCCAGACCCTATGAGTCGGGGGGCTCAGCACGCTTCCGTACGAAGAGAGAGAGAGGTGGAGGGGGCCGGTTTTTTAAATTTGTTCCAAGCGCGAAAATTTCTATCGATTTCTGTCAAGGGGCCTGTCTACAGCTTTACGTGCGATCCGAACGCACGCATGGATGAGACTATTACCCATCCAACTACCGAACAGAGCCAACGTCGCTTAACCTTTTAGCTGATCTAACGGGAAGCGGTGTTGCGATGTGGCCACGAAGTATCCCAATTTTTACTGAAATCGTCTGGTAATCGGCCAAACAATAGGATCGTAAAATTATGGTTAATCACTTCAATGAAGAGAGAGAGAGGAGAGAGAGAGAGAGAGAGAGAGAGAGAGGAGAGAGAGAGAGAGAGAGAGAGAGGGGTTTTCATATACCTTCTATGTCTCAGTATCGATATTATTCATCTGTGGAACGCAAACTAAACGGATTTAATTAACGATCACAAGTACTAAATCATTATTCTCAAAAACAGAATAAATCCACACTAAAATCTAAACTTAATTATTTGATAACATCTAAAACTAAACAAGACCTAAATTTAGTATTAATTAATTATTAAAGCTAACTGCAGGTTTACACACACACACACACACACACACACACACACACAAAATCCAGTTAATTAAACTGTCATGGACTTCTCAACGAAAAAATCTTCTATGGAGACATACATAATGCTAATAGGTCTAAAGCTCTGCTACAGCAAATTAAAATAAACTTTTGATGTATGGTACTGTACACATGGAAAGTTTATAAAGTATAGTTACTGATGATATTGGAACAACGAAACTTTTGTTGACAATAAAATCAGTAACGAAAGTTCGCACAGAACATCTTCAGACGTATGTAAACAACATATGGATTTGCCATACAAGTATCTGATATATATATATATATATATTATATATATATATATATTATATATAATATATATATTGAAGTGTGTGTGTGTGTGTGTGTGTGTGTGTGTGATCCACCTTTTGAATCACTTGATTAAAATTGTTAGTAAAAGTTAGCTATGAAAATAATATTCAATACAAATATATCAGTGGATTTTGTGGCATCCTAATAAGAAGTAATATTTGACCTTATAGAACGTACACACTATATATATATTATATATATATATATATATATATATATATATATATATATACATATACTGTATATATATATATACAAACTCAGAATGGTCTCCTGAGAAACTTATATGTTAAACACAGACCGTGCATGGAACAAGGAACTCTTTTGGGAAAATTAAATCCACTATAGTTCGAATAAGTAATGATAAATGACAAATACTATAGTTTTTTCTTCTTCATGATGGAAAGCCCAACGTGGGCACCGGTTACTCGCAAAGAGGCCCCAAAATATAGCTTCCCTCACCAGCTATCTGCAAAGCAGATAGGATCCAGCTTTGGGACAGGATCTAGGGTTTACAGCTTACACTTAGCCTACTACATTCAGAACCTCAATATACGCAAGAAACTCGTTGCATTCACGTCGGATTGAATACATCAAAGAAAAAGGGGGTAACTATTGTATTTTTAGTCAAAAAACAAAATTTGCGAGTAACCCGGTGCCCACGTTGGACTTTCCATCATGAAAAAGAAAAAACTACAGTATTTGTCATTTATCATTACTTATTCAAACTATATTGAATGTAATTTCCCAGAAGAGTTCCTTGTTCCATGCACGGTCTGTGTTTATCATATATATATATATATAATATATATATATATATATATATATATATATATATAGTACTTAACACAATAAAACACTTATCCCAATAAAAACTAGCTTGACCTTCGTCGGAATGAACAATTCGGGCGGAAGCAAAAAAAAAAAAAAAACAACCAAACCAAATACTTGTAAAAGCTAATGAAGCTTGACGACATTTAGGGACAATAGAGAAGAGACAATAAAATTAATGGAGAATATAATAAGAACACACTCTCTCCCTCATTCATTTATTTTCCCTCAAGAAACTTTGGCAAAATGTAAAACCAAAATAACTCTTAATTACCTACATCGATATTTACCTCAAAATAAAATTAGTATTGAATACCTTCATATATATACTGTATATATATATATATAAGTGGTGCACCGATTAATCGGTATCGGCACCTGGCATGCCGATATTAGGAAAATACCTTGCATGGCCGATTAATCGGCATGCAAGGTGCCGATACCGATTAATCGGTGCACCACTAATATATATATACGAGGTGTCCCAAAAAATATGCCTCTATTCTATTTCTAAATAAATGTTCTAAGCTAAAGAAAAGGCATTTAGACACAAAGATAAACGTCATAGGTACGTAAGATAAAGAGTTTATTAACGTTAATTAAACATATGAAGTGTAATAGCCATTTTGTTTACTAACACAATATTCAACTTTACACAAATGTTTGACATAATTTTTGGACAGTTTTGTGACTGTTATTGTTTTGGGATCACCTGAAGATCAGGGCCCCCCCATGTATTCTTGTTTTTTGCTGCTTTACAGTACCAAATATAATAATAAATTAAAATGAATGCCCGGTTAGGTCAACTGTACGCCCTTGACGATTGGTTAAGTCGTGATATTTTCGTTAGTTTTAACGAAGATATCATTTGGTAATTGAGGCTGAGGACCCTGATCTTCAGGTGATCCCTGTCTTTGTTTTAAGTATAAAATGGTGAAAGAACGGTTTTAATATAGAGTATTTGGTGCTACTATAGTATGCGGACTACCTACGATTCGGCGGTCTACCTTTTAATTATAGCTTCTTATCTTGTTCACTAATTGCTTGTTTACATCCCAATGTCAATCGTCCTTGACAATTGGTTAGGTTTATTCATGATATTTTCGTTAGTTTTAACGAAAATATCATGACTAAACTTAACCAATCGTAGGTAGACCGCGTACTATAGTAGCACCTAATATTTTTTAGTTATTAAGTAATGAAAGATTAAAAATGTACAGGTATATGGGGAATGAAGAACCCCAGTCTGTTACCTTTATGAAGAAGAAACCCTAATAATAAAATATACATCCATTATAAAAGTAACATAAAAATAAAAATATGAACATTTTTGGGGGACACCATATATATATATATATATATATATATATATATATATATATATATATATATATATATATATATATATATATATATATATATCTTTCAACCTTTCAAATGTTCGGCACGATGATTCCTCATTTCACGAAAGTCAAGCTTGTCGCCCCTCCTGTCGAGTTGGCCTGGTGAAATAATGAGTTAGTTTCTTGTACTCTCCACCTCACATAGCCAGGTACGCCCGGCTTATCGGTGATTGTTCTGAGCCAGGCGTCTAATCTTCTTTTGAAGATGTTCACTGCAACACCAATCGTGTTTCCTGGGTCTTTGGGCAGCTGATTAAACAGTTTTGGTCCTCTCACAACAAAGCTATTTTCTTTCAGGGTTAAGGATGTTCCCTGTCTAGCCTTTAATTTGGGAACACGACAGAGTCTTCTTTTTCTACTTTCCACTGTTGTTTGGGGAGTTACAGGGTTCATAGTAAGATTAGGAACTAGTTTCTCCATTATTTTCCAAGTGTAAATAATGGTGTATCTCTCTCCTCCTTTCCAGTGCAGTGAATATAGATTTAATTCGCGTAACCTTTCCCAGTAATTTAGTTCTTTGCACCCTTTGATCTTGGCTGTGAAGCTTCTCTGAATCCCATCTAGTTGTCTAATGTCTTCTTTTTTATATGAGCATGTTACGACCGAGCAGTATTCCAAACTGGGTATGATCAGTGTTTTCAGTAGAGGAATCATTATATTCCAGATTCTCAGTATCTGCCCAGTTATTCTCTTTGCTCTGTTTACTGCGATCTTATTTTGTGTTTCAAATTTCGCATCATCACTCATTACAACCCCTAAGTCTTTTACTTCAGAATTTCTCTGAATTTCCTGTCCATCTTGGGTATAATATTCCATGGATTTTAGGTCCTCTCTTTTTCCGTACCTCAACAGCTGAAATTTCTCAATGCTAAACTTCATATTGTTGTCTTCCGTCCACTTGTAGATTCTGCTCATGTCGGTTTGTAGAGATCCTATATCCTCTGGGTTTCTTATTTTTCTACTGATCTTTGTGTCATCCGCAAAGGATGTTACTGTGCTGTCTCTGGTAACGTCCTCATCTACAGTATGTCAGTTAGCATGATTATGAAGAGTAGTGGAGCTAATACTGTTCATTGTGGTACTGAGCTGAGGACCTCTGATTCTGATGAAGATGCTCCTTGTACTGTAACGACTTGCCGTCGCTCAGTAAGGAAATTATATATCCATTTCCCTACTTTGTTATTCCCATATATTTCAGTTTATATATTATGATTCCATAGTCACACTTGTCGAACGCTTTGGCAAAGTCTGTGTATATTACATCATAGGTTTCATTACTTTCAAGTGCATCAATAATGTTGTTGTAGTGTTCCATTAGTTGTGATAGACATGATCTGCCTGACCGAAACCCATGTTGGTTATCATTGAATTTTTTCTGAGTTTCCAAAAAGCCATGGATTTTCTGTCTAACTATTCTTTCAAATATTTTAGTGAGATGAGATGTAAGCGACACTGGCCTATAGTTTTTGTCCTCGGATCGATCTCCTCCTTTATATATTGGGACTATGTTCGCGATCTTCAGGATGCCCGGTATTTCTCCCGTGTCTAGTGATCATCTCTGTATCCAATATTGGGGCTCAGCGATTGCATTCTTGCAGTTTTTGATCAGTGTGACATTCCATTTGTCCGGTCCTGCCGCTGAGTGTGCTTTTAGTTTCCCTATAGCTTGTGCAATATCATCTGTTGTAAAGTCGAAGTCCGTTATACTTTCCCCTTGTAGTTCTTCAAAGAACGCGTTTCTATCGCATATCAGTTTGTCAGATTTCGGGATACTGAAAGATGATTCGTACTGAGCTCTTAATATTTCGGATACTTCTGTTAGATCATCAGATAAAACACTGTCTTCGCTTTTCAAAGGTCCAATAGTCGCATGGTTTTTCGACTTCCTTTTTGCAAAATTATAGAAGTACTTGGAGTTAACCTTTATCGCCTCTATAGCGTCGCCTTCTTCTTTTTCTGAATGCTTCTCAATTAGTTCCTGTATGACGCAATCGATACTCTGCAGTTTATCATTTAATATTTTTCTGATGTTGTTATTTTTACAGTTACTTAATTTCGCAGTCACTCTTTTTCTCTTTCGAAACAATGACCTCTTTTGTCTCTCGAACCTGCTTCTCTTTCCCCTTTGTTGTATTTTTGTGACATGTCTTTCCACAATTTCCAGCGTCTTCTCTTCGAAGGTCGCTAGCATCTCTTCCGTTATCTTGGCCTCGAAGATGGATTTCCAATCTATTACTTCCATGCTGGATGCAACATCTTCCCAGTTTATAGCTTTGGAGTGAAAATTAAAAATTTCAAATTTGCTTCTTTCTGTTGTTCGTGTTCTTTTCATTCTTGTTGCTTTTATATTGGTTGTTATTTCAATAATGTTGTGATCCGATATTATATTTGGGGATATTTCTACATTATCAATTAGGTTGCTGTTGTTTGTGAACACCAAATCTAGGCAGTTGTTTTTTATTGTGTTTTTTGTTATTTCTTGTGTTAACATAAATTAATCAGCCATTGCTAGTTGCATTTTTACCTGCTCCTGGTCTTCCCGTGTGCCCCCTTTGGCCTGGTGTACACATATTTTTTCCTATCCTTTTATATTTCATGAATGGAAAATTAAAATCACCATAGAGAAAAATATTTTGGGTTGGAGAGTGTAGATCTTTTACCCAGTTTCTCTCTCTCTCTCTCTCTCTCTCTCTCTCTCTCTCTCTCTCTCTCTCTCTCTCTCTCTCTCTATATATATATATATATATATATAATACATATATATATATATATATATTGTATATGACACGTAGTTATCTGTACATAACACAAAGTCAATTAAAAAGTTATACAATTAAGGAACAACGAATTAACATGCTTTACTAAACATTTCTTCGCATGAACTCCCTGCCAGCCTCCCTCAACCCAACTCAACCTCCCAAAAATTTATATATGAATAAAAAAACCATTTTTCTTTCAATTTCTTAGATTTTCTAAGAATATTTTCAAAGATGTCATTAAAACTTCAAAAGAATTCTTAAATAAGGTTTTGGAGAAGTTTGTATTTGTTCTACATTGATTAAGAATGTTCATTTTTCTTTATTTTCTTCTTTTAAAAGACAGTCACTTCATATTATGGCTAAAAGTTAGTAAAGAAGTGGCCTTATTTCGTTTTTCGTTGCTTCTTTTTTTTTTTTTTTTTTTTTTTTTTTTTTGAAATGTCACTGAATATCTGCACCTATTTTATTTAGTTATTTTCACAGTAAATAAGTTTGGGTTTTTTGGGGAAAGATTTTATTTTTTTCCAGTTTGGATTGAATTGTTTTGTTTAATGTTTTGTCTAAACAATATATGTATATATATATAGATATATATATATATATATATATATATTACTATATTATAATTCATTTTAGTTGTGTTATTTATATTTCTTCTAGCTCCGTGTTCTTAATTAAGATGTTATTCTTGTTTAAAGTTTATACTTAAATATATATATATATATATATATATATATATATATATATACATACATATATATATATATATATATATATATATATATATATATATATATATATATATTATATATATATCGAAAATTGGTGTGTTCCAAGGAAACCTTTTTCTAATGAGGAATATAACGTCTATCGTCAAAATTCTTATCATCTTTATTTAATGGAGACGTTTCGTTCCATCGTAAGACCATCTTCAGTAGAATGTTTTTAGCTAGTGTACATAAAAGAACCAACCGAAATAACAATAAACCAAATAGCGAATACAACTAAACTAGAGTATATTGAATCATACAGTAAACATTACGAAAGACAAAATACGCACCTACAGTGACACCCTTATTGGTTAGTTGGTTGGTTGACCAATTGGTTGACCAATTCTCACCCTTAGAATTGGTCAGTTTCCATCAAAACCTGAATATTCAGCCATTAATAAATACTTTCACATTCAACATTTTCAAATAATTTCTCCATTTTTGGAAGCTAATTGTGAAGATCTTAAAATATTGGAATTCTTATACAGGGTGTACATAAAGTCAGGATCTATTTTTGTGAAGCACTTGAAATTATATGGAATTCAATCATAAAATGATAAAGTGGTAACATTTATTAAATAATTAAGAGTAGGATTCGACGTGACGCCCATCAGTATCCTTGCACAGCTCAAATCGTTCCGCAGCATTTTTAAACACATTCTGGAGCATTTGCGGGGTTATGTTATCTGCAGCAGTTCGTATACGTGTACGTAAGTTTTCAAGACTCGTAATCTTCGTCTGATAGACGTGCGATTTGATAAAGCCCCATGCAAAGAAATCTAAAGGGGTTAAATCTGGTGATCTCGCTGGCCAAGGTCTTTTGTTGCTTCCGCGTCCGATCCAGCGATTTGGAAAACGTCCATTTAGATAATCCTGAACAATTTTGGCATAGTGACAAGGAGCACCATCATGTTGATTGGCGACGGGGATAGGATTGTTAGTACCGTCGTCTATCAACATGATGGTGCTCCTTGTCACTATGCCAAAATTGTTCAGGATTATCTAAATGGACGTTTTCCAAATCGCTGGATCGGACGCGGAAGCAACAGACCTTGGCCAGCGAGATCACCAGATTTAACCCCTTTAGATTTCTTTGCATGGGGCTTTATCAAATCGCACGTCTATCAGACGAAGATTACGAGTCTTGAAAACTTACGTACACGTATACGAACTGCTGCAGATAACATAACCCTGCAAATGCTCCAGAATGTGTTTAGAAATGCCGCGGAACGATTTGAGCTGTGCAGGGATACTGATGGGCGTCACGTCGAATCCTACTCTTAATTATTTAATAAATGTTACCACTTTATCATTTTATGATTGAATTCCATATAATTTCCAAGTGCTTCACAAAAATAGATCCTGACTTTATGTACACCCTGTATATTAAAACTCATGAACCAGCTCTTAATGAGCAGCCTTCATCTGTCAGACTTTATATAGAATAACCAACTAATTAAATTCACATGACCAACCAACCGTTTACTTTCGCAAAATGGTCTTCCTTTCTTCCTTTATCTGCCTCCATGCAAAATTTAAACCCGGTTAGGTCAAATGTACGCCCTTAACGATTGGTTAGGTTAAGTCGTGATATTTCCGTTAAAACTAACGAAAATATCACGCCTTAACCTAACCCATTGTCAAGGAAGGACGTACAGTTGACCTAACAGGGTTTAAATTTTGCATGGGGGCAGATAACGGAAAAGTACCTTAATATTTACCGTATGATTCCCTACATCATATTTTGATTGTATTTGCTCTTTGGTTTAATTTTATTTTAGTTGGTTGCTTTATTTACAATAGCTAAAATAATTCAACTGAAGATGTTCCTACGATGGAATGAAACATTTGGATTAAATAAAGGTGCTAAGACTTTTGACGACAGTCTTCATATCCTCATCATACATATATATATATATATATATATATATATATATATATATATATATATATATATATATATATATATATATAATTTATATATAGGGTCATTAGACGTAAACCAGAGCAAAGTATAGGCATGCATTAGACCATTATCTTGTTTCATTATGTACGTCAGCGCGTTTTAAAAAGAATGTAGCCATAATGCACTCATTAAAGGCTCCTCCTAATTAATGATGTTTAATTTTATTCTGTATTAAAAACCCCAAACAGAAATAGGACAAAATACTGAATGGCACAACTGAAAATGCTCAAACAAGAAGCCTCTCTCTCTCTCTCTCTCCTCTCTCTCTCTCCTCTCTTCTCTCTCTCTTTCTGAATTTGCTTTGCATATAAAACAGTCATTTAATGGTTGTTATGTAATGCAACCAACCTTTGAGAGAGAGAGAGAGAGAGAGAGAGAGAGAGAGAGCGAGAGAGAGAGAATATACAGTATATGAAAACATTTATATACATTATATATGTGTTTAAGTGTTGTCTTCCATGTACATATAAAATTGTATATACAGGAAAAGATAACACACACACACACTACAAAAAATCTGTTCCGATGCAAATGTTCGCCATTTATTTCATAGAAAGGTGTCATATTTCATTTTATCTCCAAATATCGTCTTTCCGAGCATAAAGGCAAAGCTATCTTGATCTTTTATATTGCATTAGGGGCTCCCAATGCCTGAATTTGTTCTTGAAATTTCGGCGCAAGAATAACCTCTTGAATAAGGAGTAAATTAACCGAAAATATATAGATAATAAATCTGACTTTATCATAGGAACACATTTCGTAGAAATTATAATTTATTCTCAACTTTTGTAATAATCGAAAATCAATAGTTAGGAGACTTCCACCATATATATATATATATATATATATATATTATATAATATATATATATATATCTAATATATATATATTATATATATATATATATATATATGAGAGAGATGAATTTCTAAATTAAATACGTGAAATTAGTAAGTATTACAACTCTACAAGGAAAAATGAAAAGCGATTTCAAGGCCTTTCACATATTGAAACACCTCGTTAGGAGAATGAAGGAAGAAAGTACACACATAGATAGATAGATAGATAGATAAAGATAAAAGAGATAAAAGGAATTAGCAGGTTCTAAAAGGTATTTTAACAAGGTATCTCCAATTATTTTCTAATTTCTCGAGCCGTTATTAAATTCATCAAGATATTATATGAAAGCAGAGTCTTGTAACATTCCTACTTTAATTGTGTGTCCATTTTTTCAATAAAATTTTTTAATCTTACCAATTAAGAGAGTAACCTTTGATGTATGTATCCTTTTCATTCACTGAAGTCCTTTTTGATAATTTGCTTCACTTTCTCAAAGAGAAGTTGTTGTTTTTGTTCTGTTTGAATATAACAATCTCGTTTAATTAATTAAGATTTGAGTTAAAGGTTGTAAATTTCACTTTGAAAATGGGTTTCAGGTTATGTTGTTTCGATTCGCAATTTGGAATCCCCCTTTTAGCCTTCCTTACGAGTGTAACTCACTTTTATATTAGCCATTGCTTGTTGTTCTACCTGCAACATGAAAAAAAGGTCCCAAAACAAGATATCAATTTAAACATTCGTTTTAGTTCTAATGTATAACTATTGTAAATTTAATTTAAAATAAATCTTCCTATGAGACCGGACTTTTGGGACACACCGTATATATGGAATTGTTTGAAACTAGATATTTTTTCCTTTATTGTTAACTTCAACATTATTTACTACTGATATAAAGTTTACTGTTAAAAGAGAGAAGATTACAAATGTATGTAGGGGAAGGTGGGGTAAGACGGACCCATGGGGTGAGATGGAACCCCCCCCCCCTCTAAACCCAAGCAAAGAGGGCGAGGTTCAGATATTGGTTGCTAGATGTCCTTCACGTCACCAAACAGTCACGTCATTGCCGGCGGCAGTCAAGCTCAGTTGCCCATGGTGCTTTCGAGAGAGCAAGTTGTCTTTTGTGTGGGTGCTGATGTAATATGCACAAGGTAAGAAACTGGATTTTTTGTATTGAAATATTAGTTATAATGACTTACTACTTACGTTGGATATGCCCATGTGTGTGTACATGATAGATATGTGCCATAAATTGGTATACAATACTTGGATGTTTTGGTAAACGTTTTGAGATTGAAGTTTTATTTTTGGGGTAAGATGGAACCCATGGGTTCCGTCTTACCCCTCACACTAAATATTTCACAAACCCTTAACATTTTCTTCTCTTTTTCTCTATAGATGCCCCGGAAATATGTGCGAGTCAGTAGCAGAGGGGAATGGAATGAGGCAGCTATGGAAAGTGCAATAGCTGCAGTTAGAGCAAAAAAGATCCATCTTACCCCGTGATTTTGTTTTTGGTACAATAAAAATATTGATTTGGTAAAATCTCGTGTTTCAGTCTTTTCCTCTAAAAACCGTGACCAGGGTGTGGACTTTAAATATAACACCCCAAAGCACCACCACAACCCCTGAAAACCCCCCAAATTATATAAATGTGGTTTCTAGACTCATTTTTGTGTTAAGTAGTCCGTCTTACCCCACCTTTCCCTATCATTTCTAGATCTAAAATTTCGGATGCTCAAATCACTTCAAATTTGAATTATTTTCGCAAATTTACTACTACGTAACTCATAGATTCGCGTTCCCTAGGGGAGAGAGCACTCCTACCAGTCCCTCGGGTGGCGGATGATCGAACCCTAGAACCTTCGTTCTAGGGCTGCTCCGAATATGCAGAATAAGGAACCGCGGACCAAACAAGCAGCAGAGGGATGGCAGACCGGCTGCTTTATTTGCCAAGAAACCCTTGATGATAGCGCATACCGCGTACGGGCAAACCGACGCACCTTCCCTTCCTGGTCCACAGGAGGGAGCTGACAAACGAGAAGAACCTGGAGCGAAGACGCCATCTGGGGGACCCGACTCGGCTTCTGAGCCGGATGGGACGTAAGTCAAGTCTTCGCTAAACTCTTAACTTTTTTCTTCTATGTCCCTCAGAGAATTGAAAGTTGTTAGCTTAAAATTTTTGGATTTGGATTTCTACAGGGTGTTCGAAAAGTCCCGTCACCACCTACAAAATGTACATATTGTAATACCAATTTTATTTTTGTGTGATTAATTGAATTTATATGTGATTCATTGACATTTATTTTCTTTTCCAGGTATTAGAGTTGTGTGAAAAATAGCAGATTAGTCCATTTACACTCTGGAGGAAAGGATAGTGATGAGCACATGGGCTCATGAAAGGTCACGTACTGGCAAAATGATGCATGATATCCAGAATGATTTCAACACAAGATTCAATAAGGCTGCACCACCAAACAAGACGGTATTACGCTGGGAGAAAAAGCTGTTTGAAACTGGCTCCATCAAGCACAGACCACGGTCAGGAAGACCAACAACGCGAGCAGAACAATGTGAAGGTGTGCAATGTGAAGGTGTGATTGCATCGGTGGCTTATTCACCGAAAAAATCACTTCGGAAACGACCACAAGAACTTGCAGTCTCCATGTCCACAATGAGAGATCACATGACAAAAGATCTCGGCATGAAACCATACCGCTCGTCGATTCTCACACCGCACATGGAGGTGCATAATCCTTTGCTACGAAAATGATGGTGCACACGCAAATATTCTTGATTAGTAACTGTAATTAGTAATCACACAAAAATAAAATTGGTATTACAATATGTACATTTTGTAGGGTGGTGACGGAACTTTTCGAACACCCTGTACAGTATTATAAACATTGTTAGCAAACTACGAGTAAAAACTCGTATGTAATCCAGTTTCATTTCTAAAATATCGTTTAATTAAGCAGAACTAAAAATAGTTACTATACTGTAATAAGAAGTTTGACCATAAAAAATGCTTAACCCTCCTTACCTTGTGAACTTCAAGTGCCTTACGACCTACTTAAAATAATTGGAATTAACGTAGTTTTTAATTATAATGTAGTTGGTTGCGACTATTCCATTGGACGTAAACACCGTCATTTGGTATATAAAGGGATATGTTACAGGGAATCTGTCTAACTAGGGATTTCATGAAATCCCTAAAAATGTTCAGAGATTTCATGTAAGGTTAAGTCGTGATATTTTCGTTAAACCTACGGGAAAATTATTGAATGGCCGGTTAGGTTAACTGAATGCCCGGTTAGGTTAACTGAATGCCCAGTTAGGGTAACTGTACGCCCTTGACGATTGGTTAGGTTAAGTCGTGATATTTTCGTTAAACTAACGAAAATATCACGACTTAACCTTACATGAAATCCCTAATTACACAGATTCCCTGTAACATATATATTATACAGGTCAAATAGGTAAATCTTACGATGTCAGAGTAAACCAGCGTATAAAATGCGTATAAATGTGCGTATAAAATGCGTATAAACATGCGTATAAAATCGTGAATAATCCTAATGGATTATATATTTAACTATATAGAAATTTATAGAAATAATTATTTTATTAATTGGGAGAGTTAAATAACGTTATTAAAAAATTATTAATTGGGACAGTTGAATAATCTTATTAAAAAATAAAGACTTACCTGAAAGAGGTACTTTAGAATCTACACTCAAATACTTTGTAAATAACTTTAATATTAATATTCTTAATAATAATATTATTATTAATGATAATTAATAATAATAATTAATAATAACAATAATATTATAATAATAATAATAATAATAATAATTTAAGAACTTCTAAAATGGGACATAGCTTAAAAAAATATCATTTTCCTTTAATCAGTAATTATTAATGCCTTCCTAATTCCTCTTATCTCTTTTATCTGCTCTGAACAGGTATATATATATATATATATATATATATATATATATATATATATATATATATATATACACAGGGCTTTTTTTGTGACGGTACGCACCGGTATGGCGTACCGGCACTTTTTTTTAATAATTAATTCGTAGATTATCTTGAATCTTTCTTATTAAATTTTTAAGTTTTCTAAAACTTAAGCGATATTGTATTATAATATTTTGCAGTATAAAATTATACTGTATACCTATTTTATTTCATGGCAAGTATAGTTGTTATATGGTAAGCATTGAAATCAATTGTAGATAAACTTTATGTACACAACAAATGTAAGGCATCTAAAAATAAACAACTACGAGCTAGTACACAATACAATTTATTATGCGCCACTCAGCAGTTGACACTAACAGCAAGGAACGAAGTCGATATATTGAAGCAGATGAGAACTTGATGAAAATTTGGAATTTTCTATAAAACGGTAAGTTAATGTTATGATGTATGTTAATATATATATATCCCAATGAGTACCGGCACCTTTTTTTTTTTTACAAAAAAAGCACTGTGTGCATATAAATATATATATATATATATATATATATTATATATATATATATATATATATATATATATATACAGTATATACGTAGGTGTGGTGTTCAGGAGAGTGTGTAGATGTAGGTATGGATGTGTGAAGCAAGTACTTAATTTAAAATAGATCCTAGACTCTGTAAAGAGGATTTCTTATGTAATCCGCTTACCTGCCTGACATATATATATATATATATATATATATATATATATATATATCTATATATATATATAGTTCATACTCGTATATATAAAAATATATATATTAGTGGTGGACCGGATATCCGCACCCACATCCGCATAATTTTTAATATCCGCATCCGCACTTCTGACTGCGGATGTTATGCGGATATTACCTCTAATAAATTATGCAATTTACAATTAAATTAGCTTATAAAGTAGCTTATAAGGCCCAGTCATGCACATTTCATGTAAAGTATTAATTATTATTAATGAACAAACAAATATATAAACCTCAAAATATAAATACTTGGTAACACAGAAAATTGAATGAAACTTGTTTTATTGAGTTTTCTGTGGCTGAAACTCTTGAGAAAGTTGTTTTTTTATCATAATGAAAACATTAATATTAATTTTAATTCTTATGCATTGCCTGCCATAATAGTAATATCACGAAATTTGAAAAATTATATCATATATTCATAATTCTATATTATATTGATAGATTAACTAAATATCCGCTTCCGCATCCGCGGATATTGAAATTTAAAATCCGCATCCGCAGATGTTGAAAAACTGACATCCGGTCCACCACTAGTATATATATATATATATATATATATATAGTACATACTCGTATATATATATATATATATATATATATATATATATATATATATATATATATATATATATATATATATATATTAGGGTGGCTCTTATCCATATGGTGAAATTTCAGAACAGAGCAATGTTACGTCTGACCCCGCCAAATGTTTCCTTTTTATGAAAACGTATGCTATGTGAAATTTGAACAGAAGATGTTAATATTTAGAGGTGGCTCACAGCCGTCAAAATTTGTACACTCTAGCACCCCTCCAGACATAGGCCAAGTGTATTGGCCATTTAAGTTATTTGTCTAGAAATTAAGTATATTTGTTCCATGACGCCTTTTATTGCATTATTATAAAGAAAGATCATTGTATAAAAATGTGATTACATAATTTCAAAACAGTGTAGAAGGGACATTTGGTTGTAACAGAATCGCACATCACGACTTCATCAGCAGCGTTGATTTCTTCGCGTCAGGGATGTTTGCCCGGCTCTGCTCGATAACTTGGAGGGCATATTGCAGCTGCTCTTCATTTCGAAATCGCCCTGACCGCGTCGCATCTTGTATCAGGGCAACGCCTCGCTCTGCATGGTCGTTGGTCGTTGCTAAAGAGCGGACGATTGCCTGGGCAGCCTTGAAGTCATCCCTGTTATTCCATGTACCAGGGTCTTCGTTCAGGAATGTATCCAGCATGCCTAGCGTCGCGAACAGTTTTCTGCTTTCCTTTGACACAAAACTGGCGAGCGTTTTTTGTTCCACCGTCGCCAGATCCACGAACGCCCGTTTTGGTGGGTCGTCCTCTCCTTCCTTCTTTGTTGAAATTTTCAGAATGGCCTGCTTTGTGGTTGAATCCACCTCTGGATCAAAGAGGTTTAGAAGAATCAAATCCTCCGACAGGTACCATAGGTGGCTGGTCAACTTGCGTGATTAGCTGCACTGATGTTTCGTTGAGGGTATGTGTGAAGCTGCTGAAGAAGTTGGAGATCGTTTCTAGCTGCGGTGGAAGCAAGAGGTGCCAGAAACCAGGCCTTGAGGTAAACCTTTGCAAGAAAGATGTTAAAATCTCTCAGTCCCTTAGCTTCCCTCGCTGTCGCGGCTTTTGTTCTTCTTCAGCCCCTTCCACTCGAAGAAGAGTTGCTCAAGCTTTTTGATCGAATCCTGGCTATATTTGGTTGGGATTCTGGCGCGAGACCAGAACTCTTCGACTCACTCGATGGTCCGAGTTGCTGCTGTTCGGATTTCTTCTTTGAGAACAATATGGCGATGCAAGAAGTGGCCAAGTACTTGCTTCCCGAAGGGAGTTTACTTCCTTCGATCCCGTTCGCGGGGCTAAACAGAAAATCGTGGGAACGTGTTGCCATCATGCATAAAACCTCTAAGCAAAGAAAAGAAACAGGTCATCGAGGTCACAGATAGGGGGCAAACTTTGAAGCCCTTGAGCCACCCCTAAATATTATTCAATCTGGCTCATATTTGACTCATCTTAGTTTTTACCAAAATGGAACCACCTGAGAAGGTCAGAGGTAGAACTTTCCAAAATGTCAAAATAAGGGCCACCCTAATATATACACACACACACACACACACACACACACACACACACACACACACACACTATATATATATAAATATCACATTTAGCTGCAGGTCCAGACAAATAGAAAGCATTATTGATTAAAAACTGTAAAAATTAAATATCTGCACCCTTATATTGGATATGGAGAAGATCCCTAGACACAGGGGAAATACCAAATACCTTGAAAAAAGCAAACATTGTTCCTATATATAAAGGAGGGGATGGGTTTCAAGCAAAGAAGTGCAGACCAGTGTTAGTGACGTCCCACCTAACAAAAGTATTTGAAAGAATAATTAGAGAGAAAATCTATGTTTTCTTGGAGACACTGGAAAAGATTCAACGAAAATCAGCACGGATTCCGATCAGGAAGATCATGCCTATCACAACTTATGGAGCATTATAACAATACCCTAGATGCACTTGAAGGCAGTGAAAACTATGATGTCATATACACGGATTTTGCTAAAGCTTTCGACAAATGTGATCATGGGATAATAGCACATAAAATGAAACATGGTAATAACAGGCAAAGTGGGAAAATGGATCTGCAATTTCCTCAGAAAACCTTTGAGGGTCGTCAAAATTCAAGGTATATCATCATCATAATCGGAAGTACGCAGTTCAGTACCACAAGGTGCAGTACTGGCCCCACTTCTATTCATTATCGTGCTAACAGACATAGACTGAAGTAAACAGCAACAGTATAGTGACATTCTTTGCAGACGACACAAATATCAGAAAAAGTAGCGATGCAAAAGAGGTGGAGGCCTTGCAGAGGGACATGACCAAAATATACAAATGGTCAGAAGACAACAACATGGCATTTAACACCGACTTTTCTACGTGAAGGTAAAAATATGATAATAAAATCCCACTCTAATAGACAGAGTTTATTTCCACAACAGTTTCAATGCCCACTGGCATTCTCTTCGGGTGGAAGAGGATGCCAGTGGGCATCGAAACTGTTGTGGAAATAAACTCTGTCTATTAGAGTGGGTTTTTATTATCATATTAAATAGACAGCATATTATGCTCCAGATAGACAAGAAATTCAGAGAAGCATGAAAGCGATCGATTTGGGGGCTATAATGACCAATGATGTAAAATTCGAGACACAAAACCAGATAACGATAAACAAAGCAAAAAGAGTCGTGGGACAGGTACAAGAACGGTCAAAAGTAGGAACAAACCAGTAATGATTCCCCTGCTGAAAACACTGATCACAACAAAACTTGAATAGTTCAGTCTTGACGTTCCCATATAAAAAAGAAGAAACTAATAAGCTAGAAGAAACTCAGAGACATTTCACCGCTAAGATTGATGGCTGTAAAGAATTCAACTACTGGGAAAAACAACGTAAACTAAATCTGTACTCCCTGGAAAGAATAAGAGAGAGGTACACCATAATCTACATATGAAAAGTGTTCGACAAACTTGTATCAAACCTCAAACTAAACCCAATTACCACCCAAACAACGCTGGAAAATAGGAAAGGCAGAATGTGTATGTGGCAGAATGTGTTCCCAAACTAAAGGCCCGACAACGGACCTCTTCAACACTGAAGGACAGGCCTTCTCAGAGGTCCAGAGAGGCCCGGGCCACTTCCAGCTTTTGAGGCCCATAGCTAAACCCAATTATTACTTTCACTGCAAAACATTGTACTCAAACCTGAAAGTTTCTAAATTTGAGACCCCTTAAGCTTGAGGCCCAGGCCAAATGGCCCTCCTTTCCCCCCCCCCCCCTCTGATAGGCTCTTCTGAACGAAAATAATTTGGTTGTCAGCGGGCCAAGGTTTTTTAACCAGCTTCCAAAGGACCTCAGGAACGTTACAGGGGTCAAATTTGAAGTCTTCAAAAGAAGACTAGATGCCTGGATCAGGACGGTATCAGATGAGCAGGGTGTACCTGGCTATTTGCGGTGGAGAGCGCAAGAGAACAACTCGCTCCTCTACGAAGCCAGGCCTAGAGGCGGGACCACCAGCTTGACCTTCGTGTGAAGAGAGACCAACGCACGGAACTGCAACGAGGTTAAAGCCGTGTATATATACTGTATATATACGAGTATATAAATAATATCTAGACTTGTACTACCTACACAGGGTTAATGTGCATTAAGACAGGCTTCACTTTAAGTTCAAGAGTCTTAAGTAGCGAGTTTATTTCTCAGAATTATGTTCTCATAAATAATGTAAGTCGCTCCTTTGAAAAGGACGTCAGCGTCAATGTGAATTGCCTTAAATTTTTTAAAGATACGCTCTCTTACCCATGGATAATCAAGTGGGTCAGAGCTGGGGCTTTTGCTAGTTATTTTCAATCACTGCTTTCGACAAATGGAGTATATGGCCACACTATTTATCAGTTACGATATTAAAAGGGGGTAAAAAATCATGGAAAGCTGATTTTTTATGAAAGATTTTTAAAATTTTTACTTCCGTTTTACAGAATTTAAAAAAAAAAAAAAAAATGAATATTTAGAAGTATAAAACGATTCTCTGATTTAAAAAACCTTTCAATTTGAAAGGATAACTTCATTAAAAAAAAAAAACACCTAGTACATATATGAAACATTAATTACAAAGCTTTCTTATGTGAAAACGATTCTAAAAGATGTAATAAAACTTATTTTACAACATATTTTTTCTGATGTAAAATCGACATTAATTTAAGAGTTTCTTCTGATGTCGAAAACAACATTTATAAAAAGCTTCTGATGTAAAAAATCCTTTACTTACCAAAAATTTCTGATGTAAAAAATATCCTTTAATTACAAAGAATTTCTGATGTAAAAAAATCCTTTAATTAGAAAGAACTGATGTAAAAACTTATTTAACTCTAAAGCGCTTTCGATGTAGAAACACCATTTAACTTCAAAAGAGCTTTTGATGTAAGCAAAATCATTAAACTACAAAAGAGCTTCTGATGTAAAATCACCACTTCAAACAGCTTCTGGCGTAAAACATTATTTAACTATAAGGAGTTTCTGATGTAAAATCATTATTTAACCAAAATCTACAAATCACATAAAATTTTATAAACTATCATAGCGATAGTTGACAGAATTTACTGTTATCATACCTGATTATCAGCTGTAAACAGAGAATCTTAAAGAAAACTGACAAATCAAAATTTTATGGTAAACTGGAATAATTATAATTACTAATATTTTTTTCAGAACTGCCAATTGTTATGAAATTCAGTATTTTTTTAAACCAAATTATGTATTAAATTCATAAATTATTTTCTCAATAGCTATGATAGATGGCCCTGTGTCGCTGTAGTAAAATCCCTCCTAGTAAGTATGAATACTACGTACTTATGAATGAAAACATCAACCGATGCTCGTGCGAAGAAACTGATTCAATGAAAACTGACTATAAGTGAGTTGTAGATTTGGGTTTAACTACAAAAGCTTCTAAAAATTTCATTTAACTACAAACAAACGAACAAACAAACAAAAAACTTTATTCAGAAAAAGAATACAAGTGATAAAGTTTTACAATATTTTTCAATATTTTTCAGTACAACTTAGACATCAATAATATTTACAGTATTCTAATCTGAATATGTCGTTGGAAGCATGGAAGCTTTTTAGGCAAATGTAATGGGATTCAATTTATTTATTACATGAAAGAAGTGAAAATGGCCAGTAATAATAATAATAATAATAATAATAATAATAATAATAATAATAATAAAGGTAAGAATTTACAAAAATGATTAATTGTATATTTAGTAGAAAATAAATGATGCTTAACGAAACAAAACATTTAGGAGGAATTATGAAATTAAAAGTGTTTAATAAAATTAACATATTCTCGATAGTTATCATAAAATGGTACTTAATTACTTTGGTGATAATAGTACTGAACTTATACATCAGTAGGAGCTATAATGAATTGCTTCTTTAGTGATTTGCGAAATATATTTAGTGGTGAAGCCTGTCTGTTATTTATAAGAATTGCACTCCATACATCCGCTCCTTTGAAGAGAATGTATTTCCTGCCGTTTCCATTGTACTGAAGTTTGGTTTGCGTATAACATCTCTGGGGAGTCTACTCTCATAAGTATGGTGAATTTGATGAGCGGTGGTTGTTCTTTGAATGGGTGATGGATGTTGGTTTTTATTGATTGAACATATTGACAGCAACAATGAATTTGAGTAAGTCATTTAGTTTTAAAATATTTAGCACTTTAAACATTGGCGAGGTGTGACTTTGTTTTTGTTATTTGAGAGGGTTCTCAAACATTTTTTATAACTAACTTCTAAAGGATGTTTTATATATTTCTTTGAACTACCCAGTGTTGCATTACAATATAATAAATGTGGATGGATGAAGAAATAATACGGGGTGTTATAAGGAGTACGTTTTGAGGAAGAGTCTTTTATAGTTTAAATAATATGAATAGAAACCTTGATATTTTAGATTTGATATGTTACACACACGACTTTTGAAGTTTAGTTTTTCGTCTAAATTAATGCCAAGCACTTTAACTTCATTCCCCTTGCAAGAGCAGTATTCCCAGTTTTTAGTAATAGTTTGTATTTATATGTTTTGTGGTAATAATCATATAAGATGACTCTGTCAGCTTCAGTAGAAGTTTATTAGCATACATCCATTTACACACATGCTCTAATTACCTGTTCGTTGAAAGAAGTAAGTGTGGTATCATCCGCGTATTGTACGCAATTTAACGTGGTTAAGAGATGAAAATCGTTGACAGGAATTAGAAATAGTAATGGTCCAAGCGAAGATTCTTGTGGAACCCCACTAATTAGTATCGCCTTGTCCGATAAATTATCTTTCAATCTGATGTATTGATGACGATTTGTCAGCTTCTCTTATTCTGTATGTGTGAAGTTTATTTCATGAAATTTCATGCAAAAGTGTATCAAATGCTTTTGACAAGTCGAGGAAGACCAAGACCGTGTTTTTTTTTGTTGTTTAGGTTCTAATGGACATTTTCTAATAGCATGTTGATGACATCTTCGTTGTATGCCCACCTCTACACCCAAATTGTATTTTAGTTAAAATATCGTATATGATTAAGAATTGCATAGGTTTATTGTGTACGATTTTTTCAAATACCTTATTAAATTTACAATACGGAAATGGAGCGATAATTGGATGGTTTCCTGACTTAAATACATGACATACTCTGGCTTCCTTTAGACTGTCAGGGAATATACCTAACGTTATTGATTCATTCATTAGTTTACTGAGTGGGATTGCAATTTCATTCGATACTAACATGTATGTTTTTATTGGAATTGTATTGATGTCAGAGTTTTTATTTTTCAGACTTTTTATTGCTAAAGATATACCGACTGGTAGGATTCAATAAAGAATAATGAGTGTGGAGTGGGTTGCAGCATATATTGTCGGTAGTGAGTGTCAGTATTTGGAATCGAGGCTGCAGTATTGAAACCGATATTTGCAAAGAAGTTGTTTAATAAATTGGCTAAGTCTCAGCCTTGTGTGAAGGAGGATAAGGGATTTCTTTCCACTTTTTTGGTGTTCATTAAATCTTTCAGAGTGTTTCATAGCCTTTTGGGATTGTATTTTTGTTTATCACTTTTCGAATAATTGTGATCTGCTTTCGTTTTTTTTATAACTGTATTTTTTGTAGGTCTTTTCGGTAATAATATCAGTTTTCCATAATTTAAAGAGAGTATGTTTGCGTTTGATGCTCACAATGAGTGTCTGAGTGATCCATTGGTTGTTATATTTAGTTTTAGATATTAATTTTGACTTAAGAGGAAAGTTTGTGTTGAATATATTCATTAGTGTGCTTGAGAATGCTTGAAATTTTGTTCCAATGTCATGGTTATTTTCGGTTATTACAGCCCAGTCAAAGGCGGTTATTTCTCTCAGGAATTTTAGTTTGTTATTATAACTGTAAGATCTATAGTCAAGTTTTATTTTTTCTTGTGTGGAGAAACGATTTGTGATATTTAATATAATTTTACCTGAGATGCAGTGGAGTCATATTTGATCTAGTGGAGTCGAATTTCTAATATCATTGTGAAGTCTAGTTGTAATAGTTAGTTTGTAATAAGTAATTTAAAACCACTCGCACTCATGATGTTGTGAAGGAGGCTTGCGTTTTTATTTGAATGTTCTTTTGTGAAATCAATATTTAAGTCTTCTGCAATGACGTAATTGTTACTGATATGATTGGGGGTTAAAATTCTATTGACACTCGTAATAAAAGCTGGTACGTTACCAACTGGTGGTCGGTAGATGCCTAAAAATGATTATTGGATGTTATGAATAAACATTTCAATTGCAAGTGTTTTTAAGGTATTGCTTATGCTTGCAAGTTCTTAGATACATTTACTCTCGTAGTTTAAGTCTACAAATATACTTACACCTCCACTCCTATTGTTAGTCTTACATATATAGTAGCTTAGGAATGAACTCAGAATGTATCATATAGTAGTAGCTTGTGTACTCTGGGATATTAAAAAAAAATCTTCTTATTGTCATTTAACCAAGTTTCACTTAATGTAATACACGTGAATTTATGTTGTAATAATTTTAGTTTAGCTCTCAATTCATCATAGTGATTTGGGAGACTGCGAATGTTTAAGTTTAGGAAAGACAGGTGTCCAATGTCGTATTTCTTGTATAAAAAGTTGACTACTGAGTTATAGCTGCTGTGGATTACGTTTTTAGTCTCAATAATTTCATTTACAGTATTGCGAGAATTTAATGTGTCGTAGATATTTGGGTAATACGGTAATAAAAATAATAGGTAAATAATAATACATACATAAGAGTATATTAAAAAAATAAAAAAAGCGGTTGTTGTAAAGCAAGAATGTACGTAAGAACGTAATGTTATATACTGTATGTATCTACAAAGAGATTACACTCACAATTAAACCTTCTAAATTTAGAACTTATAACTTCTTTTTGAAGGTGCATTCTGGGGGGAGGGGAAGTTGTTTTTCCTTCTTTTGGGTACCAAAGCTTCTTGTTAGATGATATAATAACTTCTTTTAATGATAAGTAACTTCTTTAGATAGAAGAAATCGTCTTAAAAACTTCTTTTTGGAGTGATTTGAGACAATAGAAGATAATATTTCTTTATATAGAAGATTGTGGGAAATCTTCGTCTTCTTTGTAGATTTGAAAAGTTAGAAAATTATAGCATTATAAAATCTTGAAATTAAAAATTATAAAATCTTAAAATTAAAAATTATAAAATCTTAAAATTAAAAATTATAAAATCTTAAAATTAAAAATTATAAAATCTTAAAATTAAAAATTATAAAATTATAAAAT
Organism: Bathynomus jamesi; assembly: GCA_023014485.1. Classification (NCBI taxonomy): domain Eukaryota; kingdom Metazoa; phylum Arthropoda; class Malacostraca; order Isopoda; family Cirolanidae; genus Bathynomus; species Bathynomus jamesi. The sequence goes on along the minus strand of JAJOZX010003395.1, from coordinate 108,594 downwards.
CTTCAAATTAAAAATTATAAAATTATAAAATCTTAAAATTAACAATCACAAAATTTGAGGGATAATGAAAATTACAAAATTAAAGGATTTATAAGGATTATAGAATTGCAAGATAGCGTAAATTTATAAAATTTTTGTTTTTTCTTTAATTATCATTATTATATATAAGAGTAGTGACAGATTTACTTAGCACACGGGTTATGCTGATGGCAATTCTATTTGTAGATGTTGCCGAAAGTTGTCGACATCATGTTGAATACGAATCGACACTCTTTGCCTTTCCCGGAAGTTACGGGCATATATTATACAGGAAGAAACTAATTTTTCTTTTTGGAGTTTTAATAATTTGTCTAAGATTTCTTTTTTGTATTTACAGAGTGATCCATTAATGAATATATTTGTTTTGCTTTGTATTTTTGTATTTCTTATCTCTGGTTTCCAAAGGCAGTCACTCATATTGAATGTTATAATTCTCTTGTCACTGCTTTCTATTATTTCTATTATTATTATTTCTAATATTTTCTATTATTTCTGTTATATTTCTATTATTATTTTCTATTATTTCAAAGATTATTTGAATTTTCATTTGTAATGACGGAGTTAACTAAATGCAACATTATTTTATTTTCCACAAATTCTATTTATACTTGACGTTTTCTTAAAGAATGTAAAAGTAGAAATGAATCTCAAAGACTTTTGCCTGAAAAGCTGTCATGGTTCCCAACGGCATCTTCAGACAAGAATACTGTAATTAAACTACAAAAATTAGACGTTAATCCCAACATTGTGTAAACCACTATGGATGTAATGTATATCTTATGTAATGTGTTCTTTCTGAATAAAGATTATTATTATTATTATTATTGTTATTATTATTATTATTATTATTATTATTATTATTGTTATTATTATTATTATTATTATTGTTATTATTATTATTATTATTATTATTAATACCAACTCGACTTGCCTCCGTAGTGACATTTTGAAGAATGTTTATACCGAGTTGTTCTCTAATCTTAACGATTTCGGTAGGGATTTCAATTGGGGAACCTTGTGGGACTCCGGGTTCCCCCCCAATGACGTATAGGTCTTTATGCCGTTTCTGTTTAAGGTCGCTGTTTAACTTTTCATTGCCTTTCGCTTGGGTCTGCAGTCGGACTTGTAAAGTAGATATTCTCTCATTAAGCTTGTTTATGCGTTGTTTTAGTTCTTTGTTTTCTTCTTCCAATTTGTTTATTCTGCCATCCTTTTCTGGCATGCAGTTTACGATAAAAGACAGGTACGATTCCATATATAAACCTAATTGCTTATTTTCACCGGTAAACGCCTGGCATTCTTGCCTTTTGGTCGCTTTTGATGAATAAATATCATTTAACTACAGAGAGCCTCTGAAATAAAAACAGCATTTAACTACAATTAGATTCTGATGTAAAAAAAATAATTTAACTAAAGAGATATTATGATATAAAAAAATCATTTAACTAAAAAGATATTATGATGTAAACACATCATTTAACTAAAAAGATATTATGATGTAAACACATCATTTAACTAAAATATTATGATGTAAACACATCATTTAACTTAAAAGATATTATGATGTAAACACATCATTTAACTAAAAAGATATTATGATGTAAACATATCATTTAATTAAAAAGATATTATGATGTAAACACATCATTTAACTAAAAAGATATTATGATGTAAACACATCATTTAACTAAAAAGATATTATGATGTAAACACATCATTTAACTAAAAAGATATTGATGTAAACATCATTTAAACCAAAATATTACGATGTAAACATCATTTAACTAAAAGATACTATGATGTAAAACATCATTTAACTAAAAAGATATTATGATGTAAACACATCATTTAACTAAAAAGATATTATGATGTAAACATCATTTAAACCAAAAATATTACGATGTAAAACATCATTTAACTAAAAAGATACTATAATGTAAAACATCATTTAACTAAAAAGATACTATGATGTAAAAACACCATTTAACTAAAAAGATATTATGATGTAAAACCACCATTTAACTAAAATAAAATTATGTAAAAACATCATTTAAACAAAAAATATTCTGATGTAAAAACATCATTTAACTAAAAAAATATGTAAAAACATCATTTAACTGCATAGAGCTCCTGATGTAAATATATGATTTAACGACAAAAAGCTTCTGACGCAGAGAAAATTAATTAAATTGAAAGGCATTTTCATATGAGAGTTCATTTAATTAATTATGAGAACCTTCCATTTCATATACAATCCTTTTTCTATTTTGTCACACTAAGTCGTTTTTCTTACTTTATGAAGTGAGACTTGAGGACTTATTTTAAACGTTCTATCCTCACGTATCATACCTGCTCATTCAAATCACCAATCATCTCTCTCTCTCTCTCTCTCTCTCTCTCTCTCTCTCTCTCTCTCTCTCTGTCTCTCTCTCTCTCTCTCTCTTTCATACTGTCTCCATTTAATTAATTTCTATTTGAATAATTTATAAAGTTTCTGTATTATAGTTTCTAATAAATATAAATGTTTGTTACAAATGTAATTATTTATTTAATTAATTAATAAATATAGTTCTGAGCATTTGAAATAATTAATTAACTGTATTCTCAGTAATTTAATTCGAGTAGATTATTTGGATTTACGTGGATTTTCATTATCCAAAATACTATTCTTTTACCTTTTACTGGGAACCGATATCCACTGGTTCGACAATATAATAATATCGACATTTTAAAAAAAAAAAACTTAACCTAACTTATCCTAACCTAACCTAGCGTAATCTAACCTATACTAATCTAACCTAGCGTAATCTAACCTATGCGAACCTAAACTACTCTATACTAACCTAACCTAGCGTAATCTAACCTATGCGAACCTAAACTACTCTATACTAACCTAACCTAATCTAAACTACTTTATACTAACCTAACTTAATCTAACCCGCAATATACTTGTCGATAGAATATCAAGTCAGTCAAATGTAATCCAATTTACGGCTCGTCATTACATAAATTTAACAACTGACAACCCACGTTTCTCTTATTTTCTATTGCGTACTTTTGAGTTAATTACAGTACATTACAGTAACATACTTTGAATGGAGAAAATCGTGAACATTTATGATATGGTTCTGTACATAAATGTATTTCTCATCGGGTTACGAGTTTCAACGTATTTGCCATTGTTTACAGACATTTCGGACACCGTCATTTTAATGTTTTATTTAATGTTTTTCAAGATTTTAGTTAACAAATCTGTGTTTTTATGAGTTTTTGTTCATAAGTACTTACAAAGATGGCCAAAAGTCGCGATCGGGTCGTATAGAATGGTTGATAAAAGAACGAGGCTTAACTTTTGAAATATCTTTTTTTATTTAAACCAAAAACCAAAAACAAAAACATTACAAATGAAATTGAAATTAAATAAAAAGATAACTTGATGCTTATACGTGTCCAATTGTGGTGTATGGATACCGTCGTGATCAACGCATAATTGCATTCGAGCACTAACGTCCACATATTTTTGCAGTCTCCCGCATCATTTGGCATCTAAAACAGATCCCGTTGGGAATGTTTTTTTATCTCCAGTTTACGTAAATTTGCCTCAGTGGGAGTTGCTTTATTAAAACATATTGCAAAGTCTTCTCTTATATTATTATAAGTTTTACCAGTACGTCCTTTTCCGTGAACCCAAACACTCACAACAAGATATCCCCCGATTGTAAAAGAAATTGTATCTTCCATGTTGAAGGCTTGATAGCCTACGTCATTATGAAGTTTGTTTACATACCACATAGCCTAGGCTAGATCGAAGGTGATTATCCTAGGCCTAGCTCCTTTTATTTGGCAAATTTTGTATGAATTCCGTCGTAAATATTCTTTTGAACACGTTCTTAACTTTTAATTCCTGTACATTTCTAAACGACCCGATCGTAACTTTTGGCCATCTTTGTACAACAGATACTTATTTTTGTGCAGATCATGGTAGACCATTATAATTAATATTAACATATGAAAAAAATTATAAGGAAAAGTGACATACATTGCCTTTCTAAGGTAAAGTGACATACATTGCCTTTCGCGATATGTGTGTGTGTGTGTGTGTGTGTGTGTGTGTGTGTGTGTGTGTGTGTGTAGGTTTTCATCACTAAATAAGAGCTGGGATAAAGCTATTTTTATTTTCTTCATAAGAATGTCTGAGAAGCAAGTTTATATGAGATCAGTAAAATCCCTTGGATAAAGCCGTCATTCCACTAATGGGAACGAATGCTCTGGACTGGAATAAATGTGTCAAACGCATTCTTTGTACATTTATTTTTATCAATAAAAATCCGAGTTGGGAAGGAATATATATTTTGACTAATGCCAGAGGCATTCAACATCATACATGCAGGTTGTCCAATCTCTCCGCTTGTGTAACTGCAACCCGTTTACATTCCGTTAACATATTAATCAAGTTGTTTGGAGCAGTTTGTGTTTTGTTTTGTGTTATTCTTTTTCATCTTGCTCTTTTTGTTCCCTTGATTACAATACGTTAATTAGTAATATATACACGTTTGGTAAGAACAACGTACAGTAAGATATATTGTTGTTGTTGTTGAAGTAAATGGAAATATCCTCCACGAGAGGTCAGATCGGAAGGTCATGATTCTGAATCTTTTTCCTCATGAATTTACGTTATATTACAATATTTCTTTGCTTTCTAGATGTAAATCTGCCGTGCGTAATCACACACGATTTTGCATAATGTAAAATTTAACCCACTAGGATTCGAACCCAAGACCACTTGAGCTGAAGCCGTAGAGGTCCTTAGTACCCTATAGAACAATATTACCTCCATTACGCTTCATAATCATGCTAACTGATACAGATAAGGAAGTTACCAGTTACAACACAGTAACATCCTTTGCAACATCCTTTGCCAATGACAAAAATTAACAGAAAAATAAGAAACCCAGAGGATATAGGATCTCTACAAACAGACATGAACAGAATGTACAATTGGTCTGAAGGCAATAATAAGATTTAACACTGATGAAAATTTTCAACTATTAAGGTATACTTCAAATGGACAGGAAATTCAGAGAAATTCTAAAGCAAAAGATTTAGGTGTCGCAATGACTGATGACGTGAAATTTGAATTACAAAATAAGATAGCAGTAAACTGAGCAAAAAGACTAGCTGGGCAGATACTGAGAACCTTGAAACTAAGGGATAGGAATATAATGATTTCTCTACTGAAAACACTGATCATACCCAAGTTGGAATACTGCTAGGTCTTAACATCCCCCATATAAAAAAAAAGACATTAGTCACCCAGAAGGGATTCAGAGAACTTCACAGCTAAGATCAATGTATGCAAATAACTAAATTACTGGGAAAGGTTACCTGAATTAAACTTCTATCCACTGGAAAAAAGAAGAGAGATACATCATTAATTACACTTGGAAAGAACTAGTCCCTAATCTTACTTTGAACCCTATTATCCCCCTAAACAAAAGTGGAAAGTAGAAAAGGAAGAACGTGTCGTGTTCCCAAATTAAAGGCCAGACAGGGAACATCCTCAACCCTGAAGGAAAATAGTTTTATTGTGAGAAGACCAAGACTGTTTAACCAGCTGCCCAAGGAATTAAGGAACACGAGTGGTGTTACGGTGGGCATCTTCAAAAGAAGACTAGACGCCCGGCTCAGAACAATTCCAGATGAGCAGGGGGTACCTGGCTATGTGAGGTGGAGAGCACAACAAACCAACTCTCTATTTCACCAGGCTAACTCGAGAGGAAGAGCAACAAGCTTGACCTTCGTGAAATGAGAAATCATCGCACGGAACATATGAAAGGTTTAAAGGTATATATATATATATATATATATATATATATATATATATATATATATATATATATATATATATATATATATATATATATATATATATACACACCGGGTATGTCTAAATTATGTTAACACTTCTATGGAAATATTCTTTCATAGAAGTGTTAACATAATTTAGACACACCCTGTATATAAAAGATTAGAGAAGATTAAAATCTACTGTTAT